>NMRB01000057.1:129790-176196 GCA_002633025.1 Notospermus geniculatus
AAGAATGCATTTTGCCCCCCCCCCCCCACCCGGCTTTGCATCATGATGTGTACATTCGGCAATGGTGGACATTGTTGAAGTTACATCCTGGAAACCATGAAGTGGCAACTGGAGACCAACTTGGCTCTCTCTCTCTTGGTACAACTAGCTGAATAAAAAAAAGGCTGTAATTACCATAGTGATGACTGTCCTATATCTGTGGCCTATTTTAAGTCGGTTGACGCTGGCCATATTCAGTTCAGTTGCTAAATATTCAAAAGCTTGCATCTATCGAAGGCCAGAGAGGTAAGAACTCATATTTCCAGTTAAATGACTCAAACATCAGGCCCATGCCCCCGTCCATCCCTTCAGGGTTTAGAGTAGACTTTAATGCACCGTGATTTCAGTTCAGATTCATGGATGTGTTACGTCAGGATGGCCAAATTTGGGGGTATCCCCATTGTTTATCTGGATTCAGAAGTTAATGTATGGGGTAGGCCCTTTCAACAACTGCCTGACATGCCTGAGGTATGACCCACCCTAAAACAAGGATGTGAATGCCTTCCACTGTATGTAAGGCCTACATGTAACTGGTACCTTATGATTAGGCCTAACTGAACTGGTACCTTCATGACCTTAGTCTTCACTTTCATTCCCATTACTTGCATTTTCTCTTGCATTTCTAATCATCTTTGCTTTCCAGCAATGCTAATACAGAAGTATTTACTTTTCAGTTTTTGCTGCCTGCGGTTTCTTCTCTCAAAATCTGTTTTCTGTACATGTACATGTACCTCGATGAGTCATATCTCTGTCAGTTGCAGCAACTTGCTCTCTTGTATTTTGAAGTCAAGGTTTGATAATTATTCCAGGTTGCCTTAGCAGTGGTAATGTTGTATCAGCTTACAAACTCTGGGAAAATATCCACCAATAGATTACGGAAAGTTCGATTACTGTTGGTTTTTATGCTGCCTGTAGACACATCTGGCAGAAATTAGCTGGATGATGGCATAGGGCATCATGGTATCCATCTGAAAGTACTTGGGTGGAGAACCCTTGGGCTGTAGTCTTCCAATGAATCTCATATTTATCTGATATCACCCCCCCCCCCCCATCGGAGGTGACAGATGCTAGTGAGTGATTCCTCCTCTGTGTTCGCTCTTTGAGAATGCAACAGCCCCATAGTAATGATAGTATCCCTGGCAAATGGCCCACTAAGGGAGGTGCCTGCTGTTAATAGGTGATTGTTTATGCCTGATTCATGTTTAGTATCAATGTATATATTTTCTGTAATTTAGCTTAATGCAGTTCCCCCACCTGTAGTTATGTGTGAAAAATAGGTTGACTAAGACAAGTTGTGTTGTGGGGTGGGGTTGGCAGGGGGGTGAGGGGGGTTGGGACTGGGGTGGATCTTGGGGGAAAAGAGTTTGAGAGGACGTGGGGTGAATCTTGCCTCTATAGTGGTTAAAATGAAACCACCGATATCATTGCTCTATTTTGAGAATGTCCCCATTATCTTCTCCATACTTGAAATTGGTGTTACATGATCAAAATACAAATGTATGATTGTGTGATAAAGTACAGAGTCATACACTTCCTGAGAGTGTCATGAACCACTACATTAGCCATCATGCCGTTGGTCAGTCAACTTGTAAAACTCTTTGAAGGAGTAAAAAGTAGGAGTTTGACGGAGAATGTATGTCCAATGACACACAAGGGGTCGAAACCGGAGTTGTTTCTTGAGGAAGGTGTGGACTCAATCGATCATCAAGATGAAAGTGGTATGTCCTTTATTTTGGTTTCCATGACCTTTTCAAGTGTGGGTACTAGCCTGTGAGTGTGAACTTTTCTATCAGTGAACTTCCATCCAGGCAGACATACATATAGCACAAGCATCTTTCACTGTGGGCTGGGAGGTTAGGTTTGATTCCCTGTCAGGTTCCTTCATCTTGTGATTGATGAAGATGATTCTGTTTGGCTTGTATCAGGGAGACTGCTGAGTTAGTCCTTGTTTGAATACCTTCTGACCGAGAGCTTAAAACAGAGATTTTGATATGCCTGATCACTTTTCCGTTCCTACACCAAAAAGTGGCAGGCATCACCTGAGGTCATGCCTCTTTCATCAGAGGCATGCAGTCGACCCCTATCCTGGCTTCGGAGAGGTGCTGCTGTGTCAGCAGTCTGTCCCTTTCCTTCATTTCATCAGAAAAAAGTGAATTTCTAGTTTGACGTCTTAACAACTGGCCCATCAAGTGTGCTCTCAACTGGTATTAAAATTGTCCAGTGTTCTCCACACCAGTTAAAAAAAGTGCGGCCCGCCCCTCTTAAAAATACCGACGGCAAAATCCGCCCCTCTTAAAAACGGCCCGCCCCTCTTAAAATTCGTCCGCCCTAATATTATCGCTCAATTATACATCTCAGATGCTCAGAAAACGCATCTCAGAGCACCTAAAATCCAAATACCCCCGCCAGAAGGCGCCTCGCGCAGTGCCTTCGGCACCACACCCACTGCCGCCCCCCTTACAGTGTAGACCAAAACCCGTGGAGAACACTGTTGTCATTGGTGAATTTACATGTATGAGGGGGAGGGCATTTTCCAGGCTTCCAAGCATGAAATTCAGTGTTGATAATCTCCTTCAAATGGTCCACAAGCAGATTGGTGCATCTTTAATGATGGCCTTCATCTTCTGAAGTCGTCTCATAGTGTTGAGTATTTTTTGCATCTGTTTGCTGTCAGCTATCCTATTGCTGAATGTTTGAAATTCAGTCATGTCAGTTGACACACCTGAAGCAGCAGTTTTAAATGACAATATTAATCCTCATGAAATTCATATCAAATTCAAATTTCATGACACTAGAATAATACATTGAAGTCTCCATACCTGTCGGTAGTCATGCGTGTGTTGTTTGCAAATCAGTCTGTAGGGCCTACGTAGACATTGATCGGAATATCTGTCTTTCTCTGACTTGGGGTTGAAGATCAACGTCCATTCTTTGTGATATGTAAACAGTTGTTGGCCTACTCATACTTGACTCGGAGGAAAACTGATTAGAGATATTTTTGGAATAAATCGGATGTTTGCTCTTTTTATTTACGAATTTCTGGCTAAACGAAATTGAAAGATGATTGTCATCGGGATATTCAAAACTAGGACATCCCTGTTCTGACTTTTTGGATCTAAAGGGTTCTTACTTCTTAATGGAACTCGAACAGTTTCAAATGTGGTGTGGAGTTCTCGGAATTATGTTTCTTACTCTCAACTTCAGCAACTTGTCATGCACGTTCTCTTACAATGCTTTATGCCAAAGGGCTGTCTTTCAAACTGTTGACTGGAGATTCTGTATTAAATAGCTGCTAACTTAAGAAATTGGTGGACAGTGCTTCAAAAATGCCTTGGTCTCGTTCAGGCAAAGCCTGGATATCAGGACATCCGAGATACCGAAGTGCCTTCCGCGATTTCCTTACTGCGGCAGGGACTGTGACAGATTGCTTATTTGCAAATCGTCCTACATCTTGTCTCGTACCAAACTTCTCATGGCTGAATCCCCAACAACGGACTGGAAATCATGATGGTAAGATCTATCTTTAAACAGTCAGGGAAAGTGGTCTTTTCTCTCTTTCCTTTGGCCAACTGAATGGGTTGTAGGAGTGGCGCCTGCCACAAAGGTTGTGCCAGTGGCTTCAGGGGCGCACGCCCCCCTTTCGCCCAACAAATTTGTAAAATTGACTGTGAAATTATGAAATTTGGAGCAAATCATTGAAATTCGCCGCAGATTTCAATGTTTCTAGCAGTGCGCCTCCTCTTTTCCGAAATCGTGGATCGACCCCTGGGCTTGATGTGGTACTGGTAGAGAGGGCGATCTCACCTCGACATTGTAGATGCTTCAGTCTTCTCCTACATGTACATTATTTAAATATCACCCAGCATCATTTGATGAGTAGCTTTTGCTCCGAGTTCGCGCTTGCACTCCTGACATAATATTTTTTCAACTGAATGGTTGTCACAGTGGACCACTATGAAGATAGTGCACGAGACTGTCAGTCAGCAACTACCTATTGTCAGTTGCATTGGCCTTTTGTTTGCTTCTGTACAGGAGCCATTGCCCTGATTGGCAAAATGAGAGGAACATTGACTTTGATAATTGATATCCTCAAAAATGCGCTAATTGGTTCAGCGGGTTTGATGGGTGTGTGTAGTGTCTGTTCGGAATGTGACCATCTGCTCAGTTATATGTGTGTACATACTTATGAAAATGACACATGGTTTGATATGCATTGGCCTTCTGTTTGTGTTTGAATATTACTGACAGCCATTTCAGCAGTGATTGCTGCTGGGTCGGACTGGTCCATTCCAGCTGCCAATGACATTGTTGAAGTCCAAAGAGACTTGTTGAATAGATGGGCCACAGCACTCTGTTTCATTGAGCCTTTCAAGGATTGAATACTTTTGTTGCAAGTGCAACCTCTTCTTCCTTGTCGATTTCAATTGGGAGGATAAATTGCAGCAAAATCATTGTAACATCTTCAGTCATCCCTGGTTTCATTTTCTGGATTGTAGGAATATACACTGCTGAAATACATTGTCATGTAACAACTTTTTGCCTCAAAATGGAGACGAAATTGACTTCGGACCCTTTCCATATCTTGCCTAAGAAGGAATTCTGATGGCATTTCTCATTAGGATTACCCGTTGACAAACTATAGGAACTTCTTTTGGTGATTATTGTTTACATAAACGATGGGGAACCTGTGCAGCTATGGGGATTTTGGAGTACTTGCCTATGTTTTCCCTTGTTTGAAAGGTATGTATCGTGCACGCCATATCAATATAGACCAAGGACCTCAAATTGTCTTTGTCACATTGGGTCAAGTTTGAAGTCGATTTGATCTGATANTTTCTAAGCCGGGCTTGACACGGGTCTCAAAAAGCCCGGGGATTTGTATGTAGTGTAAACACGGCTAATGTGTTTTTCCTATATTGCCAACAGATAAGTGGCTATTCACTTCTAATTCCAGGTGCTTCATTAATTAATGTCATCCTGTCTGTCTGAACTTAAAAAAGTTACAGGATGTACCATTTTGCCATGCTACCAACTCATTTCATTTCACAATCATGGAAAATTTCTCTGAAATGAATGACTTCTATTTGCTTGATAGCTTTTAAGAATTTGTCTAAGATGTTTAATTGGGCCACATGCAAAATCATTATTTCCATGTCTTACATCTCAAGGATCCTGTGAGTGTTTCCGGGTGTTATGGTTTTGGTCTCACGTCTTGGCACATTTAACTCAGTGTGTCAGGAACTGCCATCATGTACAGAACAACCATGTTATGCTCTTATACTGTCCCTTCTGAATGTAAGTATTGATGTTTCATGTTTATGTTTTTGGTTTCTTCCTTGGTCTGAGCAGAGGCAAAATTTCACTTTGTGATGGGAAGAAGGTATGAGCGCAATAGGGCCTGCTCTGCGATATTTGAATTCACGCTCTCGTGCATGGCACCCTCGCCAGCATCCGCACATTTGGATTCCATCAATAGTCCACTTCGCCTTTTGCAGAACTGTAACTTAAGGGGTATGTTAATATTACAACACTTACAGGCCAAGGTTGAGACTAGAGTACCGGTAACACTTATGGCAAATAGGTCATATTGATATCATAACTTAATGATTCTCGAAATTGTTACAACACATGACGCCATTGACATCTTGGATGACCATCCAGGTCCTTTCTATCAGTTTTGTTGCAGGGAGGAGATGGCCCTGTTTCGAGGTAAGACATCCTCACTCATTAGGTACCGGTATAATCTGAATCATGCGTAATTCGTTATTGTCTTAAAGTTTCATGATCTAGTTCTGGTACATTCTTCAAGTGTTCCTGAATCTTTCTGCTCATGCCCCATTTGTGTGATCATCTTCTCATAACGACTTGAAGTGGAGACATTCGTCTTTGTCATGTTTGTCATCTAATTATAATAACACTTTACCGAGTTCGGTTCCCTGTGCTTCAGTTTACTTTCTGGATTCTCCGAGTGATTGTTCACGAAAATTTTTGCCAAATTTTCATGTCCTCATTGTTCGTGCTATATATACATATAAATTGGGTTACAGTCTGAATGGCATAGATACATGTAATTATTGAACTTGCTGTGAAATAATATCTGTGTATGTAATACGGACACAAAGAAACGCTACCAGTGGTGTTAGTGTTGCTGCTTCCTGGTTGCACATATTTACAAGAATCCATATTCTGGCTTTTAGGAGACTGAAAAGGTAAGATTCGACTCCTTTCTGGTGCCACCTTCTAACATGTCTAAGAAAGTTCAATATTGTTGGCAGGAGGATCAACTTTCAGAGGGAGATGGTCTGGGCTATTGCCCAGCTCCCTAGTTCTGCTGCTGTAAAGAAGACTGTTGTTCATCTCACCTTCTGATTCATGGAACCGTTCTAGTCTGCCATCAGTTTGTGCAGGTCCTGGACCATATACCCTGGCATCCTGGCTCTTCAGTCCATTGCATAGTAAGCCGTGATGCCTTGTAGTTGTACCATGTGTCTTTGCAAGGGCAGGTACATACATGTAAAAGACCCCATCCAAGTGAGGAACATGACCAGCTTGCGAAGGTCTCTGGGGTGAGTCTTCCGTACTTAACAGGGCCAATGATGCTATGGTTTCGGCCCAATGGAAAAATCTAATACAAATACCATTAGTTTGTGCAAAGGAAACATCCAGTGGTTCTCTTCCTGAGCATCTCTTCCCAGCTTTACTTCTTTTTCCTTCTCTTGAACATCACTTGATGCATGGGCTTTTGTTTCTCACCTGACCAGTCCGCTGATCGATCTTTAAAAACACACCTGTGGCTTTAGTGCTCGAGTTTGAAAATCAATCAGTGTGTTGGAGTCAGTCTCGGTATCGACTCCAGTCTGACGCTTTCCTGCATGGGTTTGCATACCTATACTTCAGAACTCATTCGGCACCAAACATAACCAGGGTTTCCGCCAGGATTTTTTTCCAGGGTACGACCTATAACGAGGGGGGGCGAGAAAAAAAATTCAAAAAAAACTTTTTTGAAAAATTTTTTTTTCAAAATTTTTTTTTGTTAATAATGGCCTCCAGAGTCATTTTTTACAACTCCAAAATGCAAAATTAGTCTTCCTTCTGCATGAAAGTTGCATTTGAAATGTAAAAAATTGAAGAAAAACATTACTGAAGTGACTTTTTCAGGGTACTATATCGTACCCTCAGATTTCTTTAGGGTACTATATTTGTACCCAAAGTACCCTCTGGCGGAGACCCTGATAACTGATGATACCAAAAGAAACCAAGTAGGTATCTTTTAGTAAATCATGAATTAGTTGTTGATCTGGCAATGGGGCTGCATCACCATGAAATATTACAAGATTTCCCGAGGTGCTGGTATTGGTTTCTAGACCTTTTCCCAGTGTCTTTTTGGTGTCACTCAGACCAATGTTCTTTTGGTACCTGGCCCTCTCCTGCTTCTGCTCCTTTATCCTAGGGTCATTTTCCAGTGTCATTTTGGTGGCGCACTGGAATGCCAGTCTCCACTGGTGTGTGGTGATGATGATGCTTTGAATTTGTCCTGCAGTCGTAAACCAGCAGCTTCATTCCCGGTTGACTTGCTGCCGTACCCTTCATTTGGCCTGAAAGGATCAAGTGATTTGCTAAAGGAGATGCTGCTTGAGTTCCCTGGGGAAGTGGCTGGAAGGACTCAGTAGAGTATGACCATCAATGTGAAACAATTCAAGACTGTATCACAAGAAGAAATGCTTTATGATGTCTTTGCATCATGATGAAATGGTATCTTTTGCCTCAACATGGTGCTTCTGGCTCGGGGTGGTCCATCGGTGATCATGCCAATGTGCTGATAGGACGGATATTTCCCTCAATACAGTTCTTATGTTTACTAGCAACAGGCCTGCTTAGCCTCAGAAGCTAACTTTGGATGATGATTCATCAGACTTTGTGAAAAATCCTACTATCCACAATTACCTCTGTTGTCAGGTTACACGAAGAAGCATTCACTGACAACTGAAGACAGGTTCTCTGGCAAATGTAGTGGAACCTTTTTTTTGCTCTTTCATGTTACAAACACCTAAAGCAGCTCCAGAGGTTCTTGGCATCAGTACTTGCTGATCTGTTTCCCTTGTGTCTGGTCCAGCGGAAAGGCCAGGCATCAGCTCAGATTGCCGGGTCTCAGATTTATGTATCACAGTATTGGTTTATGATTCTTTGGCCCTGCTATATGGTTCCAAATCAGCTAAAATCCCATCAGTTCTTTAGCAAAATAACATGACTGGTGATCAGTCATACCATGTGGTGATTCAAAGCACTTATGGTACTCGATGTCAGGGAACTCAAGTCTAAAGGCTTGTTTCGTCAGTTTCTTGCTCTTTGCCAGAGTTTCCACGGGCCTTACAAGCGAATTGGAACTGATAACCAACAATGGTACCTTGCCCATTGAGTGCCAACTCATGAGAAAACTCATGTGGAGCACCTAGTTGAATGGCAAACTGGTTGATATCCTTGGTTGCCAAATTGTAGCCAAGGGGAGGCAGTTACCAAAGCCCTGCATTGTATGAAAAGTAGGAGATGTTGATGAACTCTTGGGATCAACACTTTGATTAAAAAAAAACCCTACTTTCATATTGAAAGCTCCTCTTCAGCAGTGTTCCCAGTAAGTGGTTGCTACCACCTGATAATTGGAAGGCCACTTCACGATAAATCAACCACCAGCTCATATATCCCCTGAAGAAACATCAACAAACCCTGTCTTATTATCATGACTAAATCTAAACATGTTGAAAAAACACGAGAACCTTGCACACACTGTATGATATGATGGTAATACGGTACTAGAGAACTCATGTTTGAAGTTACGAATGATTGGAAGGAAAAAAGCGTTGCACGCGTTCGGAATCGGAAGAAGTTGCAGAAAAGGATCTTTGAAGGTAAAAAGCAGACGGCAGGAAGCGCATGTTTGTTTTTACTCTTGACTCAGAACAGCTCGTCAGCAGCAAGCAGATGGTTGCTATTTCATCGCGGGGCTAACCAACACCTGAGCTCTTGGCTGGGGTCTGGGGAAGCATGCGGTGAACAGGAAAAAACTTCATCCAAATGATAAATTCGGTAGCATTTTCTTTTCGGAGGATGCAGTTGGTTGTAGTCTGAGTTGGTTTCCTGCGTAAAGTATACAGCTATTACCACCGGCGGTGTTTTGGCTCTGTTGATGTGATATTCTCAGACCATGAAGCTGAGATCATGCTACTCGGCAAAACATTCTGATGAAGAAATGGCCTGCTGTGACCAAAGATTGCATGGTAAATGCGGACTGCAGAAGATGGGGAGCCTGGGCTGCAAATTGAGCTGACTCTGCCTGTCTACAGCTACTGTTTACATCAACTGGCAACTTAGAGCAAGATGAATCAACAAGGATGACCTGAATTATCACAATTTGAGGAGGGATGGATCCAGGGTGGTCCAAGGGGTGTGTGGACCCTCTTGCTTTGCTCTCGGCAACCAACAAGAGCACCCCAGACCCTCCTCAGCTGCCTGTGGCCACCATCCTCATACACCCCCTGCAAAAATCCTCCCTGGCTGGATCTGCTTCTGAAAAGATATCTCTGATGTTCTTTCTCGAGATGATCTATCATGCTATGCAGCAGCAACATGTCACCATCCCAAAGCAATCTCTCAATTTACCTCTGTTTATACCTAGTGGTGATGTCTCCAGAAACAATGAAGATGGTGCATGTCTTGATGATAATCTGCACGTTGGGTTACAATCTTTTAGAAAACAACACATGCATCAACAAAAGTATCTGATTGCGTTTAGGAGATAGGAAAAATATTGAGTAATCCGTTGCTAGGTGTCTCTGCCTCGTTCTTCAGGAACGAATTGACAAGCAGCAGTTTGAAGAGAAAGGCTTGACTTGACTTTTACTTCTGAATTCTTCACTTCCACTCCGGACTTGACTTGATGTTGCTCCAGAATGTTGCTGCTTTTATTAACCCAAGACTGCATGTTTCGTTTCTGATGTTAAAGGGCCATGATATTGCCACTTTTGTTGACAGCAGCACCACCAGCGGTGATTGCATCATTCTCCATAGTTTTGCCTTTCCATTTGCCCCAGTGTTGGAGAATGTATGATTACAATATAATGCATACGTGATACCCTAGGAACAAATGAGGAACAAGAGTTTAAACAATTGTTACTAGAGCTCTTCTGATGCGGGTATGTTTAGTGTGGGAAAGAGAAGGAAGGAATATAGTGCCCCTTTAGGTGAAAATTCCTGCAACAAAGGAAGTCAGGTACCTCATGTTTTAAGGTCGAAACGTTTTCCATTCATCTCACTCTCTTCCCCACCCTCTTCCTGGCAGCAGACGTCACGTTATTTTCATGATTTACCTGAGTTCTCAGTGATAGCATCCCCTCAGCAGCCTCCCCAATACCTCTCATTTCTTTGGCCACTTTACAACGATTCACGAAAGGTGCGAGAATGGAACATGTTTTAGACAACAAGAGGATTTGTGTGGATTTACAACAGCAACTTTCCAGCAGTCGAATGCAACTTTGGAATATATCGTGAAATATAGTTGAATTTTGCTCCGAATTATGCCTCTGTAGTGTGTGATTTTTCTAAAATTTGGATTTTTGCCACGACTTTTGGATACGGAAGGTGATTCAGTTGGCTGGCAGACACAATCTCCGTGTTTCTAGTACCCATTACACGTTGTATGCTTGTAGGTCAACGATACTACCGTACAGTTTTTATCCGCTAGGCCTATGTAGTTGAATTCATCGATATTGGTCTGAGTATTGAGAGCAGTCATTTGAGGGGATACTTGAGTCTTAAATTTCTTTGCTGTGTTGATGTGGAGTTACGTATCAATAAGTCCATAGCACCGTTCTTCGACCAACTTGCATTGCTTCCTTCAGCCATGTCAGTCTAGCTTTCAACAGTATAGACTACATATACATGTACCAACCATACCATGGTGTCTTCTGGGCTGCTGAAGAAGCCAGTCCTGACATGAGAGTCTGAAAAAAGACAGCTAGACTCAAATGGACTGAGAAATTGTGGGGATGCAGGGAAACTTGATCACCAATTTGGATCTTCTCATCTTTCAATTGGTGAAGTTTCATTCTTTTATGAATCTCTATGTTCACCAAATTGTGGTTCTTTGTGTAACTTGTTTTTCATTCCCATGGATTAAGGAAGTCTTCCTTCTTGTCCATTCAAAACAATAAAGAACATCTCAGAGGGGGGTGGCCCTGGGAATTAAAATTTTATTCAGGCCCGCTAATTGTTGGCATTTTTGTTCATCAGTTGAGTTATTTTTGTCTCAGAATTCGACAGGAAGTAACTACAGTGATTTCCATAATCAAACATCGTGACATTAAAAAAATTGTCAAAATGCCCCACATTCCTCAAGTTTTCATGATGCAGTGACCCATATGAACTTTTTCATATTCTTGATTGAATTATTAAGGTGCTGAATCCCTTTTGAAAAGATGAGGAAGTGATCTTATCCAGGTGCCTGGGACATCATTAGCAGGCCTACTTGGGAAATTTTGGTCACTTGCCTTTATTGGCTCGTGCCCTGGGACTTGGCCACATCCCGCTTCTCTGAAATCTGGCTCAGAGGTGATCAGATCTCACTGAGATATCAATATGTGCACTACCAACTTCTGTCTTTGAAATATGTAGAATGCAGTAGAATTTTCATGATGACAAATTGAGTAACATCATCAAGCACAAATTGAATATGACGGTGTTGTTCTGATATTATCTGATTATCAAACCATTCTCTAAGGATTAATCAAGTGATATTTTGATCTAATGCAACAAAGTTCTCACATAGGTTTATATAGGAGCCACTGATTCAGTGAACTGGCCAACCTCAGCAATCTAAACAACATCACAAGGTGCAAAGTGTTGGATGACCCTGTGGGAACTTTTGATATCGCGATTATGGAATTTTTCACTTCATTGTATATGAGTTCATAGAACCAGGATGATAAACTCAAAGATATTTACTGATATTTATGGGACAATTCGGAAAAAATATTCTGGTAAGTTATTTAAAAAAAATGGTCGTCTGACTGTTACCACTGCCAAACCCGCATTCCTTCATTAGTTCGACCCTGCCCCTTCAGCAGAATTTGGCAGTGTCAAGAATCGGGTCCTCTTAGCATCACTCCCAAGCTTGCAACTTGTGCATGCGAGCTTGTACTCCCAAGCTCATAGAGCTATGCTGAGGGGATCTGATGTCATGAGGATGAAAATTTTAAGCCTGCAGCACATGTCACCACTTTCATTGTGAATACAGGCAATTTTTGTGGTCGTCACAAAAATGGCCAAGTGTGCTGTGGCCGACAACGACCACTCACCATGGAAATTCTGTGGTGACCATGAGTTGCCACAAGTTGCCCAATCAAACCGGTTTGATTTCTCACCATGAAAATTTCTCCTGGTTGCCAGTTGTGGCCATCAGCAGCACATGAGACCACTCTTGGTGACGTCTGCTGTAAACCGGCAACCACCACAAAAATTGCCGACCACGAAAATTGCCTGTACGAGCAACAAAAGGATAACGTGTGCTGCTAACTTTAGAGGCCATAAGTTCCCAAGTCTTTAATGAACCATAATACCTCAGACTGCCAAAGGGCGTGGCAACATTGCATCTCAGTTGCAGCTTTAAATCTCCAAGTCTGATCAGGTGCAGATGAGATGCATTAGCTTGAAAAAGAGCGAACGTGCGGTTCGGTACCTTTGGCCTTGATCTGATGAGTTCAGTTTTCAAAGATACCATGATAGCAACCACCTGTATGTATGAGTTCGTTGTTTGAAGCAAAATCACTTCCATGAAGGATTCACGAGTTGCGCCAGGGATGCTCCCTGTTTATCATTCAGATCAGCTGATTGTGTCCTGCCATTAGTTTGAAGAAGGCGATTCACGTTTTTCTGATTGCCAAGAAATGTAGGTGTCATGACTTCCTGGTAGATACCGCACCATTTCCTTTTAGTGTACCTGTTCAAACAAAGGTTAAGTTGAGAAAAAAATGAAAAAGAATGAACCATTGTTTCTGTTCTCGACTGTGTCGACTGTCTTTGTCCTTTCATGGTCTATTGTAATATATTGATGTGGGCACCTCAAATGGTTGTCCAACCTGGTGCATGTGCCGAATTGTTAGGATTTAGCCTTTTCAGTGCCTGTACCACAACACTATCTTCTGTCAAAGCTTTCTTGCATCCCATGGTGTAGATTTGAAAAACATTTGAAGAAAGTTTGCTCCTGTCAACCATCTAAAGAATGTTTCTTCAAATTCTTTCCAATTCATTTCCATGGCTCTCAGAAAACTTGACAGAAGATACTGTCTGCAGAATCCGTGGGGCAGAGGCCAGCATCATGTATCTGAAGTGTGTGACACAAGTGACACCTTGGTTGCATCTTGATCATACTCAGGTCATCTCACTCGGCTATTGCCTCCGAGGAGGTGCGACGTAGGAGATGCGTCTGAATGATCCTATTTTGAAAAGATGCATCTTGATGTTTCATGGACCAGAATTCCAGTCTGTGGTAGTGAAATGGTTAAAAATCAGGAGAGAAGATTATTTTTGAAAGCTACAGTCATCGCTCTGCTTGGTTCCTTTCCAATTCCATTTCTTTTGCATGCATTGAAGTGGTAGTCATGGTTGTAAGGTGTTTACATGAGGTGAGTGTGCTGCTGGAACGATTCCACAGGCTGTCTCTTGCATCAAACCATTCATTGAACACGGTGAGGTGGTTTTCGGTTGCCGAACAGCTCATTTTCCAACAGGTGGGAGGGCAAACTGAGAGTTTTATGTGAGAGCTATTATAAACTTGTGTAAAAACGTTGCTGAGGAAAGAAAAGATGAACATGATGTATGTCTAGCAAATGGAGATGGGAGGTTGTTGTGTGCAGTGAGCTTTCTTGGCCAAGGAGTCAACACCTCATCTATTGCTCAAAATTTTGTATCCAAAGTTCTGACTCGTGTTTGTTATCAGAAGTTCTATCTTTGAGCAAGAAGAGTCTTGCAAAGTGAAAACCCATTCACAGCTGTCAATATATCAATCAAAGAAGCCAAAATATTTGACTTTTCTTCAATTTACAGGGAAAAGTGGCTTGGCGTACATGGACAGTAATGAGCAGTAGAATTTCCCAGTATCTCTGGATTTGAGACAGAATTCCCCATGCTTGTCTCTTTCAACTCAAGGAACCCATGAAATTAACAAATAAAATGTCTTCTTCATCTTTAGGTGCGGTGTGACATTCACAGACAGTGCTGCCAGAAGAAGAGAGTTAACATTTTGAATGTCAGAATTGTTAATTATTTCTTAACAATTTTTTCCGTCCATTAACTCCTGAACATTTCTCCATTTGTTTATTTCACAGGGAGGAGAGGAACTACAAGACAGCAGACGCCTCCCAAAGATGCCAACGCCGTTGTGAAACAAGACCCAGGTGAAACTCCGGAGTTCCTTCGCATCAAGCTCAGGTCGACAAGTTCGATTTCTGTGAACAAACCTCGTCAGTCGTACACAACGGATGATGTTGATGAAATTAAAAGTGAGTGCTGAGAGAGTAACTCATTTGCCATCCTGGCACCCAGGGTCTTCACAACCTCTCCTCTCCTCGCAGTTGGTTCCATTAAAGGGAGGGGTGGCACCTTAAATGACCTGGGCCGACCACCAAGAAACTCTGATAGCACTAAAAGGGCCTAACAGAGAAATTCTGTAATGGTAAAAAGCATTGCATACCTCTCTGTTAGGCACTGTTAGTGCTATCGGAGTTTCTTGGCAGTCGGCCCTGAAATTTTCAGGATGCTCATTCGCATCCAAAGGGAAATCAGAGTAATATACTGCTTTAGATTATGATATGCTGGGGAGACTGATCATGCAACCTTAACAATGGTGGGACCAAACGGCAATTGAACCCAGAACCTCAGAAGTGACAGGCGCTGATGTTTGCACTATGCCACTCTGACAGCCCAGAAATGTCACCCCAATTCAAGAGGTTTACTGGAAGTTGAACCCAGGATCTCTCACGCCCTAAGTGAGAATCATGCCACTAGACCACTGAGTGAGCTGGAGATCGAACTCACATCCTCCTTAGTGACAGGCATGGGTGTTACCAGAGCGCCACCTTGACAAAACAAGACGCCACAAGAAATCAACACTTTGATACCAATGTTTACATCTTTTCAGGGTTATCCAAAGAAGGAAAACCAACTCCTCCAATGCGGCACAAAAAATACACAGGAGGGGGTAGTAACCCACCAAGTGGTCAGTCGTCACCACAAGTGCAGCGGTCAAAGCGGAGGTCGTACACAACTGATGATATTGGCGTAGTGTCTGGGACGAGTAAACAGGGCAGTGTTGAGGAGTTGAAGAAGGATGGGAGCGTGAAGCCAAAAGGTGGGTCTGCTGGGTAGATTCAGCGCGCGGTAGGCCTACAACTTTCAGTAGACAAATCCCAAATTGACGTAAACGAGAAAGATCTGCGCACTTCTGCCGAAATCACAATGTCTGTCTTATCACTACAAGTCCTTTAGATCTTTCGATATCTCTCTATTTCATTTGTATATTACAGTTTTGAAATTCTTACACTTATTTGGTAAGTCAGGGTTGATCCATGTGATGTTAGATGTTGCTGTATTGAACCCCTTTCATGCTTCCAATACTGATTTTATTTTTCAATACACTTTAGCATTTATCTTATATTGCATGTTTTCATTTTGATATTTCTCAGCTTGAAATATAAGGGTCAAGTGTCCCACAAAGACATCTTACAATACCGTCTCAGCCTGCCGACTTTTGTGATAAGCCTAGCCCCTTGTTTTGTTTCAATACAATGTTACCAGTAAACTCAGTCCAACAGATGGCATCTTCTCTCAAAGTTTTCTCACATCCTGTGGAATTGATTGAAAGATATTTGGAGAAAGGTTGTTCATGTTGACCATCTGAAGACAATTTTTTCAAATTCATGCCAGTCAATTTCCATTTCTAGAAAACATCAGCAGAAGGTACTGCCTGCTTACTGAGGGCAAATGAGTTCCCTAGTGACATAACCAGTTTCCCTTTTGTTTTGGCTTGCCATCAGTAGTTTATTCATGTAGTGAATATGACTTCTTTCGTTTCTTCATCCTTTATTAACTGCCTGTAGCATGTTGGTGTGTTTATAATTCCTCTATGCAAGAAAATGAACTAAAACTTTTGAAATGTTGAGGTTGTGACTGAATCAGAGTTGAGGACTCGCCCTAAACTCAACTTGAAGTTCCAATGTTGGCCCAAAGTTAACATGACCTGTCCTCAAATAAGTACATGTATGCTAGAGGGGGTCGTCTGCTAAATGTGTCATAAACATGATGAGAATTGGCTACAGAAGACACTGACTGCCCCATAATTGTTGCTGAAGCGGGCTGCACCTGAGTGCAGTTTTGCCTCCAACTAGGGATATTTTTGCCTCCTACGTGCAAATGTCATCGTGTGTGGTGGTCGGAGGCAGAGGCGGAGATGGATTTTTTGCCTCCAACGCGGATCAAACATGATGGGATTACGTCACGCCGCATCTACAGGAGACAAATTTGCAATCGTGTGCGGCGGCTGACGCACCGTGTGCGGTGACAAGATGCCAAGACAAAAAACTCCTATGGAGGCAGAATTGCACTCATGTGCGACAGGCTTAAAAATGGAGTGATTTCTGAAGAAAAATAGAAAAATAGCTGTGGCTTCATCCACTTTATTCTTTCCATTTACAGCACCACCGAAACCTTGGGTACATCACTTTGCCAAACGAACGAATCGAGATCGAACACCAGAACGCGACAAAAACCACCGTATTGTTGACGAAGGTGATCCTAAAAGTCCCCCGCGAAGTAAAGCTTTGAAACAGAAACAAAAATCGGAGGATTCTGGGACGGCGGCAAGAGCTGAGGGAACAAAGCAGCGATCAAAATCGCTCACTCATGTTTTTAATCGAAAAGTCAATGATGACAAACATAAAACAGTTCGGGATAAGCCCCAAGATTCTTGTGATATAAAAAGTGTAAATACTAGCTGTGATTCAGATAACGGTGCCATGGACCTGGATAACGAGACGACCCCTGTTGCTACGACAAATACGTACGATTTTAACGTCTCTGTCGACCACGTCTATGACGATGTTTACGTTGGGGATGTCGACGATGACGAGACAGATGACGGGACTTTAACGAAAAAGAAATCGATGAGATTATTAAAAGAATGGGGTCTGGACGTCAAGGTCCCGACGGACGACGATGACGAAATCGTTGCAGAAAAGGCAGAGACTTTGAAAAGGAATAGATTAGATGCGGTTGCTAATGATGATGCGGAGGATTTCTCAACGCACGAGTACAGCTCGTTTGAGGATGAATCGTTCGATTCCGATTCGGACAGTGATACCAGTGATCTCAATAATGTGTCAGCGAATACGTCGGCGATGCAGGTAGAGTTGCGTTTAAGGACACTTCGGCTAATAAGGGCTTCAAGGTTGTGAACCCTTTCTGAAGCCTTTGTTAAAAACTGGTGTAGGACTTGGCAGACCATTGAATTCAGCTTTCAACCAAACTCTCACTAAAAGTTGATGAGTTTTATGTACCGTAACTATCAACTCTGCTCTCAGTTCCACCCAGTCTTCGATACAATGCAATTATCACCATTATGAAGTATTGCGAATCAAACATTTCACAGTCGAAAAGCAAGTCAAAGTTGAAAAGACAAAATGAAACTCTGACTGACAATGATATCTCAGCTAAATCTTCATTTCATGCATGTTTAATTACTCTGTCATTTGACTCTAATTGGGAAATCCAAATCTGTATTTCAGCAAGTTCTTCAAGACATGGCTGATGAAAGTGCCAACATGACACCATTACACAGAAAAGCTCATGAGCTATTAATTACGGAGCGTGCCTATGTGAAGAAGTTAAAGCTAATTGATCAGGTACGACGCTTGAAGCATGTGTTGGAGTCCGGCCGGAATCTTATGGCACAACCTTGCCTCGCCTCATAAAGGATGTGCATTACGTCCTATTGGTTGGTCCGTTGGCCTCCTGAGATGGGTATTAAAATCATGGGTTTGATTGTGACACTCGTGTCAATTTCGTCGAACAACATGACAACTGCTTTAATCACTGATGATGTTATAAGATTCCATCATCAGCTACTTGTCAAGCAGTCTCAGAAGGCCGATGGTGCAATGGCGAGAGTGTCGAAGAGGCCGCAGATTTTGATACTTGGCCGAGGCACCACTCCTTATTCTCAGTTGGCTTGAAAGGGTCAAACGAGAACTCTCGGAGCTGCTGCTCGGGTTCCCCAGAAAGGTTGCCTGAGAGACGGGGTAATCATCTGAAGACCTTAAATTATAACTGTGAAACTGTTCGTGCCGATTGTGGCCTCCATAGTGGTTGCGACCACATCACCCTTAAGAGTTCTCGCATCATGCTAGTTTCCAGCTCGTGGTCTGTGATATCCCTTGTGTCCTTTTCAGACATTCCAGTTTAAAATCGACATGGAAAACAAGAAAAACAACATGTTTCCTGACGAAGTCATCAACCAGATGTTCGCCAACATCAAGAGTATATTTCAACTCCATGATGCACATTTGTTGCCGAAGTTGGAGGAGAGAATGAAGAATTGGTGAGTTACAAAATTCGATCTGGATCACGTGTTTAGGAAGTCCCAAGTTCATTTGCTCAATCTATAGATCTTTGCAGTTGATTGGGAACAACGTTTCCAGGTCAAACGCAGTCAAGGCGCAGCGTCACGTCAGTGTTGGCGAGGCCAGCGCCCATGCAATCTCCTGTACGTCAACGACGTCATTGACGTCCCACGTAGGTTTGGTAAACGTTTCAAGTCAAACTTTTAGATTTCCAACGTGAGTGTTCCGTTTAGCAGTTATAGATTCCCAAATTTGTATTACCATCATGATCCCAAGGTTCTAAGCTATCCACTGGTATGTTTATTTGTTGGGAGTGAGCAGGGATCTGGCGACAGTGATAAGTTGAAAAGGGCATGCATGGTAAATTCTCGTAAACGTGGGTCCCAATCAACTGCAACGATCTATAGCGATGGGGACCAAAAGATGGCCTGAATTTTCAGGATGTTAATTGAGAGGTATCCCTGTGTACACACTTTTATCTGGTCATTCAATCCTACAGTGGGTTCATGTCTGTTTTCAGGGACTCTGTGGAGAAGATCGGTGACATCCTTTGCACGTTTGCCCCCTTCTTGAAGATGTATTCGGAATACGTGAAGAATTACGATACTGGTACAACGCTGCTGTCAAACTGGTATCAGAAATGTCCAAAGTTCAAAGCTCTCATCGATGAATTGCAGAGTCTTCCAGAGTGTGGTCACTTGGCACTCCAGCATCACATGTTGGAACCGATACAGCGAGTGCCACGTTATGAGCTGCTACTCAAAGGTAAGGTTTCCCTGAGGCTTGTTTCCATTTCAGCAATTCCCACGCTTTCCGTGCCATTTCCACAAGCCTGTGTCCACAGTTGCAATATCTGTCAGCTCTCTATCTGTCGTATTGCATCAAAGAATGAACTCCATACCTGTGAAAACGTTGGGGTAGGCATTGGAGGTTGCTGTAGTCGGAACTCACCATGCTGGGCATTTTATGGACTGCTTGGGGTGTGGACCTTGTCACCAAGAAAGTAGGCCTACTTGAGATTTTTTCTCAAAAGTGCAGTGGTTCCCCACAAGTCAAATGACTCGGACTCTGTACTGTTAAAAGCATGAACATTCTCCAAATCTGAGAGTTTTGAGAATTCTCTCCAACAATATTCATACCAAGTTTTCAATGACGAGAATAAAGTTTAGTCAATGCTTTTACTCCAATTTTTCCCGGGTCCTCTATGCATTGGTACCAACAGGAAATCGATTACAGCTATGAACTGGGTCATCAGGCCTATTATGATGGGAAAAGGAGAAAAGGCACTTTTGATGTGAAGTCTGATGTGGACTTTCTGTTGAAATTTCCTGCATTTACTTCCTACTAGATGTATCTCGGAAGTGAGTCCTTGATGCACTAGGCCAGCGTCATGTTTTATTAGAATTCTAAACCTGACACAGAGGAATTACATGCAGATTTTTTGTATGATACACAGAAATTACGTCTGATATATCGATTTGTTATCTGAGGAGCCTCCCGGTCTTTTGTCATCATGGAACACCGTGGTTCCACGTGACAAGATATATGTATATTGTGTTCTGATATGCTCAAATAGGCCACTGCGGTAGACATGCCTCCTGGCTAGAACAATAGCAACTCGAATCACAGCTTAATTGGAACTTGCACGCAGAACAAACGGCAAATGTAACCCCTGGATCCTGGTAGTTGGTCGATACTTTCATTCTATTTTGTCCCGATTGCTTCATGATCTGGATCAGGTTAATGGAGAGTAATTACAGCCTATTATGAGGTCAGATCACTAGTCTCTTTAGTCATCTGTTCTGAGTATATGAGCATTTTTTCCTTGCCGTTCAACTCGATATTTTGTAGACTGTGGTGTTGACAGCAATTTGGCTACTGCAAAAGTCCAGTGAACCTATTCCAATTTGAGATTTGTTTTGGTGAATTTTGCTATTTCTGCTTCTTTGACTGTTTGGATGTTGCATGTGGTTTGGATTGCAAGTTTCTCAAAGCTTTCTCATTCCTACTGTGTGTGTGTGTCGAGGATTGTCATGAGTCTTTGTCAACGGGCTTATAAATCACACTACATAACCGTGCGGACATCCTGTGAACTAGTTCTGTGGGTTGATGGTGTGGCACAAACTCTGTCTCCATTACCGACAAGTCTTCTGTCTTGTTTCCAGTTTACAAGGATCTCATGACCATGCAGCCATTCTGGTCAATCAATCCTGTGGGTGAATGCTGTGGCACAAACCATTGTTCCATTACCTGCAAGTTTCATGAGATCGTCTGTCTCATGTCCTTCTCATCCCTCCCCACCTTGCCATTGTCCCTCGTCCTCTACAGAGTGTTTCTTTCGTGTTTCAGATTACCTCAAACTCCTTCCCGAAGACTCTGAGGATCGAGTGGACACAGAAAGTAAGTTGACTTCTTAACCATCAACTCCCACTTTTGTTCAACACTTCAAGAATTCTTCCCAAAGGTTATCGCCTTCTTACCTGTCTTGTTATCCTATTTGCAGAAGCCCTGAATGTGGTAACAACTGCTGCATCTCACTCAAATGAAGCCATGAAGAAGATTGTAAGTTTCTGATCACCAAGTCTTGTTTCTGTCCGTGCCAAGTGGTTTTCACAGGCCCTGTACAAAGGCTGTTGTCTGTCAGCACTTGATGTCTTGTTTTGAAGGCAAGAATGAAGATGACCCTGCAGAAACCACAAAGAAAGAGTGGGAGACACTTTTGCAGTGGAATTGTGCCTGGAGAGCTGGTTTACTTGAACCTTTCATTTTGGTGCTGAATCCTGATATATGCCACAGGTTTTCATCACGAGTGATGTTATGATACTGTGTTGAAGTGAGAGTGCATGATTGGTGCATTATAGCAGTGATGTTATCACACTGGTTTAGCGAGACTTGGCATTCAAGTGAACCCATGCAAAAAAGCTCTGGAACAGAAATACTTAACCATATTTNACATTTGGGGACATCAATTTTGGGGACATTCATTAGCAGGAATTTGGGCGACACCTTATAACGGTGTCGTTTTGGGGGAATCTAAAGGCCTGACCTGGCCCTCTCCTGCTTCTTCTCCTTTATCCTAGGGTCATTTTCCAGTGTCATTTTGGTGGCGCACTGGAATGCCAATCTCCACTGGTGTGTGGTGATGATGATGCTTTGAATTTGTCCTGCAGTCGTAAACCAGCAGCTTTCATTCCCGGTTGACTTGCTGCCATACCCTTCATTTGGCCTGAAAGGATCAAGTGATAAGCTGAAGGAGATGCTGCTTGAGTTCCCTGGGGAAGTGGCTGGAAGGACTAGAGTATGACCATCAATGTGAAACAATTCAAGACTGTATCACAAGAAGAAATGCTTTATGATGTCTTTGCATCATGATGAAATGGTATCTTTTGCCTCAACATGGTGCTTCTGGCTCGGGGTGGTCCATCGGTGATCATGCCAATGTGCTGATAGGACGGATATTTCCCTCAATACAGTTCTTATGTTTACTAGCAACAGGCCTGCTTAGCCTCAGAAGCTAACTTTGGATGATGATTCATCAGACTTCGTGAAAAATGCTACTATCCACAATTACCTCTGTTGTCAGGTTACACGAAGAAGCATTCACTGACAACTGAAGACAGGTTCTACTCTGGCAAATGTACTGGAACCTTTTTTTTGCTCTTTCATGTTACAAACACCTAAAGCAGCTCCAGAGGTTCTTGCCATCAGTACTTGCTGAGTGTTTCCCTTGTGTCTGGTCCAGCGGAAAGGCCAGGCATCAGCTCAGATTGCCGGGTCTCAGATTTATGTATCACAATGTTGGTTGATGATACTTTGGCCCTGCTTATGGTTCCAATTCGGCTAAAATCCCATCAGTTCTTTAGCAAAATAATATGACTGGTGATCAGTCATACCATGTGGTGATTCAAAGCACTTATGGTACTCAATGTCAGGGAATTCAAGTCTTAAGGCTTGTTTCATGTCAGTTTCTTGCTCTTTGCCAGAGTTTCCACGGGCCTTACAAGCGAATTGGTACTGATAACCAATGGTACTTTGCCCACTGAGCGCCAACTCATGAGAAAACTCATGTGGAGCACCTAGTTGAATGGCAAACTGGTTGATATCCTTGGTTGCCAAATTGTAGCCAAGGGGAGGCAGTTACCAAAGCCCTGCATTGTATGAAAAGTAGGAGATGTTGATGAACTCTTGGGATCAACACTTTGATAAAAAAACTCTACTTTCATATTGAAAGCTCCTCTTCAGCAGTGTTCCCAGTAAGTGGTTGCTGCCACCTGATAATTGGAAGGCCACTTCACGATAAATCAACCACCAGCTCATATATCCCCTGAAGAAACATCAACAAACCCTGTCTTATTATCATGACTAAATCTAAACATGTTGAAAAAACACGAGAACCTTGCACACACTGTATGATATGATGGTAATACTAGAGAACTCGTGTTTGAAGTTACGAATGATTGGAAGCAAAAAAAGCGTTGCACGCGTTCGGAATCGGAAGAAGTTGCAGAAAAGGATCTTTGAAGGTAAAAAGCAGACGGCAGGAAGCGCATGTTTGTTTTTACTCTTGACTCAGAACAGCTCATCAGCAGCAAGCAGATGGTTGCTATTTCATCGCAGGGCTAACCAACACCTGAGCTCTTGGCTGGGGTCTGGGGAAGCATGCGGCGAACAGAAAAAAACCTCATCCAAATGATAAATTCGGTAGCATTTTCTTTTTGGAGGATGCAGTTGGTTGTAGTCTGAGTTGGTTTCCTGCGTAAAGTATACAGCTATTGCCACCGGCGGTGTTTTGGCTCTGTTTATGCGATATTCTTAGACCATGAAGCTGAGATCATGCTACTCGGCAAAACATTCTGATGAAGAAATGGCCTGCTGTGACCAAAGATTGCATGGTAAATGCGGATTGCAGAAGATGGGGAGCCTGGGCTGCAAATTGAGCGGACTCTGCCTGTCTAAAGCTACTGTTTTCATCAACTGGCAACTTTTAGAGCAAGATGCATCAACAAGGATGACCTGAATGATCACAATCTGAGAAGGAGGGATGGATCCAGGGTGGTCCAAGGGGTGTGTGGACCTCTTGCTCACGGCAACCAACAAGAGCACCCCAGACCCTCCTCAGCTGCCTGTGGCAACCATCCTCATACACCCCCTGCAAAAATCCTCCCTGGCTGGATCTGCTTCTGAA
Source organism: Notospermus geniculatus (assembly GCA_002633025.1). NCBI lineage: Eukaryota > Metazoa > Nemertea > Pilidiophora > Heteronemertea > Lineidae > Notospermus > Notospermus geniculatus. Next base: position 153,677 of record NMRB01000057.1, read on the forward strand.
AAGATGTCTCTGATGTTCTTTCTTGAGATGATCTATCATGCTATGCAGCAGCAACATGTCAACATCCCAAAGCAATCTCTCAACTTACCTCTGTTTATACCTAGTGGTGATGTCTCCAGAAACAATGAAGATGGTGCATACATGTATCTTGATGATAATCTGCACATCGGGTTACAATCTTTTAGAAAACAACAACCTGATACACGATGCACATGCATCAACAAAAGTATCTGATTGCACTTCGGAGATAGGAAAAATATTGACTAATCCGTTGCTAGGTGTCTCTGCCACGTTCTTCAGAAACGAATTGACAAGCAGCAGTTCGAAGAGAGGCTTCACTTGACTTTAGTCCTTTATTCTTCAATTCTACTCTGGACATGGCTTCAATTCTTTCAGTTAAGATGACTTGACTTTGTTCTAGAATGTTGCTGCTTTTACCCCGAGACTGCACCGTTCGTTTCCTATGTTAAAGGGCCATGATATTGTCACTTTTGTCGCCAGCAGCACCACCGGCGGTGATTGCATCATTCTCCATAGTTTTGCCTTTCCATTTGCCCCAGTGTTGGAGAATGTATGATTACAATATAATGCATACGTGATACCCTAGGAACAAATGAGGAACAAGAGTTTAAACAATTGTTACTAGAGCTCTTCTGATGCGGGTATGTTTTGTGTGGGAAAGAGAAGGAAGGAATATAGTGCCCCTTTAGGTGAAAATTCCTGCAACAAAGGAAGTCAGGTACCTCATGTTTTAAAGCCTCACAGTATTGAATTTCACGGTTTTTTGAAAGTGTTAGGAGATTGCAGGTAGAGGTCTCATAACCTCATGAAGGTCCCCAAAATGCTTGCATGATACGTACTTAAAAAATCAATGCCTCGCTTTCAGCACGGCATTGAAAAAACAGCAGGCAGAGCTCTCATGTATCCACATAGAGCATAGTACATTTTACATTACACTAAAGCTGCGTTTACCAGACATCCGGAATGCGGTATAGGGACGCGGAATCCCCGGCGGAACGATATGTTGTATACGAAAATGCATTGCATTTTCCGCTTCCGCGTTCCGCAATCCGCATTCCGCGTGTCAGCTAAACGTAGCTTTACGTCGGAGGACGTAAGCACTTTCTGAATTCAATACAGTGCGGCTTTAAGGTCGAAACGTTTTCCATTCATCTCACTCTCTTCCCCACCCTCTTCCTGGCAGCAGACGTCACGTTATTTTCATGATTTACCTGAGTTCTCAGCGATAGCATCCCCTCGGCAGCCTCCCCAACACCTCTCATTTCTTTGGCCACTTTACAACGATTCACGAAAGGTGCAAGAATGGAACATGTTTTAGACAACAAGAGGATTTGTGTGGATTTACAACAGCAACTTTCCAGCAGTCGAATGCAACTTTGGAATATATCGTGAAATATAGTTGAATTTTGCTCCGAATTATGCCTCTGTAGTGTGGGATTTTTCTAAACTTTGGATTTTTGCCACGACTTTTGGATACGGAAGGTGATTCACTTGCCCGGCTGACACAATCTCCGTGTTTCTAGTACCCATTACACGTTGTATGCTTGTAGGTCAACGATACTACCGTACAGTTTTTATCCGCTAGGCCTATGTAGTTGAATTCATCGATATTGGTCTGAGTATTGAGAGCAGTCATTTGAGGGGATACTTGAGTCTTAAATTTCTTTGCTGTGTTGATGTGGAGTTACGTATCAATAAGTCCATAGCACCGTTCTTCGACCAACTTGCATTGCTTCCTTCAGCCATGTCAGTCTAGCTTTCAACAGTATAGACTACATATACATGTACCAACCATACCATGGTGTCTTCTGGGCTGCTGAAGAAGCCAGTCCTGACATGAGAGTCTGAAAAAAGACAGCTAGACTCAAATTGACTGAGAAATTGTGGGGATGCAGGGAAACTTGATCACCAATTTGGATCTTCTCATCTTTCAATTGGTGAAGTTTCATTCTTTTATGAATCTCTATGTTCACCAAATTGTGGTTTTTGTGTAACTTGTTTTTCATTCCCATGGATTAAGGAAGTCTTCCTTCTTGTCCATTCAAAACAATAAAGAACATCTCAGAGGGGGGTGGCCCTGGGAATTAAAATTTTATTCAGGCCCGCTAATTGTTGGCATTTTTGTTCATCAGTTGAGTTATTTTTGTCTCAGAATTTGACAGGAAGTAACTACAGTGATTTCCATAATCAAACATCGTGACATTAAAAAAATTGTCAAAATGCCCCACATTCCTCAAGTTTTCATGATGCAGTGACCCATATGAACTTTTTCATATTCTTGATTTAATTGAAAGGTGCTGAATCCCTTCTCAAAAGATGAGGAAGTGATCTTATCCAGGTGCCTGGGACATCATTAGTAAGCCTACTTGGGAAATTTTGGTCACTCGCCTTATTGGCTCGTGCCCTGGGATTTGGCCCACATCCCGCTTCTCTGATAGCTCACTTAGAGGTGATCAGATCTCACTGAAATATCAATATGTGCACTACCAGCTTCTGTCTTTGAAATACTGTAGAATGCAGTAGAATTTTCATGATGACAAATTGAGTAACATCATCAAGCACAAATTGAATATGACGGTGTTGTTCTGATATTATCTGATTATCAAACCATTCTCTAAGGATTAATCAAGTGATATTTTGATCTAATGCAACAAAGTTCTCACATAGGTTTATATAGGAGCCACTGATTCAGTGAACTGGCCAACCTCAGCAATCTAAACAACATCACAAGGTGCAAAGTGTTGGATGACCCTGTGGGAACTTTTGATATCGCGATTATGGAATTTTTCACTTCATTGTATATGAGTTCATAGAACCAGGATGATAAACTCAAAGATATTTACTGATATTTATGGGACAATTCGGAAAAAATATTCTGGTAAGTTATAAATGGTCGTCTGACTGTTATACCACTGCCAAACCTGTATTCCTTCATTAATTGGACCCTGCCCCTAAGCAGAATTTGGCAGTGTCAAGAATCGGGTCCTCTTAGCATCACTCCCAAGCTTCCAACTTCTACATGTGAGCTTGGACTCCCACGCTCATATTGTGCGTGCCAGGTGGCTTGAGAGCTATGATGAGAGGATCTGATGTCATGAGGATGAAAATTTTAAGCCTGCAGCGCATGTCACCACTTTCGTTGCGAATACAGGCAATTTTTGTGGTCGCCACAAAAATGGCCAAGTGTGCTGTGGCCGGCAATGACCACTCACCACGGAAATTCTGTGGTGACCATGAGTTGCCACAAGTTGCTGAATCAAACCGGTTTGATTTCTCACCACGAAAATTGCTCGTGGTTGCTAGTTGTGGTGATGCGTGGCCATCAGCAGCACACGAGACCACTGAGTGGTGATGTCTGCTGTAAACCGGCAACCGCCACAAAAATTGCCGACCACGAAAATTGCCTGTACGAGCAACAAAAGGATAACGTGTGCTGCTAACTTTAGAGGCCATAAGTTCCCAAGTCTTTAATGAACCATAATACCTCAGACTGCCAAAGGGCGTGGCAACATTGCATCTCAGTTGCAGCTTTAAATCTCCAAGTCTGATCAGGTGCAGATGAGATGCATTAGCTTGAAAAAGAGCGAACGTGCGGTTCGTACCTTTGGCCTTGATCTGATGAGTTCAGTTTTCAAAGATACAATGATACCAACCACCTGTATGTATGTGTTCGTTGTTTGAAGCAAAATCACTTCCATGAAGGATTCACGAGTTGCGCCAGGGATGCTCCCTGTTTATCATTCAGATCAGCTGATTGTGTCCTGCTCTCAGTTTGAAGAAGGCGATTCATGTTTTTCTGATTGCCAAGAAATGTAGGTGTCATGACTTCCTGGTAGACACCGCACCATTTCCTTTTAGCGTACCTGTTCAAACAAAGGTTAAGTTGAGAAAAAATGAAAAAGAATGAACCATTGTTTCTGTTCTCGACTGTGTCGACTGTCTTTGTCCTTTTATGGTCCATTTATGTGCCCTGTGCCTCTCAAATGGTTGTCCAGCCTGATAGTGATACTTTGGCAAGTCCATGTGCTGAATTTTTAGTGCCTGGACCACAACACTATCTTCTGTCAAATCTTTCTTGCATGGTGTAGATTTGAAAAACATTTGAAGAAAGTTTGCTCCTGTCAACCATCTGAAGAATGTTTCTTCAAATTCTTTCCAATTCATTTCCATCGCTCTCAGAAAACTTGACAGAAGATACTGTCTGCAGAATCCGTGGGGCAGAGGCCAGCATCATGTATCTGAAGTGGGCGACACCACCATTGACACTGTGGTTGCATCTTGATCATCCTGAGACTCAGGTCATTTCACTCGGCTATTGCCTCCGAAGAGGTGCGACGTAGGAGATGCGTCTGAATGATCCTGTTTTGAAAAGATGCATCTTGATGTTTCATGGACCAGAATTCCAGTCTGTGGTAGTGAATGGTTAAAAATCAGGAGAGAAGATTATTTTTGAAAGCTACAGTCATCGCTCTGCTTGGTTCCTTTCCAATTTCATTTCTTTTGCATGCGTTGAAGCGGTAGTCATGGTTGTAAGGTGTTTACATGAGGTGAGTGCACTGCTGGAACGATTCCACGGGCTGTCTCTTGCATCAAACCATTCATTGAGCACGGCAAGGTGGTTTTTGGTTGCCGAACAGCTCGTTTTCCAACAGGTGGGAGGGCAAACTGAGAGTTTTATGTGAGAGCTATTATAAGCTTGTGTAAAAACGTTGCTGAGGAAAGAAAAGATGAACATGACTTATGTCTAGCAAATGGAGATGGGAGGTTGTTGTGTGCAGTGAGCTTTCTTGGCCAAGGAGTCAACACCTCATCTATTGCTCAAAATTTTGTATCCAAAGTTCTGACTTGTGTTTGTTATCAGAAGTTCTATCTTTGAGCAAGAAGAGTCTTGCAAAGTGAAAACCCATTCACAGCTGTCAATATATCAATCAAAGAAGCCAAAATATTTGACTTTTCTTCAATTTACAGGGAAGAGTGGCTTGGCGTACATGGACAGTAATGAGCAGTAGAATTTCCCAGTATCTCTGGATTTCAGACAGAATTCCCCATGCTTGTCTCTTTCAACTCAAGGAACCCATGAAATTAACAAATAAAATGTCTTCTTCATCTTAGGAGGCACGGTGTGACATTCATAAACAGTGCTGCCAAAAGAAGAGAGNTGGGTACATCACTTTGCCAAACGAACGAATCGAGATCGAACACCAGAACGCGACAAAAACCACCGTATTGTTGACGAAGGTGATCCTAAAAGTCCCCCGCGAAGTAAAGCTTTGAAACAGAAACAAAAATCGGAGGATTCTGGGACGGCGGCAAGAGCTGAGGGAACAAAACAGCGATCAAAATCGCTGACTCATGTTTTTAATCGAAAAGTCAATGATGACAAACATCATAAAACAGTTCGGGATAAGCCCCAAGATTCTTGTGATATAAAAAGTGTAAATACTAGCTGTGATTCAGATAACGGTGCCATGGACCTGGATAACGAGACGACCCCTGTTGCTACGACAAATACGTACGATTTTAATGTCTCTGTCGACCACGTCTACGATGATGTTTACGTTGGGGATGTCGACGATGACGAGACAGATGACGGGACTTTAACGAAAAAGAAATCGATGAGATTATTAAAAGAATGGGGTCTGGACGTCAAAGTCCCGACGGACGACGATGACGAAATCGTTGCAGAAAAGGCAGAGACTTTGAAAAGGAATAGATTAGATGCGGTTGCTAATGATGATGCAGAGGATTTCTCAACGCACGAGTACAGCTCGTTTGAGGATGAATCGTTCGATTCCGATTCGGACAGTGATACCAGTGATCTCAATAATGTGTCAGCGAATACGTCGGCGATGCAGGTAGAGTTGCGTTCATGAGCTACAAAGTTTAAGGACACTTCGGCTAATAAGGGCTTCAAGGTTGTGAACCCTTTCTGAAGCCTTTGTTAAAAACTGGTGTAGAACTTGGCAGTCCATTGAATTCAGCTTTCAACCAAACTCTCACTAAAAGTTGATGAGTTTTATGTACCGTAACTATCAACTCTGCTCTCAGTTCCACCCAGTCTTCGATACAATACAATTATCTCCATTATGAAGTATTGCGAATCAAACATTTCACAGTCGAAAAGCAAGTCAAAGTTGAAAAGACAAAATGAAACTCTGAGTGACAATGATATCTCAGCTAAATCTTCATTTCATGCATGTTTAATTACTCTGTCATTTGACTCTAATTGGGAAATCCAAATCTGTATTTCAGCAAGTTCTTCAAGACATGGCTGATGAAAGTGCCAACATGACACCATTACACAGAAAAGCTCATGAGCTATTAATTACGGAGCGTGCCTATGTGAAGAAGTTAAAGCTAATTGATCAGGTACGACGCTTGAAGCATGTGTTGGAGTCCGGCCGGAATCTTATGGCACAGCCTTGCTTCGCCTCATAAAGGATGTGCATTACGTCCTATTGGTTGGCCTCCTGAGATGGGTATTAAAATCATGGGTTTGATTGTGACACTTGTGTCAATTTCGTCAAACAACATGAGAACTGCTTTAATCACTGATGATGTTATAAGATTCCATCCATCAGCCGCTTGTCAAGCAGTCTCAGAAGGCCGATGGTGCAATAGTCAGAGGGTCGAAGAGGCCGCAGATTTTAATGCTTGGCCGAGGCACCACTCTGTACTCTCAACTGGTCTAAAAGAATCAAGTGATGAGCTAGCTCTTCTTTGAGTTCACCGGAAAGGTTTATGGAGAGGCTAGGAATAATGTGAAGTGCATCCATACTGTCATTTATACTCTCTAGTAGACCCCGGTTGGGGTCGAAAATTTGCTAAGTCCTGGAAGTTGACTTCTTGATATTTACCATCTAGTAGACGTAGAGCATAAAAGCCTCAGATTACATATTGTCATCATATTGGTGAAGTTCTTCTTGTCCGTAGTGGGTGAGACCATGGCATCTTAAGAGTTCTTGCATCATGCTGGTTTCCAGCTCCCGGTCTGTGATATCCATTGTGTCCTTTTTCAGACATTCCAGTTTAAAATCGACATGGAAAACAAGAAAAACAACATGTTTCCTGACGAAGTCATCAACCAGATGTTCGCCAACATCAAGAGTATATTTCAACTCCATGATGCACATTTGTTGCCGAAGTTGGAGGAGAGAATGAAGAATTGGTGAGTTACAAAATTCAATCCAGATCACGTGTTTAGGAAGTCCAAGTTCATTTGCTCAATCTAGCGATGGGGACCAAAAGATGGCCTGAATTTTCAGGATGTTAATTGAGAGGAATCCCTGTGTACACACTTTTATCTGGTCATTCAATCCTACAGTGGGTTCATGTCTGTTTTCAGGGACTCTGTGGAGAAGATCGGCGACATCCTTTGCACGTTTGCCCCCTTCTTGAAGATGTATTCGGAATACGTAAAGAATTACGACACTGGTACAACGCTGCTGTCGAACTGGTATCAGAAATGTCCAAAGTTCAAAGCTCTCATCGATGAATTGCAGAGTCTTCCAGAGTGTGGTCACTTGGCACTCCAGCATCACATGTTGGAACCGATACAGCGAGTGCCACGTTATGAGCTGCTACTCAAAGGTAAGGTTTCCCTAAGGCTTGTTTCCATTTCAGCAATTCCCACGCTTGCCGTGCCATTTCCACAAGCCTGTGTCCACAATTGCAATATCTGTCAGCTCTCTATCTGTCGTATTGCATCAAAGAATGAACTCCATACCTGTGAAAACTTTGGAGGAGGCATTTTAAGGTTGCTGTAGTCGGTTCTCTCCATGCTGTGCGATTTGTGGACTGCTTGGGGTGTGGACCTTGTCACCAAGAAAGTAGGCCTACTTGAGATTTTCACTCAAAGTGCACTGGTTCCCCACAAGTCAAAGGACTCGGACTCTGTACTCTTGCAAGCATGAACATTCTCCAAATGTGAGAGTTTTGAGAATTGTCTCCAACAATATTCATACCAAGTCTTTGATGATGAGAATAAAGTTTAGCCAATGCTTTTACTCCAGTTTTTCTCGGGTCCTCTATGCATTGGTACCAACAGGAAATCTACAGCTATGAACTGGGTCATCAGGCCTATTATGATGGGAAAAGGAGAAAAGGCACTTTTGATGTGAAGTCTGATGTGGACTTTCTGTTGAAATTTCCTGCATTTACTTCCTACTAGATGTGTCTCGGAAGTGAGTCCTTGATGCACTAGGCCAGCGTCATGTTTTATTAGAATTCTAAACCTGACACAGAGGAATTACATGCAGATTTTTTGTATGATACACAGAAATTATGTCTGATATATCGATTTGTTATCTGAGGAGCCTCCCGGTCTTTTGTCATCATGGAACACTGTGGTTCCATGTGACAAGATATGTATATTGTGTTCTGATATGCTCAAATAGGCCACTGCGGTAGACATGCCTCCTGGCTAGAACAATAGCAACTCGAATCACAGCTTAATTGGAACTTGCACGCAGAACAAACGGCAAATGTAACCCCTGGATCCTGGTAGTTGGTCGATACTTTCATTCTATTTTGTCCCGATTGCTTCATGATCTGGATCAGGTTAATGGAGAGTAATTACAGCCTATTATGAGGTCAGATCACTAGTCTCTTTAGTCATCTGTTCTGAGTATATGAGCATTTTTTCCTTGCCGTTCAACTCGATATTTTGTAGACTGTGGTGTTGACAGCAATTTGGCTACTGCAAAAGTCCAGTGAACCTATTCCAATTTGAGATTTGTTTTGGTGAATTTTGCTATTTCTGCTTCTTTGACTGTTTGGATGTTGCATATGTGGTTTGGATTGCAAGTTTCTCAAAGCTTTCTCATTCCTACTATGTGTGTGTGTCGAGGATTGTCAACGGGCTTATAAATCACGCTACATAACCGTGCGGACATCCTGTGAACTGGTTCTGTGGGTTGATGGTGTGGCACAAACTCTGTCTCCATTACCGACAAGTCTTCTGTCTTGTTTCCAGTTTACATGGATCTCATGACCATGCAGCCATTCTGGTCAATCAATCCTGTGGGTGAATGCTGTGGCACAAACCATTGTTCCATTACCTGCAAGTTTCATGAGATCGTCTGTCTCATGTCCTTCTCATCCCTCCCCACCTTGCCATTGTCCCTCGTCCTCTACAGAGTGTTTCTTTTGTGTTTCAGATTACCTCAAACTCCTTCCCGAAGACTCTGAGGATCGAGTGGACACAGAAAGTAAGTTGACTTCTTAACCATCAACTCCCACTTTTGTTCAACACTTCAAGAATTCTTCCCAAAGGTTATCGCCTTCTTACCTGTCTTGTTCTCCTATTTGCAGAAGCCCTGAATGTGGTAACAACTGCTGCATCTCACTCAAATGAAGCCATGAAGAAGATTGTAAGTTTCTGATCACCAAGTCTTGTTTCTGTCCATGCCAAGTGCTTTTCACAGGCCCCTGCACAAAGGCTGTTGTCTGCCAGCAGTTGATTTCTTGTTCTGAAGGCAAGAATGAAGATGACCCTGCAGAAACCACAAAGAAAGAGTGGGACACTGTTCCAGTGGTATTGTACCTTGAGAGCTGGTGTTTGTCTTGAACCTTTCACCGTTTTGCTGCTGAATCCTGATATACACCACGTGTTTTCCTCATGATACTGTTTTGAATTGAGAGTGCATGACTGGTGCGTTACAGCAGTGATGTTATCACACTGGTTTAGCGAGACTTGGCATTCAAGTGAACCCATGCAAAAAAGCTCTGGAACAGAAATACTTAACCATATTTTCAATATTCTTCTTGATTTATTTTGAAAATTTCATAATTCCAGGACAAGTTCAGGAAAGTTCTTGACGTCCACGACAAGATTGGCGGCTCTATCCCAGATCTTGTTAGCCCCACCCGTGAGTTAGTCAAAGAAGGCAAGGTGATGAAGGTCTCGCGGCGAAAAGGTGCCCTCCTGGAGCGTCATCTATTCTTGGTTAGTGGCCTTATGCAGTTGTGTTTGATACAAAAGATACCATCTATTGAGTTTACCATTTTATGCACGAACGAATACTTTGAGGCTGCAAAATCTCTTGGGATAGGCCTACATCGAAGATTATCAGGCAGGAGCCTTCTGTCTTGTGCTTGAACTTCAGAGACTGAAGGCTAGCTTCTGAAACATACTTGAAAGACTACTAGGCAGCAGCTGTCTTGAGCTTGATCTTTAGTGGCTGAAAGCCCTCAATGTGTGTTCTTCTCTTTCAGTTCAATGATCTTCTCCTGGTCTGCTGTGAGCAAGGCATCAACTTGATACGTCCGTCGTACAGCGTGCGGGATAAGCTTAGCATTGATGGCATGAAGGTGGGTTGAGGGATGCCTGCATGCTTGAAGTGTCAGATACCATCTTAGTTTCATAAACCATTTGTTTATATGTTAGTCAACACACTTATACTAGCACCTTGTTAAATACAACTTGGATTGGGCCTAAATACAGCTTGAATCTGGCAGTTATAAGGGATGCAGTCAGTGATATCTCCTCTATTGGTGGAAAATACTCTGAAAGTGGTTGTGAACTGTGTAAATTGTAATTGTCTTGGAATTTGGATTGGACTGCTGGCAGCAAAAACAGCCTCTAGTGACTACGCACAAAGGTGGATGGGCAACTAACACTTGCCTCAGCCTTGTAGACCCTACATCTATTGCTTTGTGTTCTGTAATAACTGATGAATAAACCACCATACAATAAACTTGTGAACTCAACAATAATGTTGATATCTTCTACCTGTCCTTCTGACACACAAATGATCAGAAAGCTTTGATTTCATAGGTTGATCCTCCTGGTAAAGGACGAGAATCTGTGTCTGAATCCTTGGTTGGTAAATTTTCAATCGACTAATCCACTGCTAGCCTCCTAACACCTCACATAAACCTCATCTCAAACATATCCATTCATCGAAATCATCTCCTGGCTTGGTAGAAAATCCAATGATGAACAGTACAGAGATGAACTGTAATGAACAGTTCATGAATGACTCTCTGATGTCGGAGGGTTGTTCTTTATATTCAGGAGTTGGCAACCTTGTACATATTTTGCTGTAAATAACTGCTTTTACTTGGCTTTTAAGAGATTTTTTCACATTGACAGACTTCCACATTGTCTTAGTACATTAAGGTGCTTTATGTGCCTATTTAAATGGCAGAAATCATTCACCATGTGTTGTAACTCCCAAAGTGAAGCACTACTTCATCAGTGACATGAAAAGCTTGCTTTAAGGTGCTACCAGTGAGAGTGGCCTGGCTGTGTGAACGTATTAGCACTTAGATCATGGTGATAATCCAGTGTCATCTGTTTTCACGACTTGGCATTTCGCTTACTTGTCTGTGGAGAGCCACCCTTACTTCAAGGTAGCTTGCTGTAGCCTTGCTAGATGTGAGAGATGCAGCATTTACACTTACCTTGAGTGGTATTTGACTTAGTGATTGCAAGTGTGATATGACATCCACATGAGAGTTTTCTCCTGCAAATTGGCTTTCAATGGGCAACTCTTCCTTAGACAATTGTGGACAGTTGTTTTTGGCATTGGTCTTAGCTTGAGTCATTCGGAAACCATATTAATGAATTACCCATTGAGAGCCAACTTGTGGATGAAGCATTACCAACTTTCAGCGACATGATGACGTCACCCGCGGGACGCGCAGTCCCGTGACGTCGCATCTTTCTACAGCGTACATCTGCCCGCGAAATGCACGGTACAACGGGATAAATGGCTCACTGCGCCAAACTAACTCACAAACTCCAAAATGTCCCCCTCTAATTTTAAAATTGACATTCTGACGAACATTTTGACACCAAGAATACTGTATTTCAACAGACTTCACTCACTTCCATTTTCGAGTCGAAGTTGAGACATCGAGATCACGCCATTTTCAATGGTAAAACCCATTTAAACGGCATGATTTTGATGTCTCAACTTCAACTCGAAAATGGAAGTGAGTGAAGTCTGTTGAAATACAGTATTCTTGATGTCAAAATGTTCGTCAGAATGTCAATTTTAAAATTAGAGGGGGGCATTTTGGAGTTTGTGCGTAATTTCGACGCAGTGATCAATTTATCCCGTTGTACCGTGCATTTTGCAGGCAGATGTACACTGTAGAAAGTCGCGACGTCACAGGACTGCGCGTCCCGCGGGTGACGTCATCATGTCGCTGAAAGTTGGTAATGACTCCCATGTAGTGGACCGGGCCTAAGTCACACCCTTGATGATGCATCACCTTGCACTCCACGTAGTGCTGATTGCTTCATGAGGATTCTATCTTGCTGCAACTGGATGGTGGTGCCCTCTCATCTTGATAATGTGCTGTAGATAGGTCCTTATTAGAGGAGGAACAGAGTCCATTATAAGGAAGGCTTCTTGAGTCCTTTAAACCTCAATCATCAATTGATGTGCAGCTAAATTTCTTCAGGCATTTCAGACAATGGAGTCAGACCTAACAACTTGTCATTAAATGATTTCTAACGCTAGTTCAGAGCATTTGAATGCATTTTAAAACCACTTTGAGTTGCAAATTGAAAAGCAGTCTTACTGATGGTGATGAATTGAAGAGAACCTGTGGGGTGACATCTACTTGTTCTTGTCGTTGCAGATATTTGAGGGAGACAACCCAGACGTCAAGTACACATTCCGTGTTAAGAGCAGAGAAAAGGTCCTTGAGTTCAGTGCCAGGTTGGTACTATTATTCAGTTCTCTCCTTGTTCTCTGTGATGGAAGTCTTTTAAGGCAAATAAGCCTTGTATGAGTCTATGTTGGCCTACTTGGAAAATTTGGATGTGGAACAAAGTCAAAGCTCTGTCGTATGACTAGTGTGAAGTGGTCAACTGGTAAAGGTTGCAATGATTTGAGTACCGTAGTCCATTTGTAACCTCGGAGTCAGGGGAGATCATCCCTCACTACAAGTGTACCAAAGTGGTATGCTGTATGCTACTGGATACCTGAATAGGTGGTTAAAATCTGGCCAGTCTGGGCACTTGTTCTGAGGGGTGAGATCAGCCAGTTGTCATGCGAGGTTCATCAGTCACACTCAAATCACGGTTGTTATCTTTCTAGTGGTCTGGAAGAGAAGGATGAGTGGCAGGCCAAACTCTGGAATGTTGTACAAGATTTCTACAAGAAGAAAAGTTCTCTGAAGCCTGATGATCGATTGTACGACACTGGGGTAAGTTGCTATGGCGGTCTTCTTCGACTTGACTCATCCCTTGTGGGTGACGATTCCAAGATGTCCTTGTAGCAGTCTTGGAGTTTGGCAGTCTTGAAGGCCTTCATACACTGATTGACAAAAGTCAAAAGTGATCACTACAATAGTCCATTCAACAGCCTTGATGTAGCTATGTCGAAGTGTCTCGATTTCTGTGGCCTGGTGTTGAACAGACGATTTAGTGATAGGTTTTACCCGTCACCATGCAGTGTATATTGGCCTTTGGAGTTCTGAGTTACTTTAGGGCATACCTGTTGTACACGACATCCTGAGGTAATCAGTGGTACTTGGCAGTTAATCCCTACGTCATTTCGGGAGTGATGTTATAGGGAGCAAGCACTGACAGCACTGATTACCTCAGGATGTGTACAAGATAACTTTTGGAGATCAATTTGTGTGAGCAGGGGGAAACCGTTGCCGATGTTGGACATTTTTCATTTGAAGTAATAAGCAAGTTTTTTCCTTTCAACAGAATGAATTGGAGGTACTGTCACTTTCTGTTGTTTGAATTTTACCGGTAATCTGAAATAACCATCAGGTGTGAAATCGGTGTGGGTTTTGGAATTTTTTGTGATGTGACTGGAATGGAATTGTGGCTCAGGACTTCTTGTTGTGGCTAATAACGATACCAGGCTTCTGTAGTGTGTTCGTCTGGTGTTGTGTGTTTTTTTCTGGTGTGGTTGGAGATACATAACCATTGAAAATGTTTGGTCATGGCCCATTAGATGTTCAACATATCTTGGTGTTTGTGTAGTTTGAAAGCTTCTGCAACCATTCAGAGTTTGGTAAAATGGGGGTGCCTTATGGTTCTCGGAAGTTGAGGTTAAGGTTTTGTGGGTATGTAGGGAAAACTGATCTGTCTTTGATGACTTGAAGTATCTCTCTGTCCAGAAATCGTAGATGTGCAAATACTTGAGTGCACTCTCCATTGGCAGACAGCTCTGTATTGAAGATATCAAAGTTTAGTCCCAAACTGGTCACTTCTATTAGACCTCTGTAATCAGGACACTCTCAGTTAAAGACAGCACCGATCAGTGTCAAATATGCCCTTAATAGAAAAGTTCCATCTGACACACGTCTGCTTTATTGATCCAATGTTTATTTTCTAGATGAGTGAAGACAAGATCGGCATGGAGGCTCCAAACTGGGTCAGAGACAACTCGGCTTCGATGTGTATGGTATGCTCCGTTGAATTTAAAACGTTTCGCCGACGACATCACTGCAGAGCGTGTGGAGTCGTAAGTACTACTCCTTAGAAGGGATGAAAGGGGCTGTTTCACTTTGAATTCAAGATTGCGATTTGTGATCTGTGGGAAAACTGAAAGAGCTATGATCTTGCAATTTGGAGGGATAATTCTGTGTTTCAGACCAATTTAAATGGTACAACAATCAATAACATTTGAAGTAATTTTTTAAGACAAAAGGATTTAAAACTCTTCGTATACAAAGAAATAATTAATTGTTTTACATGATATTTGGCATATGGATTTGGGTGGCACTCATTTTTATGGTAAGATAAAAGAAACAAGAGAAAAATGTCACGAAATGTTGATATTCTGTTTTTGAAATGCAAGAAACTTACCATGTAGTTCTTCTGGAAAGGACTGGCCTATTGATCCTTCTGGGGTGTAAGGTAGGCCTACAATGTTCCAGCATTCATGGCAAAGAATTGCTGTCTTTGTTGTCACAGCTATTGTATGAACAGTCTTACATCAGGCCAGCACCACAACTCCATAGGCATTGAGAATTAGAGTTACATAACTTGCCTTTCCTTGCAGAGCAGTAACGGCAGGTTGATGACCATTCAAAAGAATGTTTTGTTAGAAAGATTACCTCATTGAATCAGTTTGTAGTGCTTCCTATGCAAAAAACACCACCCCGTTCAGATGAATGGTTGAACCCAAGTTGCCACAAAAGTCATCCAGCCCTGTTATGTCACTGTTATGACTGTATTGACAATGGCAGTCAACAATAGGCCTAAGGGTCTTCAGAGTGTTCATGTTCTTCCAAATGAGTGATATCAAACTACTTTTGTGACTTTTTTGGTACTTTCATTGAATACAACTGGATTATTTTGCAGGTAGGTGACACATGGCTCATTCGCGAACCTATAATCCAAGTTTTTTTAGAAATATTTTGGTTCTAATATGAAACTTCAAGGCCTCAAACACCCATTGTCTTAAAAAAATACTTCAAATGTTATTGATTGTTGTACCATTGAAATTGGTCTGAAACACAGAATCATCCCTCCAAATTGCAAGATCATAGCTCTTTCAGTTTTCCCACGGATCACAAATCGCAATCTTGAATTCAAAGTGAAACAGCCCCTTTCACCAAAATCGCAGTTGTAGGGTCCCAAAGTCTGGCCTTGCTGGAGCCCAGCTTCTCCATTTGGTGATGGCCAGCATTGCTGCCACAGTATACTGTTGATATCTTCGAGTCCTGACACTGAGTGCTTTTGGTGATGATGTTGGTGGAGCTAGATCCCAGTGGTAAAATCAGGTCTCTGTGACCCTACAACTATGATTTTGGTGCAAGTTAGGGACAAATACATATATTGATTGATTCCCGCAGTGTGTTTGTATAAGGGAGGCTGTCATTGTCTGTTCTGTTGGAGAATCTGTTCTATTTTTTTGGTTCATTCTTCATCAATAAATCCAACTCTATAATCTTTTTCCAGCTTGTGTGTAATAAGTGTTCAGAATACCGCACAAAGTTGCAATTTGATGACAAGATACATCGGGTGTGTAAACGGTGCCATGACATCATCATTGCTAAGGGTGTGGTCTACTCTGGAGGCGAAGGTGTCGAAATATGTCCCGGTGGTATGTCACAGAAGAACAAGCCAAGAATACTCCAGGTAGGGACTAAAATCTTCGTCGCTGGCGAGGGTACCAGTATGTTATTACCTCAGATTTCGTGCTGGCCGTCTCGTTGCTGCGCTAATCTGTTGAATTGAAAATTGCCTTTATAGGCCAATGGATTTCTGGCACAAAAGGTGTGACATGTTGTGAAGTTCACCCTTTCTTCAGCTGAGTGTTTATCTTGCAGAAAAAAGCAGATGATCCGTCGGTGATGTCCGGGAGTCTAAAAGTCAGCACTGACGGTGGGAAGACCTGGACCAAGCGGTGGTTCGCCGTCCATACAGACTTTGTTCTCTACTCATTTAAAGCAAAACGGGTAAGTATATAGACCATAACTTTAAGGTGTCTACCCATGGGGGAGTTTTCTTGCACATGTTGGCTTTCTATGGGCAACTCAACTATGATCAGTCGTTTCTGTCGTTGGGCTCTCTATGGGCAACTCAAATTATCAGTCGTTTGTGTCATTGCCTCAGCCGTAAGGAAACAAACAATGGTGAAAATTGCCCATTGTGAACTACCTTCTGCAAGAAAACTCCTGTGGATGAGGCACCTTTAGACTGCTTTGACTTTAGTTGCATCATAAGAATACATTTGGTTGAATGTAGATAAAGTTTCTGGACTTGTTGATGGATGATAGAGCTTGCTTTGGTGAATTACAAGAAAGACCAGCTGTTTGATGGTAATCATTACTTTCAGGATGTTGCTGCTACCAATTCCACGCCACTGCCAGGTTATAGGGTGCAGGACGTTGATGAAGCTGACAATATTCAAGTGCCGTGCGTTTTCAAACTCTGCCATGTCCATCAAACGTACTTCTACCAAGCACCAACGGAACCTGCCAAAATCAGGTGAGATCATTTAGTGAAAGTTATTGAGCACTGTCAAATACATGTATTCTTGAAGCAACTTTATGAATTTTTGGCGAACTTTGTGGGCCCACAAAATTGTTAGCTAAATGACTTCCTTATGGCTGAGACAGTTGGACTTCCTGAGCGACATCAAGTTTGAAATGGTATTTGACCATTATTTTCGCAGGGACTGGGCCCGCACTGTGCTCTGCATTATGCAGGTCTTCAAGCCCTGGTGGAGATTACTCATGGTTCAGGCCCGCGTTACATTCAGCGTGTGTGGGCCTACAGGTGTAGGGTTCACAGTTGAGACCTTGTAAAGCTTCAACAATCATTGAAAGTCCAATTGTTGATTATGGCCAACATCAGCTCTAGCTATCATATCAGTTGCCCTTCTTATCTTCCCCTGTTCATCCTTTCTATTCTAGGTGGACGTACACTCTTTCCAAACTTGCACGAAATGACCTACCAAACATTGAATATATCTCAAATGTCTGAATTCGCAAACTTTCCACTGAGCATCTGGAAGAATGTTAAGTTTGCCAGCCATCAGCAGAACAGGTTCTGCTTGTCACATATTGACATTTGGCTTTGTCCTGGGATTTCACATTCTTTTTGAGGTGCTGGTGGTTCTGGGCATGCGATATCTTCCGTTTAGAATGAACTGAATTGGGTTGGCAGGTGTACACAATTTAGGAGGCATTGAATCGGGTTGGCATATCTTCTGTTTAGCAGGAGGTGAATCTGGGTTGGCATGTGCATAGGAAGTCAGCATGGCATGAATTTGAAATGCATGAGAAGTGAGGTTTGCTTTGTTTTCTTTCTAGGTGGATGGATATTTTGAGTCGAGTGGTGAAGGCGGAGATCCCAACGATATACCAACCTAATCCGTCAGAGCCAGAAGACGGCGATCCTTCAAATGATGGTGCACCTGCTGATTGAAATGTTTCAATATCCTTATCGCAAAAGCTTTGAATGATAATCTCAGATTTGTTGGACGATAGGGAGGTTCAGATAACGTTCCGAGTCTCGACTCCGACTCCAGAGGAGTCCTTTTTGAGAACTACGTCATATACAACTGGGTTTTCCAAAGCAATGGTGTTTACTCATTCACGAGAATGAATACATGTAGAACCCCACCTGGGTGGTAAATTTATCTCCGACTTGAAAAATCCGAATTTTAGCTGCACGGAGTTGGAGTGGGAGTGGGAGTCGGATCAGATCTTAACCTTGTTACTATGGATACACGACACAAGGCCATAATGACTTGTTTTTGCGTTTGTGAGGGATTGTGCAGTTGAGTCAATCTTGTTATGTGCTGTATAATGTTGCTAAATGGTGTCACTATAACTTCAGAAGCTGTACATTTCGCTGACGTATTGTATACTTGCCCTGTAGGTGCGATGTTTAGCTCACCTGTGAGCTATAGTCGTGACATGAATATCCAAACCACTGGCGTGACTATGTACCAAGATTGAAATATGTAGTTTAGGCCTATAGTTGTGGTATGTGCTCCTTGGACCTCTGAAACACACCCATCACCCCTGCAATGCATGCCTCAAACCTCTGATATTGCTGGTGTTCTGAAAACAGAGAGGAAGCCTATTTTTAAAGCAACTCAACATTGGATAAACAACAGAGCTCAGCTAAGTGCAAAGTGAGATTGAGTATTAATCCAGAGAGAAAACTAAAAATGTTCAAAGGTGGGGAGATTTCTTCTCCCTGGCTACAGGTGCGTCAGTTAGTCTGTGGAGAGGGTTGGGCATTGTCAGAAACTTCCTTCAGGCCGTAGAGTGGATACCTAAGACGGTAGGCAGCCTGGTGAAATCGGCTTGATATAGGAGGAAACTTGCAATGATGAGTTCAGGTCTTTTAATTATATTTAACTCCTTTGGGGTGCATTGAAAATATAATAGAAAGGCCTTTCATCATTGGAAGTTTCAGCGAGGTTTGAGTAGGTGAAGTAACTCATTCAGTCATCATTCAAAGCTCCCTCCTGATATACATGTGTTGCTACACATGTATATCAATCATGACCCCAATGAGGAAACCAGGTGAGGGGTGGAATTGGATAGGGACTGGGACATGGAACTGTGTTAAAAACAATACAGATCCATGTGTATCTGTTGATACTCCCAATGCTTCTACCAAGCAGGTCCCAGCACAAGTTGCTTATAGCCGCGGAGTGCACAAAATGCATGGCGTTGGTAGCGTCGAGATGTTGGCTCCAAACACTTCTCACGTCTATTGGGTTTAGGGCGGACTCACGGATAAGTTTAATGGGACAGCCCCATGACAATGTCCAGTGCCTTAGACAAACTGCAGAAGAAACACTTCCTCACATTTGACATGCACAAAATTTGGTCATAATCAAGAGCCATTAGTTGCTCCACCGAGGTCAAATTTTTGGCACAATTTTTTCTACTACATATTTCTTTTGCTCATAATTAAAGTATACTTGTTGCAGAAATAGGGAAAAATCCCCCTCCCTTCCCAAGCTCTTCCTCTCTGATTTTTCTGAAGATGGGAATTTGACCTAGTGGTTAAGGCGTGCTGCCCCTTAGTGTTGGTGATTGATGCCAGATGCGAGGGTCCTTGGGTTCAAATCTGGTAGGAAGCGATGTCTTTCACCTTAGAAACCCGTTTCTATTTCATATTACCGGGTATCTGATTTTCAAGTTTTTATATGCCTGCCTCCAGTAGGGTGCGTAGCATATTGGTCATTAGGTATTGTGTGGTGTCTGTTTGTCAGTCAGTCTCTCAAGGTGGCATGTTTTGCAACTATGAGGCCCGGTCACAAACTGTGGTATGCTTGGGGTATTTTACCATAACTGCACAGAATTCATTCAAACTAAGTAGGGTGGTTGGTTTCCTGGGCTTATATTCATAAAATCCTGCTAGCTTAGTTGTTGCTAGTTGTGTACTTTGGCCTGTGCAAACTGAACGCTTTAGCAAGTACCGGTAACTAAGCCTAGCAAGGTTTTATGAATATGGGCCCTGATAGCTTATGCCTTGACCAGTGACATAAATGAGGCCGAAGGTTTCTTCAGCCAAATTGGCTGTAGAGAGCCAAATTGCACAAGAAAACATGCATGCGGAGGATGCGTTAAGAGTCCAACTCTAGAGTACTCAAACCAGTTTTCTTGAGCTTCTGAGCTTCCTGCTCAAACAAACCAAATAGAAATGTGCTAATCATTGGTCTACCATTGAAATGTTACTGTACAATAGGAAGATTTTTTTATACAATTTATTTACATTTTACAGTTCATCATGTTTACAGTTGATTCAATGTGTCAGAAAGTCTTGTTTCCTAGGCGCTTCCTATTTTTACTTTAAATGAATGAAATGTTGGGCAGATCATCAAGATATTTTATTGTAAGATTTAGAAGGTTTTGAAGTATTTGCAGTTTTATTCACCTAGATATATTTTTGTTAATGCACTGTAGTTAAATTTAATAGGCTATACAGGTTATCCAATGGGCATAATTCTGCCATTTTACTTACAACTTCCGTGTGGTGGGAGATGTATCTCTATGTTTCGATCATGGTCATTTTAATTCAGTTGGTTGCTAATTTCTTTTCCTAATATGGCCCACTCTTCCTGCAGAAAATAAGTGTATACCTGTCATTACCTGAATATACCTGAATTGTTGATGATCTTGCTGCTTCTCGATCCTCATTCATCCAAAATCATCAGGGAGACTTGATGTTTCAAGGTCTAGGCCTACAGATATGTTGGTTGGTTGTGTTTTATCTCGTTACTGGTGCGTTAAAACATTGTACTTGTTTATTTATTCAAGATGTGGTGATCTCACTCCAGATACTTTGGAGTGACAATAATGAGGTACCCGCGGAACTAACGTCACGACGTGGTGCTGCGAGCGATGTGCCCAAAGTTTATTTTTTCTAATTATGTTGTTTCCATTTATTTGTGGCATGAAAATAACCCATTTGTGTTGGTCGCCTGACTGTAAACCTTACATCACTCTGTAGCAGATGAAAATTTCTTTAATCGCCTTGCTTTTTTCCTTAAAATGAAGAGATAGGTTGGTGATAAAAGCAACGTTTCTGTCTCATTTTTCCTGTAGAAAATGTACAGGTCACTTTTTCTTGACGCAATGTCAACACCGAAAATGACATCGCGACGGGTCGATCGATCGCAGAGCCACCGCGTAGCAAAGTTTGTCACTCGGGTATCCCATTTCGGAGCAATCTGGGAAGGCCAGGCACAAGTCTGCAGTGAAAGGGTCTTAAACTGACCTGTCAGGCTGTTAACTCATTGCTGAAGAATGTTGTCTCTTTTTTACTGTCACAGCTTAATTGATTTCAGCCTCCCTGGTGTAACCATTGCTGTAATTATTACTATAATCTCTTTGGAGACTTGCGCCTGGTTTTCCCATTGTGGTGCGATCTCTTTCTGGGGTACTTTGCAGTAACATCGTGTTTTACCGATCAACTGGTACACAGTATATAATGTGACTACCTCTATCTCTTTCGGGGTACTTTGGAGTAATAGTGATACTCTCCTGGAGCACTTCGGTGGAATAAGTTCTCGTGGTACTTTGGAGTAATACCTCTCTTGGGGTAATGGGGAACCCGCTCACCGACAGGTCGGCGCTGCGAGCGCTTGTACCGAAACGACGTCATTGACGTCATTTTACGTGTCATTGACGTCACGTTAGGTGCTGACGTTGCGTCATGAAAAAATTGCCTGTACATTTTCTACAGGAAAAATGACACAAAAGACGTTGCTTTGTATCTCTTCATTTTAAGAAAAAAAGGAATGAGATTAAAAGAAAATTTCATCTGCTACAAGATGATGTAAGTTTTATTGTTGGGCGACCAACACAAATGGTTTATTTTCACGCCAGAAATAAATGGAAATAACGTTAGAAAAACAGAGACTTCGGTACAAACGCTCGCAGCGCCACGTCGTGACGTTAGTGTGCGGGTTCCTCATAACTCCATAGTGAAATGGTCCGTGGACCATGCGCTCACCTGGGTGAATGTGCCAGAAGAACAAATGACAAACGTTAAATCGAAATGTTCCAGGGCAAGTCTTGAGTTGATTATGATATCAAAATTTCAAGGTCAAAACATTCTCGCTTGAATAATTTATGACATGCCAGTCCATTTTTAGCTCACTGGGGTGAGCTATTACGATGGTGCAGCGTCCGTCGTCGTCCGTCGTCGTCATCCGTCGTCGTCGTTGTCCGTTAGCAGGGCACGTTTCGTAACCGCTGGAGCTATTGATCTGAAACTTGGTACATATATACCCCTAGGTCAGATGACCCACGACACCAAGTTTCGGTCCGATTCGACTCTCAGTTTGGCCACCAGGTGGCGGAAACCAAAAACACAAAAAGTACAATAACTCCTGAACTAATGACTAGATCATCTTCAAATTTTTATCATAGGTGTAGCTAATAAGGATACATAACATATATAACGGGTTTTTGATTTGACCTACTTTTCAAGGTCACAGAGGTCAAAGTTCGACAAAAGTGACGAACCTGCCACAGTTTGTCATTATTTCACCGAGCAACTTCATATCTTGCATAAACATGCATTGGAGGGGTACCTT
>NMRB01000057.1:176210-227270 GCA_002633025.1 Notospermus geniculatus
CCAATGTGCTATGTGGCCCCCTGCAGATGACCTTTATGTCCATGTGAAGTTTCGGCCCGATCGGACATCCAATATGGCCACCAGGTGGCGTAACTCGAAAATCATCAAAGTGCTGTAACTCAGGAACGACTTGACCCAAAGCGCTCCAATGTGCTATGTGGTCCCCTGCAGATGACCTTTATGTACATGTGAAGTTGCAGCCCGATCGGACATCTAATATGGCCGCCAGGTGGCATAACCCAAAAATCATCAAAGTCTTTTCTGGGAATGACTTGACCCAGATTGCTCATAACTGATATGTACCTCCCTCTGTCATTAGACTATTATGTCCAACCCAGTGAGCACATGGTCCATGGACCATTTCATTTCAAAATGGCAGTCTGCTAATCATATATTTGGGGTACAATGAGGAACCGGAGGAACTAGTCCCCGACGTGGCGCTGAAGA
Source organism: Notospermus geniculatus (assembly GCA_002633025.1). Classification (NCBI taxonomy): domain Eukaryota; kingdom Metazoa; phylum Nemertea; class Pilidiophora; order Heteronemertea; family Lineidae; genus Notospermus; species Notospermus geniculatus. The sequence goes on from NMRB01000057.1 coordinate 176,658, forward strand.
AAAACTCAGCTAAAACTACGACGTCGAACGTCAAGCCAACGTTATTTGCCATTTAATTCTGAAACTACACCTACTTCTAGCCCGAATTTTTCCTGAAGTGGTCCATTGAATTTCGAATTTTACACGTTCATCATCAAGTAAAGACCTCACTCAATATATCTGAATGTTTCAAACGGAAATTCAAGCGGGAACATGTTGAATTTCATCGATGAAATTGGCTATTTTAGTGTAAATAACAGACTGAAGAGCAACGTCATTGATTCTGAATGACGTATCGCACATAACGTCACGAACGATGCGCGACATCAGTGATGTTTTCAACGTCGCAATGCATGCGCTTTTGTGTTAAAACTGAGTTGTTCCCCAGCGCCTCCTTTGGGCACTCCGGTTCCTCATTGGATGAAAATTTGCTGCACACATAGAGGAAGGACACAGTGTCTGTGCCAGCAGTAATGAACAGTCTCCTGTGAAATGCTTGAGACTTGACAGGTATGACTAGATGTTACCGTACAGAATAATTAGATTCTGAGAAGGTTTGAATGTATATACCAGTTGGGATCGAATTTGTCGATGATTTGTCTACAAATTGTTAAGGGCCCAGGTATGGCAAAATAATTTGGACTTTGTTTTCGTAGGCCTAGGCCTAGACCTAGCTTTATGTACCAAACCAATGAATCAGCTGATCAGATCAGGGCATCAGCTGATCAGTCTGTCTCTTTAGGCCTAGGCCTATACCAGTATATACTTCATCAGATATACAGCCTATGCATGTATTGATATCATTCTGAAACACAAATAAAGATAATATTATTCTTTATTGTAAGTGTCCCTTGTCCCTTCTGTGCATGGCGCACACGAATAACTTGCGTCTGCTAGAACAGGGGTTATTAACGTTCCGCATGAGCGCACGCGAATAACTTGCGTCTGCTAGAACAGGGCTATTAACGTTCCGCATGAGCGCACACGAATAACTTGCGTCTGCTAGAACAGGGGTTATTAACGTTCCGCATGAGCGCACGCGAATAACTTGCGTCTGCTAGAACAGGGGTTTTTAACGTTCTGCATGAGCGCACGCGAATAACTTGCGTCTGCTAGAACAGGGGTTATTAACGTTCCGCATGAGCGCACGCGAATAACTTGCGTCTGCGAGGACAGGGGCTATTAACGTTCCGCATGAGCGCACGCGAATAACTCGTGTTTGGGAGAACAGGGCTTATTATCACTTCCCTTTTATTTACAAATAGAAGAAAATGAAAGAAGGAAGAACACATAATGTGCTCCTTATATACATGATTATATTTATCAAAAAATTTACAGTCAATGTGTCTATAATACATATAAATACGGTGATAAACTTTATCCAGTACAACTAAAAATCGAAGCAAGGCGTTGAAACGGTGGAAGAGACAAGGTATGAAGTCTACATACTGGGCTGGTTGTTCAAAACAGTATTTGTAACTACCGGTAACTGGACAGTAATATCTTGGTGTTATCTCCATCAGTTAAGCCTATTGCAGATAATGCCATGTTAGACATGATGCCAAAATAGCACAAATGAAGTTTTGAAGAACCCAGCAACTTAAAAGAAGTGGACTGCAACTTACAGAAGTGGACTGCAACTTACAGAAGTGGACTGCAACTTACAGAAGTGGAAATTGGGAGATCAGGAGAGAGAACAGCTCTCTAAGAACAGTAAATTATCCATTGTTTCAACAGCCCTTCACCCACTACCTCGGATTTCTTGTAAGTTGTCTGTGTGTCGTTCATGTGCACCCATATGTGAGGCGGTATAGGAAAACCCGTAGGATGTCACGTTTGAGGAAAGTGTTAATGGCCTTGGTGAACCTGCACATTTTAATAGCTGAAATGTTCTACGTAAACAGTTGAACAGTAGCAGATCAATGCACAGGCAATCTAACAACCCTTGTTGATCACTCAGTGACTTCGACAGGTTTTCCTAGACTGCCACACATACTTGTCAGTCAAATTGCACATCTATCATGTTTGGTTTGTTCACCAGATTGGTAAGTGTGCACACATGTCGAAATCAATCTAGAAACCAAGATGGTGTGGACTGTCGAAACAATGAATAGTGCATGCATTTCCATTGTAGGCCTATTTGTTCTGGTTCAGATAAACTCAAACTTCGGGTCGTGTGACGCCCAAATGGGAAAAGCTCATCACGACTAGATAACACATCACTCTGACCCTGGCAACAGACATGTAAATGACATAAATCCTGGATGCTTTCGACAGTGGAACCTTTCTGAATATGCAAGGAAAATCTCTGATTTGCACTACATCTAAATTGGCCTAATCCTTTTCCATTTTGCTGGTGAGTTGTAGCTGAAATGTCATTGAATTCGGGGAAGTTAAATCGGCAACATAAAGCTCCTGGCCATCTTCTAAACCAAGCTCTGAAGCAGAAGGTAGAACAAGAGATTAGACGATGAATCTAAGTAGACCTATCACAGTTCTCACATTCAAGGGACCAATCTTCAGGGAATAAAAACAGTCGCAGTAACAATCCCTTCAAGCCACACTCTAAACATGCTGCTCTGTGTGAATTCTCTTTGCGCGAGTTGGCTCTCAATGGGCAAACAGAGAGCAATGACAGAAACATGATTGTCCATAGTTTCTGTGGTAGATTTGCCCATAGAAAGTCGACTCGTGCGACACCCCAAACACTGCATTTTCAGGCTATGGCCCATCTGTAGTTTAGAATGTTCCTCAACGTAAAGGAGTTCCTCAAGACTATTGTTCTCCTCCTATGTGTGTGGTAGGCAGATGCACAAAAAACATACTTTACTTTTGTCTGTCTACAGTCCCTTCATTAAACACCAATTCATTATGTATGCACTAGCCAAGTTAAAGGCCTTTCAATATACTGGCTGGCACAGCGAATGGTGGGGAATAATGAAGTTGTTTGACGGCTCGCCCGAATGCCACAACCGAGAGCAGTGATCCAAGTGTCTGTGCTCATTTTAAAATTAACACCTTTGGTAAGTAAATACTGGCATGAATATCCAGAAGGGACCATAGACAGACATCCCTAGTGGTTGCTGGCAAAATCAGCCAGCACACGTAGAGAGGAATTGCTGAATTGCTGGAATTGCTAAAATTGCTGAACATGCTGAGGATACTGAATAAATTTCAGGCCTCAAAGAAGAAGGAAATCATCCTACCTTTCAGACTTTTAGACAGGTTTTCTTTGGTCTTTTCCTCGATAGATTTCACGGTCTGCATATAGAGAGTTTTGTTCTTGCCATTGATCATGGTGGTAATGCCAGGCGAGCGCAACATACTGAAATCCAGAAGAGTTGACTCTTGAAATTTCATCACTGATACGTATATCTACTGCATCCATCCTGGGAAGTAAGTCCACAAAATCTCCGAGAAAGGTTCGAGAAAAATGTGACCCGTGACAGCAAAATGAGTCGGAATGCACCGGAAAGAAGACCCAAGATGACACCAGAGAACAATTACAGAAATGGACAAAGTAAGACAATGCTGAAATCAACAAACCGTTGGTTCACCTTGTGCGCATTCCAACTCATCTCACTGTCATGGGTCACAAATCATTTTGTATCTTACACCCAAAAAGAAGCGCACACTACATGGGCCAATGACGTCAATTTGACATCAAGATCATAGATTTTTCTGTGATGATGTCATCTGCACAAACTCTATTCTTGGGGGCCACTTCCAATGGGGGAAGCTCAACTTACTAGGCAGCACTTTCTGTTAAGAATTCCAACACCTCTTGTAACTTTGATTCTTCTGAAAACATCAATTTCTGTGGGACTTGACTACAGGCAAGACAGTCGTCCTGAAACAGAAATAAAACTATCATAAGGTTGTCTTCTATGGCACTGAAGAATTTGAAGATTGCCATACTTAACGAGGAACCCGCACACGACAGGTCAGCACTGTGAGCGGTGCAACCGAAGATGCAAAACACAGAGCGTCACAATATGTCCTTGACACGGTGCAAGCCGGACTGAGATATCGAGAAAAGGTACAAGTAACAGTATTTCTGCAGGTTCTTAAGTCACTAAGTATCACGGATGAGTAGACTACATTTTTGAAGAAGACTGGTGTTCATCTGCTAAAATACCTGCAGCGCTATGACATCAACTCATGAAACAGTCTACTTTCGAAGAGATAATTCTCAAAATGTCCGAGTTGTTTTATAAATCAGGCCATTCGTGATGTAAGCAATGGGAGACTTTACCCTTGTTCGAGCAGTCCTAGAACTTCACAAAATTTGACGTCACAGATGTAAACCAAGGCGTCCTTATGGATGACATTGTGGCGTGCACTTCTTCTCTGTGACGTCAAATTTCATGACGTTCTAGGACCACTAACACAGGGTCTCTAACAGCAGGAAAGTCTCCCTTTGATATGAGACTGGAATCGCAGAATTGACAAGTCCTGAAGCATCCCCTAAGTCGCAAGGAAAGACCTTCAAGACAAGGAATATCCCTGACTGTGTTACATACCTTTTTCTCGGCTTCAAATGTGTAGGTGTAGACTCCCTCCGTGTCGTTAAAGTTAACGTAGTTATTGAGAGGTAAACAACAACTGCAAAGAGAAAGTGACAAAGGTCAGATTGTGAGGGAATGCCTTGTGAATACAGTGGAACCCCGGTAACACGACCACCCACGGGACAGACCCAAAGTGGTCGCGTTAGCGGGGTGGTCGCCTTACCGAAATTGGCCCGATGAGTGCTGATCCAGACCGAAGTAAACTGAGTGTCATATTTTCTTTTTTATCCATGTTTCGTTTAATAAACCAGACTAGACCATCTCCAGCCTAGCCTGATACTAGTAAGCAGATAGCCCACTGATACTGTGACGACTAGGATGGACGACTGGCAGGTGTGGAAATGGTGAATTCCGTGTAAATATTGCGCCCGTCTCATGCTTAGGCCTGCCTTTTATGATCACTGACCCCAACCGTCATGCACATGGCTTATGTCATGTGTTAATTGGTCCTGTTTGGTACACACGCACTGCTGACTCGCCTTTGTTTGATAATCACACCACTAATTAGGTTGCGGGTGGTCGTGTTACCGAGGTGCTAATTGCCACTTGGGACAGCCAAAGCTGTGGTCGCGGTCTGGATAGCGGGGTAAGAAAAACAATCGGGACAATTGAAAACTGGTCGTCTTTCCGGGGTGGTCGCGTTATAGGGGTGGTCGTCGACCGGGGTTCCACTGTACTGCGAAGATGTAGCAATATGATGGTTCACGATGGGGGAGGAAGCGCCTTGTAAATCACAGCACATCTGGCTGGTCATTATGTGTGCATTACTCAATGAAGAGTAAGGAACAGATTCTTGAAGTCAGCCAAGGGACAGACACATGTTTCAGAGTCAAAGGTAAGTCTTTGGTAAGTCTGTTCGCTACATTTAATGAAGGGGAACCGAGCTGCCAGATGGAGTGCTTGAGTTTGAGAAACACCATTCATATCCAAGGAAGAGATCAGTCAACTGGACTACAAGATCAGCAACTGTCCTGACCTAAAGCCGTAAAGGTGTTGCTCCATCTGAAGGTTTTCTCATGCAAGTTGGCTCTCAATGGGCAGTTCATCAGTGTCGATTTCCTGAAGCTTGTGTTGAGACCAACAACAGGAATGACTGGCCATAGTTTTCAATGGTGAGAAACCTCTGAGATGCAGCAGTGCCTAGCTCTCCATGACCATCTCAGGAAATATTGCAATGAAGTTGACTTACCTTGTTGCTATCTTGAATACTTCAGTAACACATGCCGCTGAAAAGGCAAGAAACAGCTCGTGAAGAAATACTGCTGGTACAGATGACTGGGATTTTGAGTCGAATGGCATGAGCTCGAACTTGCTTATTATTGACTTTGGTCCAAATGTTTCATGCTCAACACTCTAAACAGTCACCCAACTTGATCAATTTTCTCTCGCTTCGGCTTGGGTAGCAGTTCATTGATGTCTGGATATCGGTATAAATCTTTAATCACTAATTGACTGACAGAACAGCCTTGTGTCCACATGAATGGAAATAAATAAAACAACAAAGGATAGATTTATGCCTTACCTGCAATAACTGCATTTGTCGATGCTACAGCTGGAATAATACGTTTAACAACACCTGCAAACAAAGTGAAAAATTTCAAAATACAAAACTACTACAAAACTAGATGCAAAACAATCTACTAACACTAAGAGTAACCATGAACAACAGTGTGTGAGGCTTCAAAAGTTTAATCCTCCACAATGTTCAACTATATATGAACACTATCACAACAGTCAACAACACTGTATCAGGCCTCAAAATCTGATGTCATCTGCATCAGTAAGTGAATGTTACACAAAAATTCTGGTGATGCCTTACCCTGAGTTAATCGATAAGTAACTCCAGTAATACCATATCTATCTGCTCTCTTGAGTGACTTATCTAAGATCCATTTTATATGACTAGGGTCATCACCATCAATGGCTACATTTGCTGGAAAGTATGAAAAAGGAAAGAAGTAAGTTTCTGAATGAGAATGGAAAAGAGAGAGTTCGTCGGGTGGGACTAAACGCTGTGGTCCCTTGTACCGTACCTAAATGTCTATGCCAGGGCAAGTAAAAGACCACACACAGGTGGACAGTAACCTGTCGTGGACTCTATACCTCTGGCAAAAACCAAAAGGGTATGACACCGTGACTGATGATGATTAACCCCAGGACATCAGTGATGACGGGCGCCAATGTTCCACTGCAGCACTCTGACAGCCTGGCATGCCTGGAGAACCAGTAAGACTACGACCATGTACTAAAATCTATCCTATTAAACATCGACATCCATATTCAGATAACATGCATAATCATATGTATACTGACCTCCAAAAGGCTTTTCTTGAGGCCATTGAAGAATTCTGACATATTCTATACAATGTTCTGGGAGTCGTGGCGTATTGGCAATTGTGCACATGGGAAAATTTATCTGAAATCACATAGAAAAGTTTAAACTACATTTTCATCGGCATTTAAAATTGCATTACTGGAAAAAGAACAATGATCATAATGTGGGATGAATGACAAGAGCAGAGGAGCAAAGGAAACCCCGCCTCTAACACCTAATCTTAAGGTGTTCCATGTGGGAGTTCTCCCTCACAAGTTGGCTCTCTATGGGCAACTCAAACATAGAAAACTATGGGCAGTTGGTTTCGTCATTGGACTCAGCATTAAGTCATAGGGAAACCAACAATGCAGCCTGAACCATCAAGGGTTCACAACACTAAGGGCCCATTTCACAAAGGTTGTTTAAGACTTAGACACGTGTAACTTCACTAAATGCACACACTTCCACCATACATTAGACAAAGTTACACGCGCCTAAGTCTCAAACACCCTTTGTGAAATCAGCCCTATGTCTTTGTGACTATAGGTCGCGATATTTCAAGATGCAACAATCGTGAATTGCCCATTGAGAGCCAACTCGCAAAAAACTCATCGTGGGGCAGTGCTTTTATCAATGATATCCAGGATGTTTACATCATTGGACGTTGAGACGATTTATCAGAAGAAGAAGTGTCAACTCACAAAACAAACTACTCAAGACATGAAGAAGATAAGACAGCCATACCTGCGGTGGGTATAGGTCAAGTGTACATTCGATACAAGCTGTTAATCCTGGTAGTATGACTCTAGCATTGCCCTTAAAACCTTCGGTACCTCCATCGACCATGGGAATGATTGTTGACTGGTCCACCATACTGTCTTCAAAGTTCAGAAGACTAAACTGAAAATGAAATTCACTACCATGACAATGGGCTAAGTATATTCTGAAGGTTGGTGCCAGGGCTGGGTGAATATCGCACACATGAAGTACCAACGGTGCAAGCACTACTGGACTGAACATCATTAGCCCTTGGGTGACATCGTTCAACCACGATGACATAGAACAGGCCAATGATAGAGGGGAATAAGTCCGGAGAACCCCTGATAACCATTGGATGTTTGAGGCCAATGACACAAGGGAGTTAGTACTGAGAACCCATGATTACCTCTTGATGCTAGGCTTGGAAAAACAGACACATAAACTGAACTTACCAACATTCCATTAATCCATCGCCGGGCTACAATGGAATCTAAACCACAGACGACGATGTGAAACTCTGAAAGATGGAAGAGAATGGCAATTGAAAGGATGTCAGAAGGTAAAGCCCTGCTACGTGAGGGTGGTGTGGGACCACAGAAACGGGTTATGAGGATGTCATAGCCTACAGCCAATGCTACGTTATAGTAATAGTTTCAAGTGTTGGTATAGTGTTTGCTTGGCGATAAAAGAATACTTACGCCTGTAGAAATCTTCACCATAATCTTGAATCTTACAAAAATGTCTGAGTGTGAGTTAAGGTATCACAACACGAAGAAAGATCCCAAAGTTTAGGTTATTACTACTAACCAAAAACAGCAATAGCTGGCTCAGGCTGATGTCTAATTTGGCAGCTGGATGACCTGATGAAGTTATGTCGTGAAGAGGTAGCTACCCTTTCTTTATTTTACTAACTGAAACTTGGGCTCTTAGCACAAATCAGATCGGAGCCTGAAATTGCTGAAGTCTGCTTGCAAGAAGATTTCCATCAATGAGCCTGAATTCAAGTGAATTATTAAACGAAACCCAGGCCGAAGGGCCACATTTTTCTGACACTTGTCCAAAAGGATACGGTGTGACTTTACAGCCTGGTACCCTGTTATTGATGAATCTTGCTGCCACGTTGGCCTTGGGCTGACCAACATCATAATGTCGGAACAGAAACTGTCTGTTGAGATTTGAAACGTCAATGGTGTCCATGTCAATGACATCGATTAGTTGGAAACCCATCAGTGCCTGGAAAAGAGATGGACAGACGGATGCAATATACTGTAAATTAAGCATTAGAGAATATTAAGCACCAGTTCTCAACAGGTCTGCAAGGATCAATTGATTTGATGAATGAGCTGTTCCTTGAGTTCCCAAAAAGGATGCTCGAGAGGCTGGTTAAGATACTCACCAAATCTTTAAGTAACTCACATCCAAGGCCACCTGCACCGATCACAAGTATTTTACACGTGTTTTTTACAAAGTCAAGCATCTGAAAAGAACAGAAATGATATGAGAAAGTCAAGCATCTGAAAAGAACAGAAATGATATGAGATGAGGAAGTGTAGTGAAATTACAAAGACCAAGTAATCATCTTCTTCATCACAGACTTCAGACAACAAAGTCAGAGACATTCAGAACCATCAGAACAGAACTGGTAATTTCTAACTGATTCTTCACAAGGATTGATGACTACAAATGCAATTGTAGCATATCGATTACTACTGCCATTGTTTTATTATGCCAAAATTGTGTTGATGGGCTGTTTCATGATTAAGTGCCCCGTTAAAGTGATCCTGGACAATCATTTTAGATTTCAGCATTATTCTTCAACGGTACGGACCCCCTCCAGCTACGGGAGAGATTGGAACCTCTGGATCTCAAAATGACAATCACCATGCGACCCCAACACGTACCTCTTTGCTTGGCTCAAAGTCTGGATGGGCAAATGGACCAGTCCTCTCCATGAATTTACAGAGATGATTCCATCTGTCTGGCCATTCCACATCCTCCACAGGTGTCCTGAAACAATTCAAAACAACATACTATGGTCAATCATGCTGCATTACCTCAAAGGGATGATGATGGAACTAAAAGTCTGAACAACTTGAAACAGAGAACCAAGGTAGGCCTGGGCCTACAGCCCACGAGAGCATTGTGAGTTGAGACTGAGCACAATCTGCAGATGATGATTATATTAGCCTTGGCTTGTGCATAAGCCTAGACCTAGTTTGGACTCTGTCTGCCGGGAGTGCACTATAATAAGAAAGAACTAAATGGGCTCGTTTAGTACGTGTATCAGTACGCACTGGCTATTCGTACCATCACAGTGCAAATAACGCCAAACCATATCTTATTCGTACCGTCGTAAACAGTCAATCACAGAGCTTCATTCTAAATGAAGTACTGATATCATCTAGCACAATGCCGGACTTTTTTTTTCAATATTCTTGATGAAAACATCATTTTATAACCACTACCAGAATAAAAAGTTTTATAACAATACTTTTCTGGGCAAGATAGGCCTACTTGTATCTACTGATCCCCTGGCTTGAAAGAATGAGTATCAGCGGCCAAGTGGTTAGCATGCAAGGCCAGGGGTTCAAATCCTGTCAGGACAGTTCTTTTTTTTATCAATGAGTTTCACCTCCTTTTATTTTTTCTTGTCGACTTGTTATCAATATCGATCCCACGTGACTGTCAGCAGTAAATGGTGAACAAAACATTGTATTCTTGAGCCAAAGTTTTGGAGAAAAAATTAGACCTAGGCCTAGGGCCTAGGCCCTGTGAAAAATATTTTTTCATCAGACAGAGAGGCCAACATTTCATCAAACTGTGAAAGGAGAACATGGGCGATGGGGTCATTGGACTCCGGCCCCGTCAAGAAAAAAATTAAAGTGGCGATTCCGATAAAAATCATTTTAGAAACTGTCATGACTGTCGAAGTTATGGTGCAGAAAATTAGGCCTATACATCACTGCCTTGTTGTGTCACGGTACCGGTACAAATAATCTTTCTGCACACAGTATTCCACGGTACGACGGTACGAATATACATGTAGGCCTAGCTAGGCCTCATCTGCTATGTCGTAATGAGCCTGCATCGTGATTAGTATTCACACTGCGATGGTACGAATAGGCGCTGGCAGCACACTATACTAATTCACAGTGAGTGAGTCACACTGTGACGGTACAAATAGCCCAGGTGTAAAGGAAAGAATGTCCCCAGGAAAATCTGTCCCATGAACAAAAGATCCTATATTGCTACATTCTAATCTCTGGTGATTGGTTTCTATAGCCATGCACCTTAATCCGTCACCGAACAATAGCAGCGGACAGTTTTTACAGGGGGACATTCTTTACTGTTACACCAGCCGTGCAATGCTCCATCAAGGGGGAAGTCATTTTCAGGGCACCAATCGACATCGCAGTGAGATCTAACATCATTATTGAAATATCACCATTCAATTAATGCTATTTGATTATCGAAAGTATGTATAACAACCAAGATAAAAGCGGAAAAATGAGCTGGAACTGACATTTCTTGTTCGGTGTTCGCCATGTTTTTTCCCTCGTGGAGTCGGCTGCAGACCCATATTGACACTTGGCTTAAACCTAATTAAGTGACAATCCTTCATCAAATAGCATATTAATGGCTTTAAAAAAGCTATATTATTCATCAGAATACATTTGAACTAATTTTCGTCTTACGTAACTTCATTTTTGACGGAATAGAACTTTTGACAGTTCCTGGAGACGAGGTTGTCCGTCTAAAAATAGATTTCATGATGGCGGAGCTTCAAGTTGCACCTCTGCGAGGCTTGGATGATTTCTTATTGGAATCGGCGAGATTCCAGGTTCCTAATGTTAAAACACCTGAAAGATGGGTGAATAGAGTATTGAACAACTTACTGTATTATCAGACGAATTATTTCCTTTCGGCATGCGTCATATTTTTGATTGTTGGGTGAGTGTCAGTTCATCTTTCTTCTGATTCAGACAAAAGACATGATGATGTCATATCCATGACATGATGACATTGTTTACATTTTGCAAACTCACACTTATGTAATTTCTATGTCATTTCAGCATCATGCATCCTGCTCAGATGTTGATCGGTTTCCTCAGCATGGGTATCGCATTTGCCATCTTTATCTATACAACGAGTTATAAGTATGAACTCCGAGGATTTAAACGTGAACACCCGCTGTTGTGTCTCATCGCAATCTGCGGATTGGGATATTTCTTTGTGTATTTGATAGGTTCTGTTCTTGTGTTCCTGTTCGGAATTGCTCTTCCTTTGTTAGGTAGGTCACTAGTCAGTCATCGGAAAACGCTGACCGCTTAGTTTCAGTAGAATAGCCGTCTGTCACTCTCTCATCTCATAGTGTGACAATCTGTTGAAAAAGAATTCAACTCGCAAGAATACTTTGCTGCCAACATCTTTACTGAAATCAAGTGTTGGAATCCTTGATTTTTAACTCTGTTGCCTTCTTCTTCTTTCCAGCTATCCTCACTCATGCCAGTCTGCGGCTGCGTAACATAAAGAATAAGCTCTCCAACAAGATTGAATTTGTTGGATTAAAACGCACGCCGATGGGAATACTACTAGAGGCACTTGGACAGGACCAGGAGGCAGGCTCATAAACTGTGGACCATTGACGCACCGATGCTGCAATTCCAAACATCTCAAAAGAGTATTCTTCCTGCATTGTAGCAGCAGTTTACTAACAACAGATATCAACTGATCATGAACTGGCAAGTTTCAGTGAATGGTACAATACCCACTGAACCCTTGCATTGTAATTTGATTTGGCTCTGGCAGTTTTCAATGCTGCACTAGCAGTCATATGCTGAGTGTGCTGAACATTTTGACTTTGATGTGATCTACTTATGTCAGAAAGGAACAAAATTATGAAAAATTGGACAAATATTTCACAGATGGGGTCATCTTCTTATACTTCATGATAATTTCTACACTTATATAACTACAATGTTATTCATCTTTTGTTAGTGAATTGCTGTAATTGTATTTTTACTTTCAGTAAAATTCGTATGCTTTATCTTTTTTACTTGTGAATGTAAATGTTCGCCATCCCCTGAAGTGTGATGCATATTCAGGCCCTAAAATATTTTTCAAGTGTGATAAAACCATGTGTAAATCGTCCGGAATACTAAGTATAAACATTTACTCTTTTCTCATAAAAGATAATGATGTCATGCAACATGTGCATACTCCTTTCTATTTTGGATGACACCCTTGGGTCACCCACAGCTCCATGAGAGATTTTTAGTGGCATATCATAGAGAGTAGCATAGTTGATCTTTTGTCTGCATGCTTTACAATAGAGTAGATGTTTGGTGCTTAAATTTTGATGCATTTGTTTCAGATTAAAACTGATAATGTGAATTGATATTTGACAGAAGAATCATGCTTCAACTATACAATAAATCGAGCGTGCATCTTGATATTTTGTTGATGTATTTCTTACTCCTATGAAGGTCTGTACCGGTAATCAATACAGTGATTCCTGCAGTCTTCATAATGTTCACAGGATGTTGCATGTGTACACAAGCTTCAGCATGCCGACAATGAAGGCTAACAGCTGTAGATGCTTGCACAGATGCTGACCTGGGTTCCTGGTTCAGTGGCTGGAGTTACCTGTGTGGTATAGCCAAGTGTGTTTCAACTCAAGGTGGCTAAGACCTGTACTATAAAACACTGTAATGAAATTGAACAGACATGGTTCTGCTTGGTTTTGTTGGAACCAATGTCTAATTGTGAAGATGAATGTTCACACCTGTTTTGCAGTCTGTGATGCTCATAATTTTCACCAGAAATATAAAAATAAGACTTTGTAAAGTCTCTAGTGTGTGTCGCACATGAAATACAAAATGTACTTGAAATACATCAGCTGGGAGACGTTTTCTTGATGAGCACTGGCACATTGTGCAGTTGTATTTTTGATGATTCATTATCAGCAATATCATCTGACATACAGAAAATCAGGTGCTCATGTCGAATAAATTTTTGAAATAATATGGACTTTGGAATTCTCACCCCTACGTGGAGTGGCACTTAGACATGTTGGTCAATTACATTGTTGATGTAGACTGTCATATAGAATTACAGTGGAACCTCTCTATTAAGGACACCTCTGGGACTGACAAGTGCTGTCCGTAATTGAGAGGTGTCCTGATTACAGAGGTCAAAATGAGTAGAAATGGTCGATTTGGGACTGAACTTTGATGTCCTTAATAGAGAGGTGTCCTCCTGGCAGAGGTGTCCGCTAAGGGAGGTTCCACTGCGTACCTGGTTAGGAATTCCACATCAGTTGGAGGTTCTTGATTCATTTGCAAACATTTTCGATTAGTTATGTGGTCTAATTTGATTACTTCTTGCCAAAATATACACTCAATAATTCAATGGTCTCGGTCTCCGCTCGAAGCTGTTGAGAGCGTATAACTAGTATTAAAGCTCGAGGCCACTGGGGACGAGTGTAGCCAAAATATAACATATTGGTTTTCATACTAACACATTATCAATGTGAATTCCATACTGAATGATTATGGTTAAAATATAGGCCATAAAATGATACAGGTGGTAGCAATGATTATATCCCAGTTAATGAATATATGTGTAAGTGCAAATAATACTAATAACGTTGGTAATGATTGTATGTAAGTGTTGTGGCGTGTTGTTAATCTCTTGCGTTTCTGGCTGGAGACCACCTTGCTTTTGAGATTGTCCTTGTCAGTTTATCAAAACTGGCAAATATTTTGAAGAATGCACAGTGGTGTAGTTTGAGGCCAAGAGGTCAGGGGTTCGATTCCCGGCTGAGTCACCAATTTGTACTCTCAGCTGCTCTGAAAGGATCAAGTGATGTGCTGCTTTGGTGTAGCGTTAAATGAGGCCAAGAGGTCAGGGGTTTGATTCCCAGCTGAGTTGCCACTTTGTATTCTCAACTGCTCTGAAAGGATCAAGTGATGTGCTGAATGAGCTGCTCCTCGAGTTCCCCAGAAAGGTTTCTGGAGAGACTGGGAAATAATGTGAAGTGCTGTCAGACTGTATTGTACCACTATATAAAAACTTCATATTATTAAGACCGCCACCACCTCACAAGGTGGCGGTCTTCATTGGTTTCACTGGATTTCTCTCTCTCGATCTCTCTCTCTCTCGATCTCTAGCTCTCCGTCCAATCTGTGGTTTCGGCAGGATAACTCAAAAAATACGCCACGTATCGCGATGAAACTTTCAGGAGTTGTGCATATGCATGTTAATACAAATCCATGACACCTTGATCTTCTCTATGACCTTGCCCATCCACCGAACTTTTTACATTGCCACTCAGTAATTCTCGATCAGTCAACTTCGCCTAATTTCTAAGGGTGGTCTTCAAATTGGCTGACAAGCCAATTTCTAGTTATTGTTATCATTTATCCTGAGCAAACCATGAGATCCCAACAATCAGGGATTCTTCCTATACTCGCTCCCAGGTGAAAGACTTCACCAATTTACCTGATCTGTATAACATAGATAATGGATTTATCACCCACGTGGAATGGATGTTCAAATCTCATCACATTACAGAGTACTTCTCACCTTTGTAACGAAGTATGCACGCTCCCCGAGGCTAGCCGCTATTGTGTCATGTTACAGGTTTACCTTGAGTTTGCCCAACATCAATTATGGCAATTGAGTTTGATCTGATAACTCAGCACTTCTGATAGCCAGATCTAATAATACCCGAGCTGTCAGAGTGGTGCAGTGGTATCAACAGTGTCTGTCACCACTGAGGTTCGGGGTTCGATCCCCTGTCAGTCCCTCAGAGTAGGTCGGAACACAGGTTTTGTTCGGGTAAGCTTACTCCATTTTCCTCCAGTATCTTAGATTCACCCAATGTTGTCTAGACAGTTTAACAGTCACCTGTCCAGAGTCCAGCAGACGGTATCTTCTGTTGAAGTTTTCTCACATCTGATGGTATTGATTGAAAATTATTTGACGAACCATCTGAAGAATGTTTCTTCAAATTTTTTATAATTCATCTCCAAGTTTTTAGAATACTTCAACACTGAGGAGATACTGTCAACTCAAACCTGGGAGTAGATGAGTTATGCTGGCTATTGATTCAATGTCTTTTTACCCTGATCCAAATTCCAATGGTTTTGTGCACGGATGCACGGTCTTATCTTCCTCTAGCATGCTGAAATAGTTTCCTGGTTCATCAACGTAAAACATGTACAAACTCTTTGAAACAGCACCAAGAACTCAGACATTACCAGAATGCAAACAATGCATGGGGAAAAAAGATGATTGTTAATAATATCATACATGCACAGACGAGATTTGTGTACAGTCCATCCAGGTATCCACAACGCCTGTGAATCATACATACGTAAATTTTTGGCTTGGGTTTCATTTTGCTTGTGGGCGCACATGGTTTGTATGCATAGTTTAATCATGTAGCACCTAATTCCTCCAATTTTAATAACCAGTCAGTGAGGTGCCAGGTTGCCCTGAGGTGCTGGCGTTGCTTGGCTCCTGAACAGTTTGTATTCAAGTTATATTTCATCAAGTGGATTTCATTACTTTTTTGAGAGAATATTCTTACTCTTTGTAACTATACATGTATGTGCCTATGTTTGCCACTGTGGTTTCAATATTTGAGCTATACATCTACATTGTATATGTTCTATGTCTATTTCATGTATATGTGTGAACAAATATACATATATGATTCTAAATGTAACTCAAAAATTGTGGAATAAATAATTATGTTCATATTTGAGTGTTTGATTTTACCTGGTGCATCTAGGAACCGAAAAAGTCTTATTCAGAAAGTGTAACCATTCAATCTGAATCCTAATGGCGAACCTTCACGCAAGATTCTCACAGAAGTTGGCTCTCAATGGGCAATTCACCATTGTTGGGTTCGTTATGGCTTGCACCTGAGCTTGGCCAGTGGCACTTTGTTTTCTATGGTTACAGTTGCCCGTCGAGAGCCAACTTGCACAAGGAAACTTGTGAGCAGGTGGGCCTGTTGAAGTTGGTTCAGCTCCCCTCGCTGGGACATCACTGCTGACAATTTCTGGGGTCATCCAACTTGAAGGCAACATGACTAATGAGGAAGGTCCTGACATTCGTAGTATCTATCTCATGATCTGTTAGATTACTTGTCCAGTAACCTTGGCAAAAAACATCAAAAAGATGAAGTTTACTGTTAGTATGTACGGTATCATTATTCTCCATGTGCATTGAAATTTATGTACAACCCCATTAACGGGGCATTTGTATCATATCATATAATAAACCTATATAACTTATAGCCCTAATTTGAATAAAGACGCTGTTCCATGTGAGAATTCTTGTGCGAGTTGGCTAGCAATGGGCAATTCACCAAGGACTTATGACAGAACCTACTGCCCATAATTCCTACATGCCCATAGAGAGCCAACTCGCGTAAGAAAACTCATGCAGAGCAGCACCTGTAGATAATGCTAGAAAACCTCTTTAATTCAATCACAATTTGCAATACAGAGAAAGTGTGAGTGAAGCGTATTACTGCTATGCTCACTCCAATAAGTGGATACAGTTGAAAACCCATGCGTCTTCCATTCAAGTTTAACATCCTGACCGCTGAATTCAGTTGGGGCCCATCAACTGACCCAAATTAGGCACACCATCAAGCACATCAGTGGTGAATGCCGGCAACACCTGATACCCCAAATATGAAAACTTCAGTGAAAGTTTCCTTCCACAGAACAGACTGTATTGGTACATGTAGTACATGATTGAGAAAAAAAATCTCTAACTTCTACAAGGACATTACTGATAAAAACTTGTTGCAATACAATTTTTTGGCAATGTTCACAAGACTGACATGAAGTAGGAACTTTGATCATCTTGAACTTTCCACCAGGCAGGTCAGGCAAATTTCCTATTCAAGACAGAATGAACTCTGATTGTTGCCAATGTGAGGTAGGCCTATGTATTAAGTGCATGTACCGGTACACGTACACTGACCTGGAGGCACATTACAGAGGTTGACATCTGCAACTTATAACTCATACATAACTTTGGCCTGATCCACACCATCAAATTTCATCAAAAATCCTTAACATGCCAAATAATGGCTTACCTATATTATTGTTGGAATGTCGTGGGCCTATGCACACTCTGTGTACAAGCATATGACGATGAACAAGACCAAAACCCTGTTATGGGAGAATGGTTGGTAATCCACTTTCATGGATAGTTCACCACGACATAGTGGCTTTGTTTGATGAGTTGAATGAAAATGGAACAAACTTTCTACTGTTCCTGTTTGTGACATGCCTTAGCCTATCCTACAATTAGTTACATCTAGAACGTTGGAGAATTGAGTATAAAGAGGCGGTCTTCCTCCTTCTTGATCCACTTCAGCAGTCGGTTGACAGAGGCGATGGCTACAGGCTTGGTGGTCAGGGGCCCAAATATAGCATAGAGTTCAAACCCTGAGGTAACCTGAAAAGGGACGAAAAGGCAAAGTAAATGAGAATGCAAATATCAGGTATTGAACCAAGAGCCGAGTGCCAAAAATACAGCATTAGGTCCGTTTCATAGGTGAAGCTGACCTACTCGTCATTTGCCAATTCTCAGTGTTAAAATATTCCACTCACCCATCCTAGAAGTGTCTCGTATTCCCCTACATGGAATAAAATCTTCAGTGGTCTCGCCGTGCTGTGTATCCGATGGTGCAGATACCGATACAAGCCGTACAACCTCGCTTGCTCCTCTTCGGTGATGTACGGCGCCTCGAAATCTGGACTTGTGAATTGTGCGGTGCTACGTGACTTGTACATAAAGTGACGTAAATCAGGAATGCCGACTTGTGTTGTGCTATAACCCTTTCTCTTCAGCGACTCATTGATGGCTTGCAAACAATTGTGCCGTTTAAGCCTCTGAAATAAGGAATCATCATAAAGTAAGTATACAAAATCGACATGAAACTACAACAAATCATCAAAATACAGAGGAATATCCGTAAGGTCACCTTCTGCACTATGGACGCTGTCCTTAACTGAGTGGTTTCCCGATTGCAGATGTCAAAATGAAATGGTCCATGGACCATGTGCTCACCGGGTTGGACATAACAGTCTAATGACAGAGGGATGAGCAATCTGGGTCAAGTCATTCCCGAGTAGGTACACTTTGGGTCACGTCGTTCCTGAGTTACCGCACTTTGACGATTTTCGGTTTACGCCACCTGGCGGCCATATTGGATATCCGATTGGGCCAGAACTGCACATGCACATAAAGATTATCTGCAGAGGGCCACATAGCAAATTGGAGCACTTTGGGTTAAGTCGTTCCTGAGTTACAGCACTTTGATGATTTTTGGGTTACGCCACCTGGTGGCCATCTTGGAAGTCAAATCAGTCCGAAATTCGACATGCATGTAAGGTCATCTAGAGGGACGTAANGGCCGCCTTGAATGACTCTGAGGCACTAACCAAATTAATGATGAGATGAAGATCAATTGGATGGAGAAAATACTTCTTCATTCTAACCAATGTCACTAGTTGATTATTTGCTAGTAGTATGGCGAATACTAAATCCTGAAAAAGAATGTCATTAGTATAATATTTTTCTCAATTTGTCACGAATTCAGGGCAGACTGTACTACCGGTAACTTTTCACACAAGAACATTTGAAATACAAGTACATGTACAGTAGTTAAGGGAATCATGACAGTTTTATTTGAAAGGTGAACAAAATGAAGACTGGGGTGACAGAGACAAAGCAAGACTGGGTGCAGGGCATATTAGCTGGATCAAGGACTCGCCCAACTCATCCAAGGAATCCCACTTCATAATGAAGTACTAGAAAGGGTTGTAAATGTAAGTATACCGAAGCCTTACCTTCACTTTCGCATGCATGGTTACAGTCTGCGCGATAGTATCTCGTATAGAGTTAGGCAGTGGCAGACACCGGACAGCACCTAGTAAGAAGCTCGGATCATGGTCCATTAGGTTCAACAAGTTATCTATGAATTTTTCCGTCCCAGATAAGAGTCGCCGTAAATCATAGTTCCTCCTCGTTTTGAATATCCTAGCTAACTGACTATATGTCAATACACTAATAATCTGATTGTAAACGTATGTAAGTCTTAGCATAATCTGCGTGGAGGATTCCGTCGTCTTCGATACACAGACCAGGATGATGTGCTCACGAACAAGAAAAACGAACTGATGATCACCGGCGATGATACATCGCATATTGTCCTTGCTGTCCTGAATGAACGAGACTAGAGCTTGCATAACTCCCATTATTGTCACTAGTTTGTCCTCTTTACCATATCTGCAATGGAAAGTAAAATTGGTGCAGGCTAAGAAGCATTAACGGCACATTATGAATCATACACATCATCATCAAGCTAAGGAGTTTAGCGTGCCACTCCCGGACTTTTTTCTGACAGCTCTGCTTACCTTGAATAGATTGGCTTCCCAGCCCCACTCAATATAAATATATGCATATCTTTCTTTCTCCATTCCTCACTATGTACATTTTCTCCAGGTTCTTCCTCATCTAGTGATTCACAGACATTGCTTCGGTCATTATCAACTTCCTGGCCACTTGATTGTGATATGGAGTCTTCACTCTTGTCTTCCTGTTCATAAGAAAAAAGTGGTTGGTGATGACAACCGAATGGTTTTAACATCATTTTCTCTTTCATCATGTTCAAAACTGGGAAATGACACAAATGCAACAACAGAACAGGTCCAAGGTAATTAATGAGGTGCAGCTACATGTATTTTCATGACCTGGCAGTACAGACTATCCCAACCACAGTCATGAAGTAACATCATCAGTCTTTTTTAGTATCATCCTGCATGACTGCACTGGCAAATAGTTCCACTTCTAAAAGTGTCAGTACATACAACTAGGCCTAGGCTACTATACTACAAACAAGTAGGGCCTAGGCCTACAGTACAGACTTCTAACTTTAATTCAATATTTTTTCTTATTGCCTGTTGTGTGAAACTTGATACTAGACCATGTTGACTGTTAATTTTTTTTCATGTGTCGTAAACAGAACGGGAAAGGCCTAGATCGATACCATCACATCGCCTCGTTCCTGTCTTTGCCGTTTCACCCTGTGGCGCTACCGTCCTTTGGCTGCGGAACGAACGGTAGCGCCGAGGGAGTGG
This sequence comes from Notospermus geniculatus, assembly GCA_002633025.1. Taxonomy (NCBI): domain Eukaryota; kingdom Metazoa; phylum Nemertea; class Pilidiophora; order Heteronemertea; family Lineidae; genus Notospermus; species Notospermus geniculatus. Next base: position 197,453 of record NMRB01000057.1, read on the forward strand.
GAATTAAAGTAGAAGGCATTATTCGCCATAATAAATTCGGTAGTGAAAACGTGTAACAAAACGACCAATCGCATGTGGGATGTAACGAAACAACCAAACACATGTTACACCCGAATTTGGTTGTTTTGTTACGTTACATTGTAACGTAACAAAACAACCAAATTCGGGTAACGAAACGACCAAAACAAGTAACGAACTGATGGTAACGAAAAGGCTGTGTAACGAAACGACCGTAAACCGTCTGTTTTAGGCCTATAGGGCCTAGGCCCCATTGATAATCTTCCACCTCTAGCTATAGGCCTAAAACTGCCTAGGCCTAGCCCTAGGGCCCGGCCGGGCCTACCGGTAGGCCTACACTACACTACAGTCTCATGACCTGCACAAGCATGCAAGGTCACAAAAGCCATGACAAAATGGCATATTTTCAACGTTAATCTTTGGGCCTAGGTTCTACTGATGGACGTACTTCGTCGTTTTTTGTTGCATCAGACTGCGTAGGTGACACCTCGTTTTCAGCAGAGGGGGCATTTTCTACATGTTCCTCAACAGACACTTCTCTTGCAATGCGACTGATGGTCCCACTTGGGTGTCTTTTTATTCCATCTGATTCAAATGATTCGTAGGTAAGATCCTCATAGGAGTCTGTAGCTACAATGATAGCAGCGTCCCCACCCCCAGGTTCCGACCCTTTTCTCGTTTCTTCCCCAGAATCTGTCAATTTATCGCCAGAATTTGGCGAGTCTTCAGCCTTGTCGGCCATGTTGAAACAACGTTGTGGTCGTCGCTTCCCTGCCAGCCGGATTGCTCGGTGTCTTCGAGGCTACACCCAGGTTCCACCCTGATTTTGCCAGCAATGGGGCGGGCGGGGGGGGGGGNGAAGCAATAGGATTCTGTGTAATATGCTCATCTACCATTTCTGAAAATTTTACCGCGATACATGGCGTTTTTCGTTAGTTATCTTGCTGAAACCGCAGATTGGATGGAGAGATCCAGAGAGAGAGAGAGAGAAATTCAGTAAAAACAAGGAAGACCGCCCCATTGATGGGGGCGGTCTTAATAATCAGTGCCACCTTCACACTCAAACATGGTTCCCTACATCATCCCCCACCCGGGTCTTCACCTCCTTTCTCCGACACTCCAGGTGTGCAAGTGAGCAATGAAGAGAAGCGAGACAAAAAGCCCTGCCTGCTGTGGAGGGGGACGGATTCCCTACTAATTCCCCAAGGGCACCACCATTTGGGATGGCCCGATAGCCGAATGGTATCAATGGCAGCCCTAGGTCCGATGTAACGGTACATGTAGGCTAGTCATTTCCATTCCTGGCCATCAGGGAAGTCATTTGTAGTAAAGGGATAGGCCTATGATGGACCGTACCGTAACAGCGTTAAACCACTCATTTTCATCGAATAGCAGAATGGAAGCCGAAGCGATCAAATAAAGACACAGAAAAAGGAAATAAGATCAAAGGGAACTGTTGTAAAATATAAACATTTTATTTTGGCAGATAATACAAAGAGGAAACAGAGTTCGTTACAATGACAAACTTCATGGAATTCATACAAGTTAAGGAATAGAAGAGTCTCTGTGAAGTGTAAAGATTTATTAACAATAAGGAGTGTTTTAATTCAAAAATGCACATTTCTACACTCTCTTGATATGACAGAAGTGAAAGTCTGCTTCTGCGAGAGCATAAGATTCAAGTTTGAGCTGAAAGTTTTACTAAACTAACAGCACATGGAAAGCATTTCAGAAAAGCTATGTAGATATGAATTTGTATCCATTGCAAATACAAGATATTGCACAAGCCCTCTTCTTCAATTGATATTCTCTGTTTCATGGCTCTCGTGCAGTAAGGCATCAAAAAATATTCTCCATTTTACCATGGTGAATGGTAATTTCGAATGGTTAAAGGTTTACCATAGTGAAAGCCAATTATACCATGGTAAACTGTCCTTTACCGTTCGAAGTTACCATGGTAAAATGAAGATTTTCATCCAACAGCCCAGGTTTTTTACCTCTTCATCCACTCACATAAACATTTTATGAGCGAGCGGCTGACCAGGAGGCAACCCCTGTGAGTGTGGGAGAATGGAAAAGGGGGATTGAGGCAAGTTCGTGTACAAATTAACCCGCCTTCAAGAAATGAACATATCCCATTGAAATTGAGTAGGCCTACTGGTACTGGTAAACAAGTTGTTTTGTTTATCCATGTCCAGAAAAGGCGCGGATCCAGGGGGCACCCGGCGCGTGCCCCTCTTTGGGCAACAAATCTGTAAAATTGACCTTGAAATTCTGAAAGTTGGATTTGAAATTCACCACAGATATCAATGTTTCTGGCAGAGTGCGTCCCCTCTTTTCCAAAATCGTGGATCCGCCCCTGCAGAACGTTTCAGGAAAAAGTCCCCCGAGAGGAAGAACGTTTATTTGCTCCTTATTAAACAGATCCCAATTTGTTCAGTGCTGGACTCATAACAAAGAGGCCAAGGGTTGGGTTGGATTCCCTGTTTAGCCATCACTGTCGACTGAAAGGACCTAGTGATGCACTGCTCCTCGAGTTCTGGTGAGACTCCAGGGGTGGTAATGTGAAGCGCTTAGGTTTGGAGTGGAAAGCACTTTTATTAAAGAGTCACATTATTACCATTATTATTTTTATTGGAATTATTTCATGTGAAAAATTGAAAGAGATCTTGGAAAAACCCCTGCCACCAAATTGAAATAAATAATCTAGTAGAAGACCTTTAAATTCAACACTTATCAACACTATCTACAAAGGTCCATTATTTTGCCTTGTAACCCGGGATGTCCCATGTGGACTTGATTTGATACACGGGTACCTAGTCACAAGGTTACACAACATAATGAATGGACCGCTATCACTTCATGCAATTCAAGATTGGCCTGTTGAAGTCAACTTTCAACTCGACCAGACCATTTAATTCATTCACCCTTTAACAGGACACGAATTGGGAAACATTACAAGTAAATTACCCACTTTTTAACTGTCTAATCCTGGAACTCAACTTTTTTGATCATCGATTTTCTGAATACACTACATAGGGCTAAAACATAGATTACTCAGTGTACGAAACCGGTGCCCCTAAATTGGCATNCACTGTCGACTGAAAGGACCTAGTGATGCACTGCTCCTCGAGTTCTGGTGAGACTCCAGGGGTGGTAATGTGAAGCGCTTAGGTTAGAGTGGAAAGCACTTATTCAAGAGTCACATTATTACCATTATTATTTTTATTTCATGTGAAAAATTGAAAGAGATCTTGGAAAAACCCCTGCCACCAAATTGAAATAAATAATATAGTAAAAGACCTTTAAATTCAACACTTATCAACACTATATCTACAAAGGTCCATTATTTTGCCTTCTAACCCGGGATGTCCCATGTGGACTTGATTTGATACACGGGTACCTAGTCACAAGGTTACACAACATAATGAATGGACCGCTATCACTTCATGCAATTCAAGATTGGCCTGTTGAAGTCAACTTTCAACTCGACCAGACCATTTAATTCATTCACCCTTTAACAGGACACGAATTGGGAAACATTACAAGTAAATTACCCACTTTTTAACTGTCTAATCCTGGAACTCAACTTTTTTGATCATCGATTTTCTGAATACACTACATAGGGCTAAAACATAGATTACTCAGTGTATGAAACCGGTGCCCCTAAATTGGCATATTCAGGAAATATGGTCAAAACTTTGAGTTGGATCAGGCATTTCTAATAAATAAATCAATAAACATTTGAAAATGGATTTTTCTCCTGAAAAAAAGTTTCCCATCGCTCAATCACCTGACACATAAAATATCAAAACATGCTGAAGGCTAAAATCAATTTAAGTCTCATCAGAACCTGAAGACAAATTTGTTATGAGGACTCCCAGTCTCCTCTTTTCAGCAATAGAAGGTAAAATTGGATTCATAGGTTGCCCCTTTGCCCATCATGGGTTACTCGGTCTATTGGTTGCCTGCTGTGTGCCCATCATGGGTCACTTGCTTGGTTGCTCGTGTGCCCATCATGGGCCACTCGCTTTACTGATTGCCTGTCTGCCCATCATGGGTCACTCGCCATTGGTTGCCCATGTGACTTTAGGTTGTCCCTCATTTTTGCATGGGTCCACCGTAGATGATGTTGTTTGTGCCGCTGTTTTTGTCCATTTTGTACCCCCTCTAATTTTGTCACTCTGAAGTTCTTGCCCGCTACAGTCAAAGTTTCTACGTGAAAGCCTAGTGTGAACTCTTCCAATGCAGCTGTTTGCAAACTTCTCCAGGAGAACTGGAGGCAAATGGGCAGGAACCTGCCCGAGGAAACATTTAATGACCTTGAGTTCTAATATAGCCATTTGTTACCAGTTCAGCATCTTCATACAGCAAATGAAGGTTAGTATGGTACTTATGATTATGGTACAGTATATCATACAAAATCAGACTGTAGTAGGCTACTACCAATCCATTTTTGATAAAATTGGACAGATTATGTCTGAAGATGATTATAAATGTTCGTATAATTGAATTAAATGAGCGCATGTACCAATTACATATGAAAAAGTTGAGCAATATGAGTATACAGAAATAACAAAGAGTTTTCAAGACAGAACATTCAAATTACTAACAATGTCAACAGAAATAGACATGCACCACACATGACTTGGTTCCAAAACGCTTTCCAATGTGCACATGTAACTTTGTCGTACCGGTGCCAATCAGGCAGAAATTTTCAGGTTATGGCATCCTTCAGTGTGGGACGTGGTCGAAATGGTAAAAAAATTGCGTCTGAACATTATTTAACTAAAATGGCACAAAAATAAGTTAGTTCTCCAACAGAAACAAATGGATTCAGAGGTTTCCATAACTAAGATCTCGGCATATGATGTGTAAATCAGAGATAGAACACAAATTTTATGTTGTGAATATAATTTTTTTGCCAATCCACTGAGAAGTAGAGTGGAACCATCTACCTAAGAAAGTTTAGTGGACTGTAAGTGTCCAGATGTCCCCATGTCCCCTTCATATGGACAGGACTTCATGTGACTATCATCTCCAACAAATGACTAAGACACCCCTTATACTACTCTGAAGTCTGCCATCTTAAACTTGAAAACGTCGACAGGAAAACTCCCATCCCTTCCACTAGACGTGATTCAACTGTGCTCTCCTCATTTTGTCATGCCATCTATCTTCTATACTTGTTCCCCTTGTTACAATTCATCACAACATTTGAAATCACCTTATATACAAACAAGTTGGACATACGGTCACAACAGAAACATATCACAGATCTGTGATATATTCCTGGTCACAAGTTTTCAAGACAATACGGAACAAAAAAAATGCAAAGGAATATTACAATGTGATAAAAAATCTAAGGCACGTACAAACTTTAGAAAATATCAACAATCAGCAGAGGTTTTACAAATGACAACTCGTTTAGTGACTTGTAAGGACAAGACCCATCCAAATGTTGACAAACTGATCATGAAAAGTCACCAGAAGAATTCAATGCCAAATTGCTGGCCTCGAATGATAGGAGATGAACCTCCACCAGTGGTCAGTGGGAGTATGACTTATTAAAGGAATAGCTACATTGTAAGCAAAAGTGTACTTGGCTGCATAGGCAGAGCTATTCTTTCAGTTGACCATCACCCACTAATCACAAGTGGCAATAGTTTCCTTCACCATTGGAGGTTAGAAATCTGCCGAGACATGTATGATTCCTTTCCACATCAGCCCCCTCTTATAACATCTTCTAAACCAGGTTCTTCAAGAATGCCGTCATTCTACTATCACTCCCCTCTCGACAACAACTGATCGGAAGGTCAAATCGCTGGGAAATCTCTGATAATGAGAATGACAACATTGATGTAATTCCTGTATTTCATAGACTATATTGACATGATAGACTTAACAGAAGAATGACTAGCTGATGAAACATTAAGACCCAATCCTGGGTCTATTCAAATGCTCCTGTCCTTGCTTGGAGGGAGCAGGAAGGTCCGCAAATATCCTGAGGTACTCTCAGGATGGTAAGACCCATAAGGAACCCACGTAGGCCCCGACTGTGTCAAATATGTGGCTACATGTAAAGTCTGGCAACATCTAACTTCGACCTAATGGAATGCGGAAGTCATGTAATGTGGCAGAGCTTTGCAGTTTTTACCGGTAATCATGCCTGTTGATCATTTTGGTCGTTCCCCGATTGTTAGCGATGTCCACTGGTATTCAATAGCCGCGTGTGATTAAAGGTCCGTGGAAAATCCAACGATCAATTTCCTAACTTCCGCATTCCATTGGGTCAAAGTTAGATGTTGCCAGACTTTAGGTTGTTTCCTTGAAATAATTACCGATCACTGGTATTATCTGCATACCGGTACGCGGACAGATCAGGACAAGAATGAATGCAACTACATACAGAGAGAAGAACATGAGGAGGCTTGACAAAACTGTTGTCAAGCATGCTATCCAACACTTCTAATGGGAGAAGAGTGTCGGTCCCGGTTTGGGTCGAGGTTTAATCAGACCCTGTATCAACGGAAGACAGGTGGAACTTTGACCCCCATTTAGGCAGCATCAACCTACCGGTATGATGTTCAATATTGCACTGGTTCGGCTGGGGATTGAGACTTTGACTTGCTTCAAGATTGATATCTAGCAAGAACACGTCTCCTTTTTTTCAAGAACCGTGCATGTTAATCTGCCTTGCCTGAGTAAGGGGCCAGTTGTCATGGAAAACTTTATCATTAAATACAGCTTGAGTCGGTCGATAGAACGGGACTGAATTTCAAATGACACAAAGCCTAGGTGAAAGAGCAGGACCCCCACATGACAAACCACACCGTGACATCATCAGCATGAGGTATGAGAAACTCTCTACAGGTAAGATTGTCAGTAGCAATATTGGAAAATTATGAGACAAATGGTAGTGCAATGATCAGCAAAATGATTCTATTGGTAGGCCTATAATTGTACCGTATTCACTTTTTACAATCAAACAAGTAATTCAAGTGACCTCACGGTCTAGCAGTACAGACAGAAATGGAATTTGAAGGGCCTTTGAAAGAACAACAGTGCCACGACACAACATGTCCGTGTGAATGATTCTTCTTCACTATCCAATGTTGCGTTTAGCTCAAGAAACCTGGCCGCCAGCTGACCAAATCATCCCAGATTCACTTAAGCTCCCAACAGAAGAACCTACAACCACAGACAACAGGCCTAACTAATTTCCTATTCACAGAAGTCTTATATGGAAAAATCCTATGTGACTGCAGGTCTTTCAAAGGCTACAGTTTCCCAATGGCAATCACAGTTACCATCGAGGCCGCAAGTCAGACACATGAATTGATACAAATACAGTATATATACAATCACGGCAGAAACTCGCATGCCAACATACGTCCTTTATACACACATATTATATATATTCATAACTTATAAATTCATAGAAGAATCGACTTTCATTCATAATTATTTCATTGATACAGGCATGACTTTCAGAAGAATGCAAATGAAGATTCGACCTCCATCAATGATAATGACTTTTTGTAACCCTTATATTTCATAATCCTGACATCTCTACATGGGGAAAGTGCAAACTCAGCCTTGCAACTTTGTGTCAGTACAGCCTCAGCTTTTCAAATTTGTGTCACTAAGCCTCAGCTTTGCAACATAGTGCACTGTAGCCTCAGCTTTGTAACTTAGTGTTGCAGCCTCAGTTTTCCAACTTAGTGTCACTGCAGCCTCAGCTTTGTAACTTAGTGTCACCAAGCCGCAGCCTTGTAACTTAGTGCCACTTCAGCCTCAGCCTTGCAACTTGTGTCACTGCAGCCTCAGCTCTGCTACTTTGTGTTACTGCAGCCTCAGCTTTGCAACTTAGTGTCACTGCAACCTCAGCCTTGTCACTTATGCTGGAACCACTCCTATGTGCAAAATTTCTGTCGGACAAGATAAGTGATGTCACCGAGATCTTTTCAAGTGCTAGTAAATGGAAGTTTCAGACCTCTTGACTTTTCTAGGGTCATGAAATGTAAGGAAGTCACAGCATGTCACAGGCCCGGTCTCCAAAAGGGAACAGAACACATACCAGAAGTTCAACACATTAGGACCTCCCAATCCATCTTTTGAAAGTAGCCCATGGAAGATCCATGTTTACATGTAACTTCAACTGATGAATAAATACTGTTACATTTACTTTACTGATGTGCACATCATCTGCAGAACCTGGTTCCAAATTATATTGTCAGCTATACAGTACATCTGATGAGCAGCTAGGGAATAACATATTTTTCTGTTTAGAAACTACACAGGAAGCTCAGAGACTTGCCAACTGCTGTGCTCTTCTTTGCTTGACATCGGCCATCTTGCCCTATGAAGTACGCGAGGGTAGGAGCGACAGGAACACTTGACACCGAGGACAAGATGGACATCGTCAACTTGTGAAATGTAGCCACGACACTGGAAGACCAGGCCTGTGTTGCCAATGAAAGCCTTTTTGGAGATTCACAAATATACAACCAGAATCAAGCACCCTGCATAGATGTGAAGTTCATAGAACCATCGTAGAAAGTTCATAGAACCAAACAGTAAGAAAATCCCTGGGGTGAAATCCCAGAAGTTCTTGCCTACTCCACAACAGTACATTACTAACAGAAGGAAGCAATGCGTCCTTGAACGTTATAAAAATTTCCCCCAACTTTTCTATTGCCTTGTCTGTGGAACTGCTTGAAGGCCTGCAAAAACATCCTTTCCACAGACCAAACACCCATAGCCAGGGAAGCCCGGATGACTGCAAGAGGTAGCCAGTGGGGTAACAGGGTTAGTACCCAGACGAAGCAGGTGAATACCACTGGGTAACAGGATTCTTCTCGGCCGATCATGACTCGACTGTCTTCTCATTAAAGAACTTCAATTCCAGCAGCCCTTGCACCAGTATTGAAAGGTAGCACCAGACTAGGGTGGCATCCCACGGCGGCTCTTGTACTGCCATTTGAAGTTGCGAACATTCCACTTCGTCTCAACTGTTAGTAATGTCCTGTTATTGGTGATGATCAGTGAGCGGCGGTCCAGCCAAGGATGACAAGGAAAACTAGGAGAGTAATGGATGGTATGATGATTTGGCCACGTCCACAGTAGTTTTTATAGTCCTCCTGGAAAAAACACATAAAGATAAACTCGTTAGTAATGTACAGTACGTTGCACAATTGACCTACCTTTATCCGTGTACGTCACGCTGAAGGTACGCTTCTGTTCACTGCGTATGGTACAAGTGCATCTCTTCTGCGTGAAGTCCGCGCCCCACAGACGAATGACGTTACGTTTTCACTGCATGCCTTCCATGACGGTGCAGGACGTCTGCGGAAGATACGAGGACGGTACGCGCATGACGCTGCATGTGGTACGCGGATGGTACGTGGCGTGGAAGGGAGGTCAATTGTGCAGCGTACTCGATGTATCTCAAAGTTGACAGATCACCTTGAGTAAGACGCTACAGCGATTAGCTTACCTGAGGATGAGATGAATGGCACTCCTTGGGCTCTTCTCTGTGGACGGACATCTGGAGTTTTTGGCACAGAATGGTTTGATTACTAAGTAAATAAGGTTAAGGATATGAACAGATTTGGTAGGCCCCTCTCTAGTCACTAGAAAGTTAAGGCCGGCTTTCACTTCAGTTGGGCTGTTGTCCATTGTCCTTCAATGAAAAAATCCAAGTTGACTGAAGCTCAACTTCAATGACGGAGGCTGAGAGCAATTTCTCGATTTACCAATTCCATCATTGGTGCAACGTCATCATGACATCATTTCCAGGTACAAGACAGACATGCAACATCATTTCAAAGCACTTCTGGTAGACGATGTCAGTGATATTGTGTGGATGTTTAGTTTCATTGCAGTCAACTGGTTGGGCGATGTTGCGTGTCATCATCCAACATCCCTTGGCAATGGTTGCTGACAGCAAAGCAACGTCGTTTGATAAAAGCATCCTCCCAGGGCAGGCGTTTTTACCTTGTTCCTCTTCATCCACTCATACAAACTTTCTGTGCAAGTGTATGAAGAGGAGCGAGAGGAAAGCCCTGCTACGGGTGGACGGATAAAAGTGCAAACCTTCTAGTATTTTGTAATTGGACTGATTCTGACATCAGAAAAGGATATTTTGAACTTCTTCTGGTGTCAAACTGACAACTAGTGACTCGCAGTCAGTGCAGATTCCACCATCAGCAACAAGGAAGATCATATTGGTTTTGGTGACACGCTGAGCCATCCAGGTTCTGTAACATTCAGAACGTAAACAAGAACTTTTAAGTCAGTGACTGCCAATTGAAGATTTTCTGCAAAGATATGACTAGTTACGTACTTTATCTTTATTTCTACTGTACCGGTAATCACAAAATCACTCAGCATTACTTCAAATTTCTGTTCTATTTCTTTTTATGTGATTCAGCTTATACTTTCAAACATCTCAACTGGCCATTGACTGCGGACGGATCATCAGCAAGAATTAATCAGTACCTTTTGAAAAGCTACTCACAAACTTCTCACAGGTGCTGGCCCAGCAGTAATACAGGCGGTGGATATCATCAAACTGAGACATGGGGGCTTGGTGATTTTGAAGACACACAAGGCAAGAAATACCCCCTCTCAGTGCCACAGTCTGATGATCTCTGCATTGCTGCACTCTGCAATTCTGCTGTGACAGCTGGAGACAGACGTTACATTCAAAGATTATCAACAAAGTTGTTGTTAGTTTATTGGCACTGAGTTTGTTGTGTTGATGGCTGGAGATGAAATCACCTTCAAAGTCTTATAGGTCGCAGAAAGGCATTACAGACTGGAAAGTAGGCCTATCATCATAGATCTGCTTTTCCAGTGAAACATCAGTATGAGATTTTCAACTTTGATTTCGCGAGAAAGAATAGACCGGTTGTTGTCTTTGCCAACGATGCTCCAATGTCAAATGCCGCCGTGGATGTGTAGGAAGCGAAGGCAGGAACAACTCTAACTGGAAAGCATCTCCATTCTCCTGAATTTCTGACAGCTGAAGTGAATTTCTGGGGTTGGTTGACAGAACTGAAGCGGTTATCATGAATAGCGTGGGGTGTTGATAGATGCAAAGGTTTGTTGTTGCTGAACATGGGATAGAAAAGGATAGCATAGCAGTGTGTTTCAGTGCTTCTTTTTGTTGTTTGTTTTGTGTGTGTATGGCAATATCTTCCTTCAGCCTCTGGATTCAGGGTTCAGAAAGTTGGCAGAAAGAGTAGTGGCACACTGAGCACTGCTGAGAAGCCAATGTTAAACTGTTGACTTCACTACTGTACTACTATCATCTCATATCATTTGATTTGTCTAGAATTATAGGAAATTTCAACCTAATTCTGGAGTCATCCTACTACAAAAGTATATTTTTGGTCCTACTCAACTAACAATCAAAGCCAGATCTCACAGATAATATGCAGCACCCGGAAACGTTCCATCCACTCCAAATTTTTAACAGGAAATACATNCAATCAAGCATGAATCGGCCTGCTAGGCATTGAATTGGGCCGTAGTGACACCTATTGATCAATGACAGTTTCTGTTCCTGAATGACAGCTCCTATTCCCCTTTCACTAACAGAAGAAGCCAAGGCTGGACAGCCTTCCTGAGGCCAATGTGAAGTCCCATATACTTACAGATGAGGCAGACTTGACAACACCAAAGATGAGACCAATAGACGATTCTCGAATTTCCAGATCTGCACACTTCCGCCAAAATCGCAACCACAACCTCAGTCTGAAACTGAATGACGTGACGAAGAGAACCCCACAACAGTGACTTCGACGACGTTGCGTCAGAGTCGACCATTGCTGAATCATGGATTGTGTCATGTCAGCTGGTTTCAGACCGAGATTGTGTTTGCGATTTCGGCGGAAGTGCGCAGACCTTTCACGTTTACGTCAATTTGGGATTTGTCTATAGGCCTACTGGACAGCCTTGCTGGAGCCAGGAAAAGTCGTCCTACACTGAGAGATGAGGCAACTAGGCCTACTGGACAGCAGGAAAGTTGTCCTCACTAACAGACGAGCCAAGTAGGCCTACTGGACAGCAGATGAGGTTGTCCTAACTAACAGATGAGCCAAGTAGGCCTACCGGACAGCAGAAAAGTTGTCCTCACTAACAGATGAGCCAAAATAGGCCTACTGGACAGCAGGAAAGTTGTCCTCACTAACAGATGAGCCAAAATAGGCCTACTGGACAGCAGGAAAGTTGTCCTCACTAACAGATGAGCCAAGTAGGCCTACTGGCCAGCAGATAAGGTTGTCCTAACTAACAGATGAAGCCAAGGCTGGACAGCGTTGCTTACCAAGAAGTCCCCATTGAAGAGCTGACAGAGTTATCTACACCTAACACATTTCACTTATAGCCTTAAACTCGTGTGAAAAAAACAAAACTGATGAGGTTTCATTCCAGAAGAAAAAGTGATCTGTCAAATTAATCTATTAACAAAATTTGATATTTTCCATGATTCGCCTAATTCCCCAATTTGGGTGCTCTGGTATATCACTCCAAAAGAGTGGATGCTTCAGAATATCTTTAAAATGACATGGTGTCTAACTGTTTTACATGTATATTGCAACTTTTCAGTGCAATAGATTTCAAACAAAGAATGAAAATGACTGAAGCTTGATCTCTCCACAAGCAAGCTAACCTGCAGACCAAAAAAAGCGCTTTAGCTTCCAACGAACAATCAGAAACCATGACATTTGGGCATGTCTGATGTCAAAAATATAATTATAAAAACACACGGATCACACAGAAAAAGAATATACACTTGTATGAACCTAATGTTCAATGTCGACCGCTTACTTGTTGCAATTACAGATGCCAACCACGCCTGCTTTCTTGCGACGTCCAAAGGATTCATGGCGCGCGTACAAAATAGCAGCCATTGTGCATGCTTTCGTACCGATGACAAATGGTTTGGTTGCATTCTTAAGCCTTCTCATCATTTCCCAATACAGGAGCTGATCTTCCTCATAGTCTGCCGAAAGCTGAGTTTGGCCATCAACGGATATCATAACTGCGATATACAAGGGGCGAAAACTTGTGAAGTTTCTATTTGTATGTTTTTGCATTGAATGTGGGTTTCAGCTGCTACTGCGTTTGGTTACAGCTGCTGCCTTGGTTACAGCTGCTGCAGTTGGTTACAGCTGCTGCTGCGTTTGGTTACAGCTGCTGCAGTTGGTTACAGCTGCTGCTGCGTTTGGTTACAGCTGCTGTGTTTGGTTGTGTTGCTGTGACCTGGACTTTTAGAATATGGATGGCGATGATGTGTACAACGAAACTGAGACCTGAAAGCAAATATTTTAGAACCGGAACCAGTTTCTAAAATCCAGCGGTTTGTCATCCTGTCTGAACTACGGGTAACCCGCAGAAGACCTGAAATCACGCAGTATTCATGTTCCCATACGTGATTCTCTCTCAGTCGACATACATGTAGCAGAAATGGCTCAAATAAAATGGACTAACATAGTTTATCCAGTTTCATCATGTTTCAGTATCAAGTTCATTTCATTCATCTGCTGCGCAACCTTAGCTGGTTTAATTCCTCAAAATTTCACAAGCAACACCTGACATTCTGCTTTGCTGCCTGGTCCGATTTTATTGTACACATCATGGGGTTGAAGTGTGAGGTGGTTCAGCATGTTCTACAAAATGCACACCAGTTGTTACAAAACTTCAGGGATCTCCTCATTTTCCCATCAAACCTGATATTTCATTTCGTCGACATTTTTGAAACATTGATGAAAGTCCTCAACTTTATTTGCGTACCGGGCGCCCATTGGTAGAAGGCAGTGTGATGATGTGGGATCAGTGGGGGTATGGCTGATTGAGGTAACAGCTATATTGTGTCCTACCAGGTTCTTGCTACAGAGGTGGATCCACAATTTCGGGAAAGAGGGGCGCACTGTGCTAGAAACATTGAAATCTGCAGTGAATTTCAATGATTTGCTCCAAATTTCATAATTTCACAGTCGATTTTATAGATTTGTTGGCCGAAAGGGTGTGTGTGTGCCGAGTGCGCCCCCATTGGATCCGCACCCGTGCTAGTACAATATAGAGCCATTACTTCAACTGATCACCTTCCCACTGCAACTGGAAGCTACAACCACCTTAGTTCAGATATATCCTGAAGCCACTGTCATGGTAGGTAGCAAGGATATATCTTTTAGGTTCTGTAGTCATTATGGTAAAATTGCATGAGGGGTTGCCATGCAAGGACTAAGAAATCAGCTGAGCACGCATCATGCATTTTCGTAAATAACCGCGAGGATGATAGAATTATATAGACAGAAGAGACGTACAGAGCATGATGAAAACTCAATAACTTATGGAGTTCAGAATGTTGCTGAAGAAAAGAACCAACATTGGAAGATGTTTTGCCACGAAAGATATTCTGAATCCATAAGGTACATGTATTAGAGTTTATCATGTTTCAGTACTAAAGCCTGCAGTGTCAGCACATTATCAGGAATGTGTAGAAAAGCTATCATCAGCCATTTTAAGCAGATCTCAATCAAGGCTACTTCAGAAGTTTTGTAACAACAAAAATTTGCATCTGGTATTGAAACTGCGACCACATCTAGGGGTGACATCACAACAGGGAGACAACAGATTTGTGATCAATATTAATTAGTAGACAACCAATTAAAATTGCAGAGTCTGATTAGTAGTTTCCATTAGGATCATCAGTATCTTGAAATATCAAGGGTTATTATCGCTTCGCCTTTGGACTATTTTTTGCGCACCAGAGCTTAGTGCTTGCGCGATCTTAGCCGCAAGCCCCTTCGAGAGGACGTAAAGCCCAAGAAATCTCTGTGTGCACCTGATGCCGCAAGCTGTTAGTGCTTGCGTCCCGAGGCACAGGTGGAATCGCAAGGATCAACATTTTTTTATTTGGCGGCAGCCACAGGACGCAAGGCTGTGGAAAGATCCCTGTGCCCTCGTGTTCACACAGTAGCGCTTCGATTTAGAGAACTGCGTGGTTGCAAGGTTTGGCAGATTACGGCTGCGGCTAAGATCGCGCAAGCACTAAGCTCTGTGTGCACATAGCTTTAGAGTAGATGAAGTGTAGTCGAAGGCCTAGCGATATGAACTCTTGATGGTTAAGATGATCATCAGTGGAACTTTATGTATACACTGTGAAATGAAAACTACACGCCACTGCGTACAAAACAGAACTGCCGAACACCGTGACTGGAAACAAGGTCAGTTACTGTTTTACACACTTGGCACAAGGTTGCGGACGAACAAGCTGCATGTACACCAAACTGACTAGGGTGAATCTGGCATTCGGGCAGGAGCGAGTAGTACAAAACAACACTGTTTCACCAGCAGACGTGTAGACATTTAGCTGAGATACACGTGATGTACCACACATCTGAAATACATCTTACAATATAAAGGGAATCTGGCAACCATGCCCCTACGTTCAACTGCTGTTTATATTTTCAATTTTTTAAAGAGTTTTATTAAAGAATTTTATTCTTTTCTGTAATGTTTTTGAGTAGGTGTAAAATGTCAGAACTTCAACATTTGTTATCTAAATTGTTCTGGAATTTTAGTTATAGATTTCTGAAGGGTATAGATTAGTTTCATTAGCAGCCATCTTGCCAAAATTAGGTCATCATCATGGATATGTTCCCACTGGGCGATAGAAGAACCAATCATTTTCCACTCTGGAAGACATCCCCATGGTGATGACCTAATTTTGGCAAGATGGCTGCTGACGAAAAGTGTCTAAACTAACTGTATGTAACATATTTCCAATGCGGATGCTCAGACAATCACATACGCCTTACCACTGTTATACATTGCTGCACAGACCACTGCCAGTTCTCGTATTCATCGTCAACATTTATTGACAGCAACAGGTAGTCATCCTTTTAATGGCTCGCCATCTTGATTTCTATAGGATTTCTTGACACTGCCATGACTGCACTCCTGCATGGTAGGAAAATTGGTACTTTTGCGGCAAAATCATGTCTTAGTTTGCGTACCAGATAAATGTGTGAAATCTCTGTAGAATCTAAGATGGTGAGCTGTCAAAACGATGAATGTTGGGAAGATGACATGACACTCGAAAGCTTGTTCATTGTCTTGGGTTTATTTCAGTTGCACAGTTTCTCAAAGCAAAGATGGGTTCGTGGGGGCCATGTCGATTCAGAGGAATCGACATGGCCGTTCGTATCTTCAAATTCTTTGCAGATACCATTTCTACCTTGTCACCAAAGAATCCACACTGATTTTTGGCCAGCTGACGTATAACTGTCTAAGTTGATCTGCAAAGGTCCAAACAGCACCAACACCTGTTTGCCACAGTACCTGCTGTCAGGTACCGGCAGACATACGTAAATACAGAAAATGAAGCCCCTTTTATATTTTTTAAAGATGCACAACAATGTAAAACAGTCAAGACAAATTACTCAAGATTGTATTATAATACCACTCAACGTTAAATCCCTATAAAGTGAAGATGTATATCAGATATCTACATCTAAACTGAGATGAGAATATATACTAGCGCGTGCTGCTTGAAGGAGTTTTTTTCTTACTTGTTACATGTCATACAGGGCAAGTATCCTTGAGCTTTTCTGCTAAAACTCTCATGCACTGCGAATAAGTTAAACCTAGTCTCACACGTTGCATTGCCAATGATGGCAGGTGTAGAATTGGCTCGTTTGGCCCAAAACCGCCGCCAAAATTCGTCCTGCTCCTTTTCATAGTCTCCATCATACCCGTAACCGCCATAAGTGTCACCTCCTATATCTCCTATATCTGGGTTTTCTACTGTATGGGGAGAAAATGTGAATAACATTTTGAGAATGGTCAGGGTGAGCTTTTTTTAAAATAGGACAATCTATGTATTTGAAAACCCTGACGGGCAGGGGCAATTCTGGCAATAGAATTCTCAACCAATGCAATTATTGTGGAACCCAATATGAAGGCTGGGGAGAATCAGTTATCTACATGTGACTCTTCAAAAGTATTTTAGTACCAGTATCCGCATTTTTCTATCTTTTTCTGACAACAGATTTCGAGGTCTATCCAAAAATTTGTTTAATGTCCACCTCATTTATCTCTTTTCCAAAACTTGTTAATAAAATCCACACCAAGTTTTTCTATTTCAATCACAAAACTTGTTTAGGAATTAATTCCTCCAAGTTTAGCCTTATGTCCACATCAGTGCATAATTTCTTATGCATATGAGGACATAGATGGTCACAAAGCACGCATTTTTGAATTTTTCTATTTCACTCCAGTTTCCAGTTCTGGTTTGCGATTTGGTTTCGGTTTGAAACCGTGCCACTCTGTTTTTTATTTAATGACTACTTGGGTGCACTAGCTGAATGATCACTTTTGTTGTATTCACCAATGACAGTGGGCAAAACAACATTTCCTATCAGGGGCATTAGGCAAGATGCATTGTAATGCACCACAATATCTGCATTATAATGCATAATAATGTTTGCAATGCAAAAGTGTACCGAGTATGCATAACATTATAATGCACAACAATGTATGCATTACAATGCACAACAATGCAAGCATTACAATGCACAACAGTGTATGCATTACAATGCACAACAGTGTAAGCATTACAATGCATAACAATGTAGCATATGCATCACAATGCACAACAATGTATAACACCTGTGGTAAACTGTTCGTGTCTCCATCATGTAGGCATTATTGCCAACATCCCTTTAAACTCAAGGACATATTTCAGGTACATCTGAACTACATATAACTGAATACTACATTATGACCTCAACGGGGTCGATTATTCTTACTTGTTATATGGTAAAAATCCTGTTATTTTCTTGCTAAAACTTTCGTGTACCACAAATAAATCTATTTTAGTCCTGCAAGTTCCATTGCCAATTATGGCTGGTGTGGAATTGGCTAGACTGGCCATGTGCTGACGCCAGAACACTTCTTGTGCTTTTTCATAATCATACCCATTATATCCATCGCTGTAACCGTCCAGATAGGACATGTACTCCTCTGCGTGAGAGAAAAGATGGATACAATCTTTAGAAAACACCAATTCAGCTTTTATAATGAACGTCACTTCAGACTTTTAGGAGTTATCTCAATTAAACCAGGAAAAAATATCTGATCTATGCCATCGGCACAAAACAGGTTTTCCAGAAACATTCCCCTCCACATCAAACATGGTTACTTTGGTCTGTTCTTCACGATTCATGTATTTCTTTTTGCAACTTTGGTGGAAAAACATTTTTAGGTGAGCAATGATACATGGTTATGCAACTTTGTAAACAGTAAATTAGCAATGATAAGATATTTTTACATTTCCAACTGAAAGAAAACAGAACAGTCTATTATTATTTGTTTATGGGACTGGATTTTGGGTCTTGTACAAGATGATTTGTCACCATCACTTTGGGTAATGCAGCTTTCTGGGGCCAAAGCAGGCCTATTTCCGCAAGAAACCAGGTTGAGCTTCACACAATAATACACAGCGAATATATTTGAGATACCTGAAATTTCTACAACTAAAACACATTTAGTTGATCCTGCATCATCTGTGCTGAAATGAACTTAAATCAGAAGATTATTTAAGTTCAAATAAGAGAACTTCAATCATATTGGTCAAAATGATCAAGTTCAGTTGTTTCAGAAATGGTAATGAATTTGCTTTCAAGCTTAATGCGTAATACTCAAAGACGAAAGCATTTATGGTAATGATTATTTTGTCACCAAGTTAATGTTTTCAACAAATTGGACATGACTGGTCTGACATTTCCAGGGAACGCTGCCAGTGGACACCTTTTCCAGGAGGCCACCTCCTCATTAAGGACACCCAGCATTTTGTCAGTTAACGCTGCCTTTATAGAGAGGCTCCCACTGTTTACATATTTCTGAAACAACTCCTGGAAACAGCAAAACCTGAAGTGGAAAATGATTGGCATTCTTAGACAAGATAAGACAGGCCTTTGTAAGGGTTATCATTCTGATTGGCCGGATCGACTTCAATAGGCATGACTCCAAGGGACAGAAATGACAGGACTCGGACAGAAAAAAATTCATGAATAAATCAGTCAGTGTTAAAAAATGTGACGTTCAATGCAAAAACAAGCATGTGATTCTATGCAGAGTGATTAACTCTTAGGCATTTACCGTTTATGTCAGGTTAACAGTGGCAAATTGGACTCATTTTCGTTTCCCTGGTTATTCCAAGTTTTAGCATCCACCATTTGGAAACTGTAGTTGAACGACGTCATTGATGGTGCTTGAACCGATCGTTTGGTACCAAATACATGGATATGTTTGGTAACAAGTGTTGATGCAAATAGCGTGGAAAATTTGATGCAGACGCATTTTGTCGCACAATCAAATGCCTAAGAGTGATAAATTATTCTTCCTTCAAATGGACGATAATTGTTGGCAGACTGTTGCATGTATCAACAACCATGCATTCTATCAATAATTTCACCGGGAAACGCATTGGCCACTCTTCGGCTTCAGAGGTCTTTACGAAGCAACTCCCTGGTTGGGTATAAAATTGAGAATTTTGCCAAAAGCAGACGAAGGACATAATATTTTGAAGTCTGAGGCTCAATTGCAAAAGCATTTTCTGCCCAAGACATAAAATGCAACAGACTGCCAGCAAATAGACAACAAAGAAAGCATCTGATTTTGATAACAGAATAAGAAAGAGATGGATGGAACATGGAAACTGACTTTTTTAACTCATGCTACCGGTACTGATTGTTTCATTGGTTGCAAACTGTTGATACCAAATTGGACACACATTCACATTTTTTTTCTATAACAGGCTCATCAGACATCCTTTTTTTGTAGTGAATACAAAAAAGCTTATGTAGAAAGGCAATATTAGTCCACCTCCCAAAGTGGCCCACAGTAAGCCATGGTATTGTTTTGTATCATTCATGCTCAACAGCAAAAGAGCCTAGCCTCATACAAAGACGGTAATTCGTCTCCAGAAATTCTGGAGACAAATTTAACGGCTAAGAAACATAGCAAGTAGCTCTACTGATTTCCAAATTTTTTGCAAATAGTCCACCGTCATAGTCCTCGTTATACCGCCAGTGGCGGTATAACGAGGGTGTTGTTGGCAATGTTGAAATGCCTTCTACCGAGCAAATCAATTGTCTGTGGCGATATATCGAGGGGCGGTATAATGAGAGTGGACTGTACAAAATGGTTTTAGAGTTAAATAGAGGAATATAGAATATAGCTATCTGTAAAAGATGAGTTCACAAATAATCAATGATTTATATGCAGAGCAAAGATGCCAGTTTCTATGTTCATCAACCTGATGATGTGCAGTAACGAGACAACAGCGCCACCTGGTGGTGGAATTCATCCTTACTTGTTACAAGAATTACACGCACGATTGCTGCTACGTTTGTTGCCCCAACGAGGGTTGGTAACAAACAAGTCTCGAGCCATTTGACAGGTGTGGTTATCCTTAAGGTATGTGCGATTCCTTGCCAGTAAATCTGCCTGTTCTAAGAAATTTTGTGTCTCCTGATAGTATGCGGCATAATAATCAGCGGTGCTCATTCTCCCTACGTACAAAGGACACACAGACAGTCAAATTCGGTAAAGAAATCTCTGGGGCTGCATACAGTGGCACAGATAATTTTCATCAGTAATCTATCAGAGATAGGAAACAGGCCATTTCAGCCCACTGCCATTTTGGCCCACTAATATTTCGGCCCATAGTGATTGCGGCCAATAGTGATTGCGGCCCGTAGTGATTGCGGCCTGTAGTGATTGTGGCTCGTAGTGATTGTGGCCCATAGTAATTGCAGCCCACTACCATTTCAGCCCACAGTGACTTTTGCCCACTACTGTTTTGGCCCACAGTCATTTCTGGCCGGGTTGAAATGGCAGAGGGCCAAAATGAGTGTATCCCATGGGAGATAAGGAACATATCATGATCTTATATTGAGATCACATGAAAAGTTTCTGTCAGGATCAGACATTTCATTCTAAAGGAAATCTTCAATGTCTTATTCAAGACCTGGCCAGTCCAAACTTCCCACAAGTGAAACTGCCCTTAGGGACATCTATGCAAGGAGGACAGCTCCCTACTGTGGAAATAAAGTTCAGTGAAGTGTGGCAACATATTTCGACCAAGGTTCCACTGCTGAAGATGTAAAAAAAACAAGAACAGGTACACGCAAAAACCAGGGACACAACAGTGCACACACAAGAGGGGGACACCACAGACAGGAGGAACATAATAAAGCCATAGATGTAAGAATAAATGAATCAAAGTAATTTGAAACACAGTAAAACTGAAAACTTGACAACAGACAAACTTCCCTTAGCAGATGCCTCTACCAGGGGGACACCTGTCTATCATGAACACCAAAGCGAAGTCCCAAATTGGCCAGTTACATCTTTCAATGAAAGACGACATTCATCCCAAAGGGGTACATATATTCAGTAAGGATCATGCCAGAAAACCTTATTTTTACAGGATTCCATCAGTTCTCAATGTAAAGAAACACAACTTGCATACATTTTCGGAACAGAAAAATTAAGTACATTTACCCTAAAACAATAATACATATGTATTGATGCTAGCAAAGCTGATCACGTGCAAACAAAATCAAACTAAGTCCCAAATCCTGCATAAAAAGGTATTAATGGATCCCGCTTGGGAATGAGGAAAAGGAAAAATAAGTACGGATTTGAACCAAAGACAAACTGACGGGCCATTTTCATTGAAGTGGTTTCCGACACCTACTGGTGGTTTTCAGATGCATTTATACTCCTTCTTTCTTGCAATACTACAAATCAAAGAGGTCTTAGGACGATGATGGCCTGCAGGAACTGCTCGTTAAGTGCAGGAAACCACAAGCCGGAGTTCCACCTATGGCAAAAAATTTGCACAAAGAGGAAACAATTAAAGGAAACAAGGACACTAAGAATCGAAGTCAGCTGCCCCATGCAGAATAATCTCTTTCAACAAAAAAATCAACTATCATCAAAAGAATCATGCAATGGATCGTTCAAAATAGAATCGGTTATTTTTCATGCAGGTCTAGTTCAACACCACTCCAAAGTAGTCTTTCTGCAAATGTGAGGCAATTATGTGGCATACAACACAAGTGCGGTGTTAGAGACCAAATCCAGAGGTATAAGGGGAGAAAAACTGCTTCGAGCAAAGCCAAGGAGCCATGAATCCATTAGTAAGAATGTGTTAGCTTAACTATAGGCCCACCACCAACCATTTTGAAATCCATACCATTGTAATACCAACACCCACGGCCATACCGAAGCCAAGAAGAACTCTCATTAGTATATTATCATTCCACCAGAAATAATTCCACACTGTTATGTTGCACGACCCAGTCCGAAGGAGACATGAAGACTCTGTAGTTCATAATGATTTATTTTACCAAACTCTACCTCCTAGGACCAGGTAATGCTCCATAACAGCGCAGGGCGTTCTTGAAATTTCCCACTCACTGTCTGCCTTTAGTTGTCAGTACAGCGCCCTCTTTCTTAACATCCACAGTCTCTCCTTCATCAATTGCAAGAACACCTCCGTACAATGTGACAGGTCTGTTCCATAGGGTGCATAGCTTAATGCCCTTGGTGTAATAACCTGACAAATATGCACAGATTCAGAATGCTGCGAGCATGTCACAGGGTTGGGGCAAATGAATATATTTCCAAGGTTTGGCAGGTGCCTTGTCTCTGAAATTTAAGTCCCACAATGCGTGTTTGTGGGTCTCCATACCTGGTACAGTAATGAGCACATGAAACAGGACAACGTAAAAGTTAATTCATTGCTTAATTCACACAAAAATTCCTCTCAAATTTCATCGGGGGTGTAGGATGACCTGAAATTAAGGGGGTGCATCCTATTTACACTTGGGCTGGCCAATCAAAAGGGGTAGGCCTATGTGTCAAAGAATTCTGATCCTCTCTGACGACAATGCTACGTATTTTCTACTCAGAATAACTGACTACTGTACCCACCTTCTGGAGCTGGCCCAACTCCCGTCATTTCTTCTTGGCCCCAGGCACCTCGATTATTCCACCAGGAAAACAAATTAAATTGCACTAAGAATCTGCAAAGGAAATGGGGATTGTTACTATGAAAGACAAACAAAAGATGATCTTGGATGTGAGCATTCTGGAAAAAGATTTAACTGGCACGGCACTAACCCAAAGCCATGTAAGCACAGACTGTGACAGGGTCACAACTTACAGGGATGCGCCAACAATGTGACAAGACTCTAAAACTGTCAACTGGCTCGCACCCTCCAGGCTGCATCACATCTGGGGGGGGGGGACCTTGAGAACTGCCCAAGGAACCCCAGACAGGACGGGACAATGAAGGGATTGAAATGGCAGGCTAATTATTGAATATGATGTATCTTGCATGATACCGTACTTACAAGGCTATTTCCTGTATCGCCCACGAAACGGAGGAAAATAATCTTTTTAAAGGCTGAAAACGAGAAGTGGCAGTGATTGTAGATTCAAAATGGTGTAAAAATGAGATTTTGTTGAAAAGTCAATGAAGGGGAATTGTGTAGAGGAGACAAGACTTACATTCATTATAAAAGAGCTAGCACCGGACATAATGTTATCATATACGTTGCAGACACCTTGGTAGTCATACACTGTCACCCTGGAAATAAAATCAAAGAGGTTGTAACATAATACCTGTTTTGAACCAGATAGTGAAACGTTGAGTTGCTTGGCTATGAAAAAGGGAAAGCATTGACTTTTATAGTGATTCGGCAACAACATCTGCACCTACCTTTTATAGACTTTTTTGTCTACAAGATCAGAGAGCAAGGCACCATCGACTTCACCAAAAAACTTCCCAATCTGAAAAAGAAATGACCATACATGTATAAGGTTGATAGGGGCAAGAAAGGGTTTGAACCCCTGGCTTGCAGCTACATTATGGCACGGCTTAATAACCCGCTGGACATGGAGGATTTCCTTTATGGCTTAGTGATTGGCACGTTAGCCTCTGAGCTAGAAAAGCAACATCAGCCCAATCAATGGTCAGTACTTGGATGGGTGACCAGCAGCGTATGACACACTATTTATCTTATAAATGAAGCCTTACCTCAGTGTCACTATTGTTTTTGTTGGAGTAAATTATAAAACCATTTTCATCCAAAAGATAGCAACTCAGTTTCTGAAAGAGAAAAGATAATGTGTCAACATCTGGAACAAGATTCTCGCACATGATTTCTATGTGGACGCTTCACTGAAACAATGTTGAAGCCATTGCTTGCTGGAGCCTCACGCAAAATGCACAGGAATGAACCATGGCTTACAGGCGCGGCACGCACCTCCCCTTTCGGCCAACAAATCTGTAAAATTTACGGTACCGTGAAATTCTGAAATTTGGAGCAAATCATTGAAATTCATCGCAGATTTCAATGTTTCTAGCACAGGGTGCCCCCTCTTTTCCGAAATCGTGGATCCACCCCTGGCTTACCTCATTCTCACATGTCAATGGACACGTCCCTGTTGAACATTTTTTTGTTTCCTCCATGAACACCTCTGTAAATTTGGCGTAATTCATCTGGAAGCCAACAACACCGAAAGGTGTTTCCTTGTGATCCTTCTTGATCTTCACCACAACGGGAATAACAGCAACAATGGATCTTTCTGTGTCATTCCCTGAAAAGATGGAATTCAATGCTAAAAAGCCTCTCACAACACAATCAATGCGAGGGTCCGTGGGTGGGTTTGAGTCCGGTAGGAAGCTATGACTTTCACCTTAGAAACCCGTTATTATTTCATGTTCACAACACAATCTGATATACATGTAGGCCTAGAGCCTTCTCCTGTAGCCAAATTCATGTGGTTGCGTTTTGTTCAGCTTGTTCAGCACAGGCTGAACTGTACCTTGAGTATGGCCATGGCACTAGCACCAGCTATGGAGGATTCTTTTAAGGCCTATTGGTCAGCAGGCTAGCCTCCGAACTGTACGTTCAGCAGTGTTGAGGAGCATTGTCATGATACTTGGGCCTATCCGTCAAAAGGATTACCGGTACATGTTTCAACATTTATCCTTCCCTACATATAAAAGAGACTCACCGACTTGTCTTGCCCTGGGAACCATAAAGGTTATGGTATCATAACCTTTGTCTTTTTTATTACTAGCGAACACATTGTCTACTGCTCGCTGGTAATATAATTCCTCTATTGTCTTATCTTCCTTTTTCAGCCATTCTCTGAAACAGGAAAAGCCTCCATTGAGTGAAAATTATGAGGACGTCATTCAGCCTTGAGTAAGCAGGCCTACTTTGATTGTCATCAGAAGGGAAGAGAACAAATTTGATTTGAATCGCTTTTCAAATGGAAGCCAAAGATTGATTCCCATCTTACAATGAGCTCCGTCGTTTGCGTCAGCCAATCAGGTGTCTTTCCCTGAAATTAAGCGAATTAATTTTGTTGTCTTGTAGGAATTCTGAACTTACGTGTCAGCATCTTCTTCAAATTGATAATATCTTGTCACGCCAGCTCTAGTGCCAAAAAATGTCATCTCGATTCCATCACTGTC
This sequence comes from Notospermus geniculatus, assembly GCA_002633025.1. Lineage (NCBI taxonomy): Eukaryota > Metazoa > Nemertea > Pilidiophora > Heteronemertea > Lineidae > Notospermus > Notospermus geniculatus. The sequence goes on from NMRB01000057.1 coordinate 223,050, forward strand.
TCTGCAACAATGAAGCAGTTTCCTCATGGTTAGGTTGCGTTGGACTTCACTGCATTTAAGTACGGTTGCATTGTGATATCATGGACGGAAAACTGGCCTATTATACTGAAGCGACTGATCTCAGTATTGACTCATTTGCACCAGGACTGAGCAGCCGATCCGAGCTTCTGCTGAAATTTCCTAAAGGCCTTGGATATAAATTCAAAAGAATTTCAAGAAAAGTTGTTCAGAAAGTTGAGAGAACAATTTTCCTTGGAACAGACTTCAGCAAATACCATAGGATGTGAAAAATCTTTGCCGTCTGGTGGAGTATGGGGCAGATGAGTTAATATTGTCATGTATGATGGGTATACATTGTACAAAATGCTCACTTTTTTCCTGATGTCCATTTGGAAGCTGCATTTTGTGTTGCCTTGGCATCCCATAACATGCTGAGAATCATGGCCTTGCCCCATTCATTACACTTCTTGTACAGAGTCTCGTTATTGAAATATTCCACCAGGACCACAGTTGGATCGTTGAGAGTTTGGTTGAATTCTAGGAAGCAGTAATCTTCCCTGCAAAAACAAGAAATGATGGTGTTTTAGGGGCATTAACAAAATGAACAGAAATGACTGATGGGGTTCTCTGGCCATTCAGCGTTGGCATACTGTGGTACCGGTAGGCCTACGGCGCAGTAGGGCCATGACCCCAACACACTTGAAGCTTAGATGCATGCCAAGTGTGACTGCGCCAACAAATCTGACCTCAGGCATGTTGTCTCTATGAATCTTTCACTTTGCAAAGCTTTGATTGATCAACTTACCAGTCCTGATTCACCACAACACCATCCTTCGGATCTTTACTGTTGATGAAATATTTGTCTTCTGCAAAAAACACAAATGAAGCACAGTATAGAATACCCATATTCTTATCTCAATATGCCATCTCGCATCTCAAATTCCGCTTGTTATTTTACTTACCAAATTCTGATTTTTTCGATTTTGCAATGAAGATGTTTTTGCCATAGAGCTCTGGAAATGCCAGACCAAGGCTGAAATGAAATGAATGTTTTGAGAGTGAATGAACAGAGGAGACTCAATGTCGACTTTTCTACAAACCTCTCTGATACAACATCTGATGTATTCATACATTTCACACAGGCAGTTTCCAAAAATATTTTCATGCAACCAGTTGCTTTTCAAAGTTTTCTCAAGAAAACTAAAAGGCCTTTTTAGGAATGGTAAATTTGGTACAGTGTGAATTCCTTGTTTATAGCATCACATGACTTACCTAAAGGGTGTATTTTCTATTTTGATAAAATAGTAGTTATTTGTTCTTTGTATCACTCGCGTCTGAAAATGAATAGCGTGGAAACACTACGTTAACAGAATATGACAAATGAATCAGAAATAAGGTTCATGAATATGAAAATGTGAAGGAAATGAATGTCTTGCTGTCCCATCCAATTGTCCTAGGTACAAGTTGTCCCAGGTGCCAATTGTCCTAGACCTGTGTGAATCGGCTAGTAGAATTGTCTCAGTAGGGCCTACAATGTTCGGGCACGAATTGCCCTGTAAGGCCTTGCTCAATGGTTTCACACATGGTAACACTTTAGGCAGGTTGAGAAAATCTTGTTAATTCTTACCATATTATCAAAATGGATGTTCACTTTCATTTTCAGTTCACTGGAGACAGGGGGACGGTCAATCATTTTACGACGCAGCTGAAAAAAACAAGGAAGATACAATCTAGGTTCTGAAGGATTTGGACCAGCTGGTCCCTTTTTACCAACAACTTCCACATTTTAGATACTTTGTTAATCTCCAAACATCCTTGGTTTGAGGATACTTTGAAGTCAAGCTATACCACATCAGAAAGGGACTACTTACTGTCATATTGTAATCAGGAAACCCATATTCCTAAAAGAAAGACACGAAAAAGTTACAGGAGAAATCCTAACTGGTTCTGTCGAATCTGCTACATTTGATTATTAAGACAGCATGCTCGCCCACGTTGCCATAGGTCCACAAAAAGAGAATCTGTAAGACTATGTACAAGAACCTTGAACCATTAAACAACACTGGAACATTTTTTCAACTTCAAATATGGTGGTGTCATTCGGGATGTTGTCAACACTGGCATAAACTTACATCAATATAGTCTGTTTCCAATTCCACCTCAGACAGATCAACACTGTTGTAATTTGGTTTTTCTTTCCCATTGAGCTGCAAAGTAGAAAGGGTGAATGTAGAAAAAGATTGCTCGCGAACAGATTGCCCTAACAAAGGAAGTACCCAACCCATACCTAGCACTGCCCTACCAAATAGGAACTACCCATCCTGTGCCTTGCATTGCCCTACAAATTAGGAGCCTTCATACTGTACCTTGCATTGCCCTACCAAACAGGACCTACCTATCCTGTGCCTAGCATTGTAATCAACAAGAACAATGGCAAATTCACACCGAATTCAACTGACTATAAGTTCCAACCACTCATGAATAAGGCAAGTGTTGATGAAAAGATTAGGAGAGAATCATCTTACAGAAAGAATGGTGCTGGTGCCCAACTTTCAAAATCATCCCAAAAAGCTACTCACCGTTGGCCTGAAGTCAGGGTGAAAGAGAATATACCCATTGTTTGTGATGGCGAATGGATAAGCATTTACGCCAAGCTCATATAGCGGCGTCAGTTTGGTGATCTCCTTTATTGGTACGTCTGTCCCCATTACACCGAGTAAAGTACCCTTCTTCAACTCATTAGGGTCTGTTGAACTTGTCTGAAATGGAGAAAATATGGCAAGTTGTCATTGTCTATTTACAGAGATGTCCATAATACTTTGTACCAATACACAGAGTTGCAGTTGGTACCGTACTGAGGGAAAATCCAATATGGCTGCCATGGTGGCCATCTTGAATTGGTTTCCACCACTGAAGCCAGTGAATCTTCTTTCATGATTGGTCAAAAACTGAATCTGTACGGCACAAAAATTGGAAGAATTCTTCAACAGCACAAGAAGTGAATTACTCACAACAGATGAATTTCGATCGAAGACCGGCTGTGCCACTGACGTCATCATTCTCAGGCCCTGGAAATAAGAAATAGAAACATTTTACATGGGTTCAGATTTGTCACCTCTTGCAAACTGAACACAACAACCTTTATGAGAGAACTAAAGACAACACTCTAAACTGCATTAACTGCAGTCAGGAAAACAGTTTAACTTGAAATGAATTTGAAGAAAAAGTCTTCAGATAGTCGACATGAACAACCTTTCTTCAAATATTTTTCAATCAATATCACAGGATGTGAGAAAACTTGGACAGAAGATGGCGTCTGCTGGACCTCTGAGGGTCGATGAATGCTTCAAGTAGAACTGATATTTACCTCCATGCTCCTCTGTAGACGAGACCAACACCATGTTGAAATAGATAGTCACCATCACCGAGACAGGCAAAGAATCATCCAAGTAAGCGAAGAGAGACAGGAAAAGAAGAAAACTTCATAAATACATGGTTCAAAATCATACAAGAATAATACTTATACTTCGCAACCTGCTTCAACAAAACATGCGACTTGGGCAGTTATCTTTTCTGACATTCCGCAATCTTGGATTACAGCCTGTGATTCCAGCTCACTGGAATCTCTGACATACAGAAGCTACGACAGTCAGCTGGGAACTGATAAAGTACTGACCCATCAACCCTTGGTGACTAATTTATAAGCCTAGCACGGCTAACCCATTCATTGAATGACACATCACTACAGCCTCTTTGCCTTTTGACGACACTCCTGAGTGGGGTAGGAGTGATTGCTTGTCAGAGCAAGATGGCCTCAGTTCCTAACTGATTGGCTCACACCTGAGGACTTAGGCCTGATGGGAGGGGCATGCATGTCCAGAAATGGTCTTGGATCTGTGAATCTAGAGTATTACTACTACTATGCATAAGATACAGTATATGAGGAGCCTTCTGAAAAAAACATGTTCCTTGATTTACTTTTCAACAGAATGGCGAACAACAAATGACGTTATTTCTGAAGATGTAACACAGAAAATTTATACACTTTTTGAAGACGTAACACAAAAAAATCTACATTCTTTCTGAAGATGTAACACAAAAATATCTATACACTTCTGAAGACGTAACACAAAAAAGTATCTACACTCTTTCGGAAGATGTAACAAAAATATACCGGTACACACTTTCTGAAGATGTAACACAAAACGTTTCTAGTCTTTC
>NMRB01000057.1:228049-239960 GCA_002633025.1 Notospermus geniculatus
CTGATATCCTAAATTTGATGCAATTTTCCTGCTTTTATCAAACAGACCAAACATTATTTCTTTGATATCAGCATTAATTACATCAGCTGAATGAGTTGGTTCAATTGCAAAATAATGACTTTTCTACAAATGGTCGTATATTGCAGAGGAATATCAGATTTGAGAATTGGTCCCTATCAGGAGAGAAAGTTGCCTCTAGCTCTCAAGATCCCAAAGTGCCAGTAGAGGCAACTAAAAATTGGCACATTTTTCAACCGAAGCAAGATGACACCAGCCCCTTGATGTCTAAAATATGTGATAAACTATTCACAACATGCCACATCTGTATCAACCGGGGAATATTTTGACGATAATCCATGCGGTGAAACTTCAGATATGCTGGGTTCACATCAACCCCTAAGCATTCTACGCCTCTAATACTGCCATACTGTATAGAGGGGGGATAGCATAAGATGGACTTGTCAAATATCCATGAGTATTTTTTTTCTCAAACATGCTCAGGCAACACATCAAGAGAGGGTTACAAGTTTGCCATACTTTTCGGGATGACAGCGGGACGAGAGTACACTCAGGAGGAGTAACTTGAGTGAGGAGCGAAATTGGTAAAGGAAGTTAAGGATGATGCGTTTTTGCATGGGTCATCTGCACGAGGCAAAGTCATCCTGGGTAAACTGGCCTTATCAGATTTTTATGGCCCATGGAAAATTCTGTACCAAGTCCTGTGTGGGATTAGAACATGTCCAAAGTCCTAGCGGCGTCACAAAGTAATTAGTCAATAAAATTGCTGGATATTGGTCACATGGATTCGATCTTTATCTACGCTACCTCACCTTTGTGGACACAGCACATCCTAGAACTTGCCTAATGCATCGCAATTCAAAATCGCACACGGATGACCCATGCAAAAATCACTTTGCCTCTATGGAAGAGCTCAGCCTTAAATTCAAAGTATTGAAACAATTTCTAATTCCAATTCTACAAACACTTGGTTCTTCACAAAACCAGGACTGAAATCAAAACTAAAACAGGCCGAGTAATTTCTAAACATCCGAGCATTTTGACATTTAGTAAAGAAAGTGCGGGAAGAGAATATAGTGCAGATATGAAGGTAGGAATGATATTCAATTCAAAGCAGGAGATGATATGAAAGATTTGGAGAGAAAAAGAGACTAGCGTAGGTCTACATACAGCATCCTAGAGTGTGTGAAATCAGAGTAGTATATATGCTTAAATAATCATCTATAAATTGGTGTTATCAAAATGGTTTAAATGTGAGGAATAAATTGATCATTTAATCAATCAAGAGATCAAAATCTTTACTGTCGGTGCGTGATACATCAACTTCAACAGCAACAAATTAAGCATCTTTGGAAGTCCTAAAAGCAATCCCACGTTAAATGAATTCTTACAAGTTGAGATACTGGGACACAATACTGCAGCAAATATGATGTCAACAAGAACTCAAAGGTTTCGTCGAGAATCACTAACGTTCGCTTCATTTTTTCATGTCTCATTTCAGTTTCCTCATGATATCATACCATCTCAGAGGTTACGCTTGTCGAACCAGGTTTCTTTACAAAATGAAATGGTGTCGAACATCACTACACACAACAGGGGTACAAGGGTGCAAGCGAATTGTTGCCATCTTTCGTCTGTTGTTCTGAGCCGTGAAAATTCCCTGCATTTGTAAGGAGGGCATGAAGATTAGTCGAGATATTTGCTGCTGCTTGCTTGAAGTCATCCTTTTTAACCTTATCTTTGAATTGGAACAAAATGGAGAACAGTACATCATGCATTCACTGGAAGAACTTATTGTCTGCTTCAAAGATGACTTCATCTACCCCCAATCCGACCAGCAGACGCATCTTCTGTCAAAGTTTCCTCACATCCGATATGGAACCGATTGAAAATATTTGAAGAAAGGTTGTTCCCATCAACCATCTGAAGAATGTTTCTTCAAATTCTTTCCATTTCCACAAGGATTTTAGAAATCTTCAGCAGAAGATAGATACTGTCTGCTCCAACCTGGGGGCAGATGAGTGGACCATTCTTTGCACAGAGCTAACTCTGAGCAATTGACCGGTGAATCACAACCAAGAGAATAATGAAATAATATCTTTACAAGAAATTGACTACTTGGGTTACAGCAATACTAGAATCAAATACCTAGACATCAAGAAATTTTTCACACAAAACCACAATATATTTTGAAAATAATCCTGATAAGGTGCTTTTAAATGAAATTTATCAAATAAATGGGTTATCTAAAGAGACCTAAGAGGTGGTTATTTGAAAGAATCTAAAGTGCCTCCGAAAATGGGTGTTGGAAAATTGAAAATTATGACACTGGTTTGTTCAGATAGCACATTCCGCTGTAAATAGGTGTCAGTACCTGAAGGGTGCCGAAGTGGTTCAAAACCTGAACACAATGGACATTGAAAATGTATACCTAAACTTGATATTTCCACAATATTCACGATAACAACATAATGATGTACCTTAACTCCTGAACGGGCTGTGAAACTTGGCATAAAGTCATCACTTGAAGTCATCGTCAACTGCAATTTAGGAAAAGTGTCAAGGAACAAAAATGTCATGTTTCTTGGAAACTTCAATTGAGATTGTCAATTTCAACTTCATGCTTGAAAATGAAGATGACCAGTGCAGCTGACCTCCATTTCATAAGAAAGGGGCAGAAGGGAAAAAAATGAAATTCCAGGGGTCCCGCAGCAGATGATGTACTGGGTTTGGCAGAGCCAACCCATCATGGTCACACCTCTGAAATTAAGACCAATTTTTCTGTATTGTCCTTCAAATGTATGGAACATCAGTTTGGGGACCTCGCAAAGCAGGCTAACTCGATCCAAAATAAGGGTTTTAGACACCTGGTAATGGAATAGTGCTATCTAAACTTTCTAAGGAGAGAAAATTGGGGAAAAGTTCAACAGTGACGAAATCAGAAACCTAAGCCTGGGTCCTACAGGTAAAATCTTGCATCAGAAGTAACTTGTTAAGAGGAAATCCCATCTCGTCAGATGATCACACCATGAGCTAGAGATGGTGAGGCAAATAGTGTTGACATCAACACAAATAGTGACAGATCATCAGTTATCCCATTCTCATGTTCACACCATGAGTCATAGAACGGTGAGGCAAATAGTTTCGACATCAAATCGCCAACAGTGGCAGGTCCTCACCGTTATCCTCTGGCCTCATGTTCACACCATGAGGCATAGAATGGCGAGGCAAATAGTGTTAACTTCAAAATCACCAATGGTGACAGGTCATCACTGTCATCCTCTGGTCTCATGTTCACATCATGAGCAAAGAATGGTGAGGCAAATAGTGTTACCATCAAATCACCAATGGTATTTAAGGTCATCACCGTTAACCTCTAGCCTAATGTTCACACCATGAGGCAGAGAATGGTGAGGCAAATAGTGTTAACATTAAATCACCCACAGTGACATTCTTTGGCCTTTTCTTGATCCGAAATTCACTCTTTATGTAAAATTTAAGACATGTTTTCCTGATGCAAGCAGAAAACAAAACAGGGACTTGAACACAACTTATCAAAATGAACCAAAGTGGTGCTTGGAAGGCATGAATCAATTCTAAACTTGGCAAGGCAACATGAATATAAGACAACTGTGTTTAAGGTGCAAAACTAGACACAGCAACTGAAATGGTTTGAGGGCAGAACTGGAATTGCATATTTTGAGTCACAGGGTTCATCTCTACATCGTGCCCTTCGTATCAAAATCAAATGGTACAATTCACTCTAATGGCACATGGGACTGATCCTTAGAAGGAATGTACTAAGAGCACAGACCACGTGCTCATAGAAGGAACATGGCTTATTCCACAGCCTAACACCCTCCTGAACCAAGGAATTAGCTGCTTGTTCATCACTTTCTGTTCTGCTTGAAGCCAGAGTATGAAGATCAGTGTATTTCTTCTCCTCACAGTATTGAAAACCTACAGAACATAACAGTGTTTCTTGTGACTTAGAAACAAATGCAGTTAATTGACAGACACAACGAAGGTCTACATCAACCGCGGAATCCAGATTACACTTCAATTTTGTATTTGATTCTCACCCGAGCGAAAAGCCAATATGGCTCACGAACTTCACTCAGTGCATGCAACTAGCAAGTTCACTCCACTCCTTTTTGAGTGAAATCTCACTCCTTTTTATGGAGGAGTCTCTAATCACACTCATGAAATTTACAGAGCATTGTCATGATTGCAACCCTTATCAATCTCTGCATCATCATAACTCAAAATAAGCAACGCCATAATTCATGCCCTTTGGCAAAACCAAGTCTCCAACCTTCTTCGTGAAAACGTGGAAATGTTCTCCCTCTTTTTTCAATACAGCGGGCGCCTCCTGTTCTAGAAGCTCCATGGGTACCTGGAGGTAGCACAGGGGAGGAAGAGCAATGAGAGAACAATCTATCGGAAGAAATCGGGGGAGATGTTTCATTAAAAATAGGTTTAACTTGCTCACGAAGGAGGGCAACACTACAGAACCATGATGTTTACATTTTAAACTGGTTTCAGACAACGAGGTACAGTAAGGAAGTTCTTAATGAAATCATATTCAGAACAATTCTAAATGGTCACACTCTTGTTTTGTTTTTGATTTGAGCTCGAGTCTGCCCTGTGAAAGATTCATTCAATTTCTGTCTCGTAAAATGTCCGTATGAGGAGAATTTGGAGATATGATTGAGGAAATGAGTTTCATCTGAGAGTACACCAAAAGTGTGTGGGGATAAATTGAAAATTGTGTGAAGAGAGACATTGGTTTTGGTCAAATGCTTATGAAAATGGCAGAGGGATGAACAACTGAATTGATGAATGGATGTTGGCTGTGTAGTGGGTTTCAGTGCACCAGGTAGGCCTAGGCTTGACTTTGAGAGACAGGATCGTTGTTGCTGAATGTGTGGCAGGGATATTCAGCGTAATGTGGGATAAGGAAAAAAGACTACTGTACTTGTGGTGTTTGAAAAAAAGATGTGCGCCAATGTATCTGCTGGAAAATAATGACCACAAACATCGATTTGGTGCACTGTGATTCAATCAAATGGTGAAATTTGGTCCGTAAGTGATGACAGGAAATCATGATTATTGAATTAAACTAAAAGAACATTTCTGTCAAAGTGTACAAGAATTTCTACCAGTGTGGCTGAATATGGGTGTCATAGTTCTTATGTGAGATGCTGAGTTAAGTATGAAGGATACGGGGTAGTGGATGGAATAATGCATGGGGGGGAGGGCAAATAATGTGTTCCCGTTCTTTAAGGAGAAAAGAAGTGATTATGAATGAAATACAGCATACATGTATGGATAACTTTGGATGGCCAGGTCACTTGATTGCCAATGGTACAGCAAGTGCATGACCACCTCCGTAAAGCCCTATAGTGAAATAATGGTCTTCTCTTTTTAGCATACAGCACTAGGACAACTGCCTACTTGGTCAAAATCACAAAGAAAATGCTAAGATTTTGAAATACGACCTACACAGTTGTCTACGGAATACTTGTAAGACATTTTTGAGGAATTAGTTTTTGGAAAGGTTTCTCACTCGAGTAACTGAGATTCTTCTCCTTTTGGCATTACCTAAGAAACCACTCAACAAGCATAGTAAACCATATCACTGCAGAAGAAGGGCATCGTCTAAATATGAACGACTCATGTCAAACGTCACCGATGCCAAGATAGGCAAAGACTTGAACACCAGAAGCAAACAAAATAGGATTAGATATTCCTATGACCTAAGCATCAGTATTTAAATGAAGTGAACGGAATTCCTAATATATATGCACTAGTACTAATGAAGTAAATAAAACTGGCTTCAATATTCCTATCATCTAAGCAACAGTATTGCTGAAGTCAACAAAACTGGGTTAAATATTCTTAATGACCTATGAACCAGCATTCGAAGCAAACCAAACTAAGGTTAGTTACCAGGTATATTCTACAGGATGTCCAAAAAAGTGTCCCTGATAGGTCATCCTGAGGTACACAATCAGTGGTTTTTAGTGCTCGCTCTTTACATCATCTTGGTGACTATAGGGAGTCAGCACTAAGAACCACATAGCAGGCCTCAAAATTCTGCAGGGACCAAGTTTAAGAACCCAACTGAACATCACACAGCCTTGTCCGCAGGAAATACGGTGGGGCACTTTTTTGGACACCCTGTACAACTTATGTGGGAGTTTGCATTGAGTATCATATCCTTTTTTCCAAGGATTAGATGGAGGGGATGGTAGGGACAAGCCAAATGTGATGATATCAACATCATTTTTTCTACCATTACTGTATCTAGAGTGAACGTGTAATGTACGGGTGTAAGCTTATCACCTGTGCAATGACTAGAAATGGTAATGGAACTTTTCATTTAAGTTCATTATTATAGTTTGATAGTAGGACAAGCCGAAGTGATACAGACATATCGACCTGCAATTCTTTACTGTTCTCCTAATATAGTAAAATCCTCTGCAATATACATTCTGGAGGGAAAACTTAAATGTTTTTAAACACATATTTAGAGAATTTGATCACACACAATTGGACGGGAAACAAAAAAGTGTTGTTTCTTACAACTATGTTTAAGTTATACAGGTAAAAGAATGTTGTAGTGTGTTTCAAAAAACTTGAAAAAGAGTTGAAGAATGAACTGATAAAGTCAACTTATCGCAATCGGCCATCAATCGTTCGTGACTCAGCTTAAACCCTCTTTGAAGACATCTATCTACACAAAACCCCCAAATCTGATAGTACTTTCTTCCAGCCCAAAAGCGATCCTTAGAAGGCCAGGGCCAGTATGCTGCTCCTCTTCAATTTTGATAAACTTTCATTTATGCACCTCCTAACAGTGCTTTCAACCTTGCAGTAAATGAACTACAACTTTTTCTTGCAACTACGCATTACCATATTACCATAGTGAAGTGTTCTTCATTGTGACTATGCATACTCTAAGGCAACATTTTTTTGATCATGTGAAATGTATAAACTTTTCACATCATCAGTCCTTTTTTGAAAACACATGACAACATTTTTTTACACCAAGTGTATAACGTGGTGAATGAGAACACAACTAACTCGGTCATTCCGGGATTCCTGCACTGCAGCTTCAACATTTGCCTTTGAGAATCCCTGTTTTTGGAATAAACAAAAGTTGAGTCAGCGTTAAAATAGAGAATTTGCTTACAACTCTGCTATGAGAAATTAATAACAAACTTATGGAAGGTTTCTACACTTCAAAAGTAGCAACCGATCACTCTGTCTACGAATTAATATGAAAATAATTTAATAACCCTATAAAAGTTTCCTACAACAAAATACTTAAAATGTTATTTACAAATAGTTTAATATATTCATTACCAGAAAAAAATATTTTGCTGCAAGCATCAGATGCAATGCTTATTATGCAAACTAGCATATTGACCCGTGGCGAGCACATTTTGAGGGAGTTAGTTTTTCTAAAATATTCTGTGGTAGAGGGTCTGTTGCTTTATTGATGAGTTTATTTGGAGAGGGGTAGTTTATTAATATATTAATCGCTAACCGTAAAATCCATGAGCAGCGAGGAGGTCTGACTTACTAAACAGCAGCATCACATCTGGTTTATTACACAATCAGCCTAATCTCCAGGCTAATGCCAAGGTGACCCAGATTCATGATAGCCAGGTTCACATGCATCCCACCGTGTATCTGTTGGTAGTAATAGGTCACTGCGATTCGTGTAGATGGCAGCGCAGGTGACCACTCATCCGATTTTCTCTCTTTTTCATACAAACCAGCATTTCTTTTAAAACCAAAATATCGTAAAACACGCTCCTCCTATTGTACTGTACACATAGGACACTCTTTGTAGGCTTCAAGCCCTAACTAAGGAGGAGATAGGGCAGAGAGTCCGGTCCACCGTAACTGGGTACAGTCATTACATAGCAAGGTATAGCAGATATCAGGTCAACTCAGGTTGATAACAAAATCCAACATGGCTACCGTCCATTATAGTATAGATGTTTGTCTTCTGCTGGTTAAGTGTTACCTTTGGTGTAAGGTAATTAAAGAAATTGACAAGGTCAACATTAATCATGCTTACGTTTGCGTCAACAACTTGGGGCACAATACAACAATGTGCAACAGCCAAAATCTCAAGTATGTGACTTGTTCGTGAATTGTCATGTTCCTAGAACCTTTGATCTTTGTTAACATCCTCCCACCGCAGGGCTTTGGTCTCACTCCTCTTTGTACGCACACACACAAGAGAATATGAAGAGGAGCGAGACCAAAGCCCTGCGATAGGAGGATGCTTTGTTAAAGGACAAATTAAAGGTATAAAGAAATGAAGTGGCATCGTCAGGATTTTCAGTCACGCTTTATTGATTTTGTTTACGCTGTTCTATCACCGAGCTAAAGATGGATATGCCACTAGCTTGGCAGGTAGGAACATGGTGATAATTGTTACACAAGAAGCAACACATTTTGAGATGTTGGCCCTTCAAAGTTATCCTCTTTTATCCTATATGAATCAAAATGCCTGAGAATTCAACATGAAACTGACATGACAAAGGCTTAACAAGATACTGAAAGTGGTGAACACCTTTGACACAGAAAGTGACAAAATATTCAAGTTTACCTGGAAATGAAGTTGCATTTATATCATTATGACATCGACCATAGTTAGCTATTGAAAATTCTAGGAACATACTACATGATAACTAGAAAGCAGACACACAAGCCAGAATGGCGGTAGGCTACACATTAATTCAGGAAGTTGTATGTAAGCATTTTTGTATGTTGTAATGTATGTCGTAGTTACCCACCAACTCGCTCTACTGTATGTTAGTGAACTTCCAGCTCAGTGGCTAATGCACCAACCACTAACCACTGAAAGCCTCCATGGTCAGTGGGCTAACCACTATAGCTTATAAAGATAGAAGCCTCTGGTCAGTAGGTTAGACCGAGTGCGTCCACATTTTTGTAAACGGGAGTACAGTACAGTCTCCCAGGAACTGCGAAATAACTATGAATCAACATATCCCATTTACAGGCACATTATCATCCATCTTGGTAACTAGTCTTCTCTCTTCCTCAGATCCTTAGGCCCCCTACCCATGATAAAATATGAACATGCACACGACAAAAACAGTGAAACCTCTCTACTACTGACACCTTTGGGATGCAGAGGTGTCGCAATCACAGGGAGTGAAATGAACAGATGGTATAAGTGGGACTACTGACTCTGGAAACCTAAGAGTCATCCTCTGCACAGGGGTGTCTTTGAATTAGAGAGGCTCAACTGTAGACGTACACCAAAAATAAAAAGAAGCAAAGCAGATGTTGTAAAGGCTAAACATAAAGAAAACAAGCTATCAATGTTCATTACCGCACCAAAACCTAGCTGAATTCTTAATAATACCAAGACCAAATATGCAATTGTTATCCCAGGTTAAATTAAAACTGACCATCACCAGGCAATGGCTGATATTCATTCTAACTCACTACCTTGCTTTCATGTGCTAAGGCAGAGTGATACGCCTTGGTGAATATAGTTTGGTGGATCGACTTCAAGCCAAGAGGTCGTGCCATTACATCAACATAGTACTGGAAAAGATGACAAATGTTGATATAAAGGCCAAATAGCCAAACTATCCCTGATTTGATGTTCCAAGTCAACAAGGTTCCATGCACAGCTTCTGCAAGTAAAATTTCCTCGTAAGAACACTCCCCTCCCCAGGAAAGGACTGACGAACTGAATGACTCGGGACTTTCATCAGTTCATTTCAATTTTACACAGAATGAAGAGAGATGCATGCAGACTACGATAGGATGAAATAGTGGCTATAACTTTGCTATTTCACAAGCAAGCATGATATGATTCTTGCTGCAACAGAAATGATAGATATACAGGGTGAATATTGTGATGTACATTACATGTGTATAACATATAATGTATAATACGCAATGTAAAATACGTAATGTATAATATGTAATGTACCAGGAATTCACTGATGAATTTTTCATTACAAACAATTTATCTGAGACAGGGTCACACAAAGAAAGTCACATCTGATGTCACAATATTTTGTTCATATTTTTATTGGTTTAGGTAACCCTGTCAGAAATAGGAACAAAGGCCTAATGAATATTAGTGGGAAAAAACAACACACTTGCAGATGAGTAATGTTCTTTATTTGCAAACCACAGTTGATGAAATAAGTGAGTAATGGATGTAGGGGAAATGGGACTTTTATTGACAAAAATTCCATTGATGCAATAAGAAATGACGGAAAATGAAACATGAAATGTTGGCAAAATACAACGAGTGAGTGTGAAACAAAACATAATGAACAACACTGCAGGAATTGAAAACTAATGAATCCGTAAATGTAATGATTTTTATTGAAGTGAAGGAAAGTCTATAAGTGTAATGATATTTATTGAAGTAAAGGAAAGAACAACATGAAGTGTTGGCAACATTCAGTGAGTAAAGGCGCCGCTCCACGTGACAGTTTTCTATCGAAAGTTTTCTGTCAGATAGTCAATTATTGCTGTCAGACAGCAATAATTGACTATCTGACAGCAAACTTTCGACAGAAAACTGTCACGTGGAGCGGCGCCTTAAGTGCAAAACAACAACACTGCAGGAATTGAAAAGTAATGATTTTTATTTACAACAATGCAGTCAATAGTGAGGGAGGATATGAGTAATGATGGAAAGTGAGATATCTACAATGACTGAGTGCACAATGAAGAAGTTAAATGTATATACACAAACAATATACTGCACTCAGAGAAACATGTAACTAAGAATGGACAACCTTACCGCTGCATCAAAATAAACACTGGTCCATATCGTATCGTGTTTGTCGATGAGGACCAACGGTCGACTTAACACGTGGATGTATTTCTAGAAGTTGAGAAATGGCAGAGAAATTATGTCATCGGCATCGGAAACAGACAGTTCTATAACTTGGATCTGACTCCACCGTCAAAGACGGGCAAGGGGTCCCCCTCAAGGAAGAGCAAGGGAAAAGCAAGAGGAAGGGCCTTGTGGTGAGCCACTTAGGCCCTTTAGCTTTTATTCAGGACTTTAGGGTCTTCTTTTTTGAGAAAAGACTATCCCAGGATAGGAATTCAATGGAAAATAGATAACTTTTCAATTGCTTTCTTATTAATCTTTGGCATACCTGAATATTTTCCTCGATGTCCGCCAGTGTTGATATGTGGGTGTAATAACCCTTATTACTGCACGCCATCCAAAGAACTTGGCGCTTGTCGCTGACCTCGCGGCCGATCAGATATGTAAAGACACGATGCTGGAAATTGATAACGAACAAGAGTCAATGACTGACAATACAGAGGATTATTAAAGTAACGGAGAAGTAATGTTTTTAGACACCAGATCGAAACTACACCCACCTTCACCGGTTGGTTGTATTCTTTGAACACTTTTTCATAATGTGCTGGAGCTCCATCCGTGATGATCATTATGGCACTGTTACATAACCTCCGTGTGACATTCGCCTTGTCCAGCAGTTTAAATGAAGTCGTCAGGCCATCCACCCAATTGGCCATTTCACCTGGCCTGATGTAGTCTGGAGTTTTCAACATATTGATGATTCGCTGAAAAGAAGAATGGTGGAGATTTTAAACATGATATTGGACATATCACCTGCAATACAGAGCACAGGAAGCTGTATTCTTATCTTTGCTGGTACCGACAACCTTGATATGAAACCACGACTGCAATTTTTGAACCAGAATGAATCATACTCACCTTTTTGTTGTCCTCATTGGCCTGGATAAGAGTTCCATTGAAACAGTTGTCCAGGTAGTGGACAGTCTTGTTGAACTGGAAATAAAATTTCATGAAATCTTTCAAGCCCAATGATAC
>NMRB01000057.1:240285-278185 GCA_002633025.1 Notospermus geniculatus
ATAGAATAACACAAAACATGCAAATATGATAAAGGAAGATGGAAGAAAATGATTAAAAGTGTGAACAAAGCTTCTTTTTATAAAGGACTTACCTCTGACCAAAATTTCACTTCTATAAACCATTTGTACCTTCTGTTCTACAATTAAGCCAGCCAACAAAACCAGAATCTTTGTGTGAGCAAATCCGACACCAACTATGAAGGATTGACCTTTAGGGTCATGCATTCTACCAAATAATCTCATCACATGCTTGAAGCACATCAACATAGAATGAGAACAAGGTCTTCTACAGAAGAAGCCAGGTTCTTTCGTGCCTTCGTCTACGCCAACACCAAGTTCACCACTCTAGAACGGAGTTGTCCTTTACCAATTCAAGCATACCACCACCAACAAAGCTGACACACTATCTTACCAGTCTTGTGTTCTCGTGTCATACAGGTCGATGGCATTGGGATTGACAATCCAAGACACACCTACATACAACACAACATTTAGCCAAATCTGTTTATGACACGCAACTTTATGAGGACTAATCTAAGACACACCAACAGACAACACATTTACATGTAGCAAAGTTTGTTTTATTCAAGCAATATGTGAGGTAGCAGCCTCTCATATTGGCATCAAGCCCCCTTGGTCCAACCCAACATAAACTGCATTGAATATCAGACTGTTTGACAGAGTGCAAGAATTTGATGCTTAGAGCACCCCACATCACCCCAGCCCCTCCAGAAACCATTCTGGGGAACTCAACGAGCAGCTCTTGTTCAGCACATCACTTGGACATCTCAGACAAGTTGAGATTATGAAGTGGAAAATTCAGCTAGGAATTGAACCAGCCGCCTCCTGCACAGTGGTCCAACCCCCTCAGTATCATGGCTGTAGCTAGCAAAGAGACTGGGAGTATCCCACGGGATGTCACTGAAAAATGTGTTTCTCATGCAGATTTTGGGCAAAAAATGGCAATAAGTGCAGCTTCGTCCCCCAGCCCCACCCCTGAGAACCCAATGCTCCCGCCCACCCAGGAGAAAAAGCTAGCTACAGCCCAGAGAATTCATAGCCTACATTAAAGTTTGACTATAACTGTTGCAAAATTTTGATAGTGCATTGGAGACGATTGTGATAACACAACAACAAATCAACAATAACAAAAGTGAGACATGTGCATAAGGTGCCATCTTGTATCTTACCATCGCCGGGTACGGCAATCGAACATATCGACACTGTCAAAGTGCCATTTAATGCCTTGAGGGAGGGAAACAATTACAATAGATGATTTGGTCAAGAATACCCCATCATATCAATCAAGATATCTACCAATCCTCTGTTCCGGTAATTCCAGCACAAAATATCAATCAAGCAATCAAAGGAGGTTCCTGTTCATCCCTCGATAGACAAATCCCAAATTCCCATATCTGCGCACTTCCGCCAAAATCATAAACAGAACCTCGACCTGAAACCAGCTGACGTGACGCAATCCATGATTCAGCAATGGTCGACTCTGATGCAACGTCGTCGAACTCACTGTCATCACATGGTCGTGGGGTTCACTGCGTCACGTCATTCAGTTTAAGACCGAAGTTCTGTTTACGATTTCGGCGGAAGTGCACCGACCTTTCTCGTTTTCGTCAATTTGGGATTTGTCTATACTGTTACATTTTTCATAGGCTCATGATGTAACGGATGCGAGTTGTCAAATTTATAACAATGCGCAGCTAAAGGTTTAATGGGTATTACTGTATGTGGCAATTTTCCAGTAAATTTGATTAATTTGTGATTGTGTTTTTTCTGGCTTGGGCACATTTGAATTACAGTTGCACTTCAATAACCGGTACTCAGATTATGAATTGCCATCCTCCAGCAGCAGGGCTTTGGTCCTGTTCCTCCTCATACACTTGTGGATAAAGAGTAGCAAGGTAAAAACCCCTGCTGTGGGAGGATGGATAATTGTTGATGCACATGAGAACTCATGATACCACTTACCTGGATATATTCTGAAGAATCCGGTGGCACTACCAAAGTACTGCCAGGTCAGCGTTTTATCGGTTGCAAAATTCTCCTTGAAAACTTCGTCCAGTCTTTCTGACCAGGCGACGCCATCCAGGACAGGTTCAGCTGAAATGGTAAACGGACCAGTCGTCAACGAGTTGTCAGAGTGGTGCAGTGAAAACATCTAGTGCCGGTCACCTCTGAGGTCCCGGGTTTGATTCATAGCCAGATCCAGTCGTCATGTGATAGAGAGGACACTTTGGATTATTAGAGCGGTATAGTGGAAGCGGGTGCCTGGATTATCAGAGCGGTAGGGCCTACAGTGGAAGCGGGTGCCTGGATTATCAGAGCGGTATAGTGGAAGCGGGTGACTGGATTATCAGAGCGGTACAGTGGAAGCGGGTGCCTGGATTATCAGAGCGGTATAGTGGAAGCGGGTGCCTGTCACCTCTGAGGTTCCAGGTTTGATACCTCATTGAACACATTGTTCATATGTGACCTGGGCCCAGTTGCACAAAGAATCTTAAGTCTAAGAAAAAACTTAAGTCTGAAATGAAGTCATCTGATTTGCTGAAATCTGGTCACATGATGACTTAAGTCAAACTTTAGACTTAAGATTCTTTGTGAAACTGGGCCCAGATCTAGCAAAAGTAGGCGCATGTCGCAACTGCGGAAAGGGTTAATGGCCTTACAACAGAATAGCTGAAATGTATGTCTCTGCAGGTTGACAATAGTAGCGGACAGCAGTGATAATAGTTGAGTAAACTGATGCCCAGTGATCACCTGCAACAGGCACCCACTTGCTAGATCGGGTCACATATGAGAGAGATGGCAGGCCACTCTGGTTTCCTCCTACTCTACATTAAAGGAGTTAGACGCCGAAGTTGTAAACAAGCTGGTTTGTTTACAAATATGGTCGGCAAACTAGTTTTATTCCTTCGTGCAGGTGGCAGCACCCGTGATCGTTAGACTGGTTCCCGGTCCGATGCAACTCACTCACGATATTCACGTCAGTACATATCACCGACAATAGGTGGCAGCACCGCAGGCGTCCGTGGATAGAGAACCAGTGAGTGAGTGTTTACAACTTCGGCGTCTAACTCCTTTAACTGGCCACATCGTCTTTCAAGCTAATGTTGTATTCAGTGATCAGTTATACTTACACCTATCATAGACGTTGGTCGGCACATGCACTGTACTGTTATTCGTGTTAACCTTGACAAAGTTGAAATGTGGCAGAGGTTTTAAAGGAAGTTCACAATATCCATCTTTCAGCTTCCCATCCTCATTATAATCGTTGAGTTTCTTGGCATTGTAATACTGGACCTAGAAAATATGAGAAAAAGATTTTAACTGACTGAAACTGGTTAAGTGTCTACCATGATATCCATGTAGGTAACCAGGCATGTGAGATTACTCAAGAAGAATTATGAACTGAAATGCACTAGAGTAGTAGTCCCTACTGTTGATAAAGATATTACACAAACATTACAGCAAGGTTCATAAGAATAGTCCTGAGTGACAGGATGAACGTTTTAGCCGAACTGCCCAAGGTTTGAGTAGATAGTGTCTTCTGTCAAGTTTTCTGATAGCTGAAGAAATGAATTGCAAGAAATTTGAAGAAAAATCCATCAGATACTTGATAAGCACAACCTTTCTTCAAATATTTTCTAATCAACATCACAGGATGAGAGAAACTTCAACAAAGGATGTCGTCTGCTGGACTCTGGTGGTAGGTGAGTTTAAAAAGTTGTCCCATTATGAGTCCATCAATCAGTCATATTATAAAAGAAACATCAAAAGTTCCACACTTTAAATGTGCTTTTCTGGTTTCTCCAACTGAAAAGTGCCCGAGGAAGACCCCGGTTGGGGTCGAAAATTTGCGAAATTGTGGAAGTTGACTTCCTATTTATTATCATCCGTTGTGTCGACTTTTGTGCGTTCTCTTTCTTTAAATGTGCTCCACATTTTAAATGTGTTTCACACTTAAATGTGTTCTACACTTAGGCTAAATGTGATTGAACCCAAAATTAAGACATTACTTTCATTGAAAATAAATTATATAAAATACACAACATCAATGTTACTGAAGGAAATGATCAGAGAATGGTCTGGGCCTCAGTATTAACTCAAAGAGGACAACACTCAGTCATGCATCAGAAATGAATGACTTATCTTCTGAATTGAATTGAAACCATTAAAATGTGCATTTCTGACTTCTTTTACAAGCGTCTAACTTCCTTCTAATTTCTTTGAAGTTCCATCAGAGGATCATTGACTGAGGTTATGAAACTGATGATCAACCATCCCAACAAGATTTTCAGTTCCTCAGACTGACCGCACGTGCGGTAGACTAGTCATGGATTTCAGTTCTTGCATTTGACTGTAGATGGCAATGGTGTAGATTTGACTGCAATTTTTGTATAAATGTGTAATAAAATTGTCATCTCACTCAAAAGATTTTTAGTTTTCTTCATCAATAGACTTCATAGGGCCTAGATAGCCTCCTTTGGTGTCTTGTGAAGTCATGCACCAATGGTGCATCTTTTAGACTTGGTGGAGTAAATTCAAATTGAAGTTGGTAACTACCACTTAGCCAATTCAGTTCCGTTTTTGGCCACAGTTTTCTTTACAAAGAATAAACTGCAGGACCAAATGGCAGCAGATGTCTTGACCACTGCGTAGGCTGCAGATAAAAAATCTTGGAAAAAATTGCCATTTCCCGGTTTAGCAATTTGAAGCATACTGGTATTATATTTTAGTGTTCACCATTTGAAAACATGGTTGAAATCGTTTGGGGTGCGGAGTCAAGCAAGCAAAACATGATGATGCAAAAGCGAATGTAACGCAAGTGTAGGGATGAAAATGTCTAATTGGATAAATCCACAACTCGCACTCCAATAGAGCTTGTGCAGACATGGCTGATGACCTCATCATGGTAAAGTTCTTATCTTGATGGTCAAATTGACGTCACTGACCAACTTTCGTTGTTGGCACAAGTGAAGCGTCTGCGACTTCAACATGACATGATCTATCCACATGTGGCGCAGTTTGTCGTTGACATCAACATGGTGGACTCTCAGTGTATTAGTGACGTCAAAATGAGCCACTGCACAACCTCTATAAGCTGGCGACTACTCACCCCGTTATAAATTCCAAAGGCAGTATGGGAAGGAGGTGCGTCCTTTTGAATGATCCGAGGGAGCGGATCTTGCTTTAAGTAGAATTTTAACACCAGATAATCAGACGACTTCTAAAAAATGTGGCTAAATAAATGTTTGAAAAACTAACCAAAAGAGGGAACTGCCAAAACCAGTGAACAACAGACGGACATTCACAGGACCTGAAATCTAACAGCAGCACTCTGCACAACTTACACAGACGGACACACAGACACAACAAGGAATTTTGCACACATGGTGAATAGTTTTCCAAGAATATTCTGTCACAACCCAAAAAAACAAAAGTCAGGCATAGAAAACTACCCGGTATGTTTGACAATGCTTGCCATCACCTGATATAGTTGATGAGCATACTGTAAACCCAATATTTCTCACTTAATATTTTAGAAATGTTTGAAGTTGCTAACTTGCTTTGAAATGTACAGGATTGGCACAACATTTTAGATACCGGTACTGAAGTACATCTATCAACGTACCGGTAGGTATTTCTGAAAGATACAGCAATCGAAAAACCTGGGGTTTACAGTACATAGTAGAAGGCCAAGGCTACTGCTGACAGGGTCACAGCCAGTGAAGACATGCTCTACAACCACACCATGGAGAGACAGTAGTAAGTTTTAGCCCATCACCTTCGGAGTCAAAATTTCAATGGTTAAAAGTAGGCCCTAAAGGCCGAGTCCGCAAAAGTTGGAGGTGCCAGACAGAAGATGATATGGGGAGCAGGATGAGAGATTCTCATGCAATAGACAAGGGTGCACCACGGGAGAGACAAGCCTTGTACATTTCCATCCATTCCCAGAGAAGCGCCACCTATAGTAAGTGCCGTACCTAGTCAACAATACAAACACTACATGTAACCAGTGTACTCCACAGCAAAACAGGGTGGAGTTGTCATTTTTAATGATTTTAAACTCTATTACACCAAACTGTCAGGAAAAATCCGAACACCAAATCGCTAGCTGTTGTTACAGTCTCTTGCAATATGACTTAAAATGAGTCGATCCACCCTGTAATGCTTCAGTTCGATGGAGAACACTGCAATCCAACCTGTACACCACAGTACATACCAAACCTGGTGGGGCAGGGCACCCGGGACATACTTTATGGCATGTCTCATTGCTGGTCTATTGATTCAAAATAATGCTATGTTAGAATGGTATCAACACATGGCAACGGGTAAAGGTAGAAAGTCAGGACATTGAGTTTTTGCAATGGCCCAACTAGGCCTGCAGCAAGATTTAAGGCCCGTTTCAGCGATTCTGCCGTGGTTTGCAGCGNACTGCCACACCCACATTTGCTTTTGTGCAAGTTTCTTTTTGTCAATACCAGTAGGTACTCAAATCATTGTGACTGCGACTTCGTCATCGAAATTCTGCTGATTATTCTCTAGAGAAGTAGGACGTCATGAATCATCCCATCGGCAGGGGTTCCCAGCCCATGACAGGAATATTGCGGCTGCTATTTCCGATCTGATCCCAAAAGGAAGATCAATGAGCCTAATTAGTTATAATATATTATCGTTAGTTGTCCTTAATGACCCCGCCAGTCATCAATCTACCGGTAATTGGTGAAAACATGGGGGAATACATACTTATAATGCTCAGGTGAAAAATGGTTTGTGTGCGTTGGCGAGACAGCTAGATGATGACTGAACTGCTACAGCTCGGTTCAGGATTACGCCCGCCGTACCTGGTCAAATTTCACACAATTTTTTTTGAAATTCAGGTTCAGGGAGGTGCACTGTAAGGCCATTAACATAGAAAAAGACAAAACTCAAGAACAAACTCAACATACCTGCCCGTGATCAGAGCCAGGAGCAGGTGTTGGTTGGAGGGCATCATTTTTCTCTTTTGCTGTCGTGTGCTCAGTGTATGCTCTCTCTGCTTTGTCGACTAATTTCTGAAACGGGAAAGAAAAATGAAATTTTTTGATTAGTATTTGAAAGAGTGAGAAGATTAGTTGAGATGATGCTTACTCACTCATGGTCAAATATTCTCCGTGAAGCCAATGTAGCACATACTGTGAAATGGAATAAATCACTGTAGCACGGACTATGTGAAAAGTTGATAAGGTAGGCTATATGTAGCACAGACTATGAGAAGTGGTTGGTAAGTCAATGTTGCACTGACTGTGAAAACGTTTATAAGTCAATGTAGCACAGGCAATGTGAAAGGGTTGCTAAGTCAATGTAGCACGGACTGAGAAGTGGTTGATAAGTCAATGTAGCACAGACTGTGAAAACGTTGATAAGTCTGTGTAAGAACTACATGTACGTAAGGAAGTTGACAAGTCAATTTAGCAGCATGGACTATGTGAAAAGGCTGGCAAATCTATGTAGCACAGAGTATGTGACTAAAAGGGTTAACAGGTCAATGTCGCGAGGACTACATGATTAAAGGTGAGTGTAATAATTCCTACTTGATCATAGTCCATTAGCTATGAATAATTCAGGTGAAATGATCCAATTATAGGAGTCACTTAGGCAGAAACTTGATAGTTTTAACCCTTTTAGTGCGCAAATTACCACCTAATGTTGAAATAATGACTGTCTCTCATGTATGTGATCATATGAAGTCAGCAGACGCCCAGAGCAGCATCAAAGGGGTCAATATTGTAGTCAAAATGATGATAATTAAATAATAGGGGAGGGATAATTCTTCTGCGACTTCCTTTCCTTGTCAGTCTGATTCTCACTGCGTCACTATGGCTGCGATAATTTAGAGCTACACAGTACACGGACATGCCAGTTGACAAAATCCTGTGGTAACTATATGATCCTGTGTGTAAATCATGATGTCTTAGTAGAAATTATGACATGTAGTCAAACAATGAACCAAACGTAGATGCGCCGTACCGCCCCAAAGGATACCAACAAAAGTGCCGTGTCACAGAGTGTCATCACCTGGACAAGATTCTATACATCTCCGATGCGTCATTTTCACTGACATTGCCGTATCAACGGAAATCAAAATCAAAACGGACACGCATCACAAATTGACATCTGCCAACGAGAATTTGATGATTTGCACCACCTTTCAGAAATCAATAAGATATATCACGGCTCGCCGGCCAGCGGCAGACGTCATCTCAATTTGATTTGATCTAGCGATGTCAGTCAACAGTTTCCTGAATGTAACACCTAATAAACACAAGTCACATGACGGAATGATCACGTCAGTTAATAGATCACATGGGCAGCGTCTAGTTTTCTAGCACCATTGATAGGTGGATATTGAAGTTTAAACGGATTTTTTTATGTTTGTTCTCATTATAGTTCGAAATTTTCAGGAAATGAAGGTGGATTATGGAGAAGGTATGGTCAAAGTCAGTCTTTTGATGATCAGGAAGATACCAATGAATTTGAATTATGGCTGACGACCTCTGAAGATCATGCAGGAATCATTAATCAAGCCTCTCTGATGATCAAGAGGATATGGAAGTTGAATCTGAGTATGACTGATCATCTCTGAAGACTGAAATCACTGGAATCAGTCTTCTCTGCTGATCAAGAAGATACCAATGAATTTGAATAAAGCTGAATAGGCTCTCCCACCATGAAACAAATTCAGTCACAAAAGAAGACCATTTCAGACGAAACAGATACGATTTCACACTGACAATTTATTGCCCAACTTTCTCCCTTGAAGCAGCAAGACTGTCGACCCGAGTTTTCTACAAAGTACATCAAAAGCTTCAAGTGTAATGTTTCCTTAGCTATGTAGATTACCTTAGAGTAATTCTATATTCTGACTTTGAATATTCAAGTGACTGAGACTCCTGAAGGGCTGTCACGGGAGTGCATTTAAATGTCATGGCGCATCATGAAATGAGGATATACATATGCCATTACCAAAGGGAGAAGTTCATGAAGTTCAACTTGTGAGACGTTTTGATTTAAAGGATGAAGGACACGAAATGCCACAGGTTGTTTTGTTGACGAACTGCAAGAGGGAACCACCCATTTCATCTGCAGAAATCGGCATATTGAGTTAGGCTTTTGATAGGCTCATGATGTTGGATGAACTACACATGCACATCCAGTAGTCAAAGATATGTTGATGACCCAGTGTCATGCACAGTGAAAACATTTAACATTCACCACAAATTATAAAGAAATACTTTATATCCTTTCATCAGGGAGGTCAATATCTTGTATCTAGATGCCAAAGCCGGCAACACCTTTCTAGAACGCGGCCAAATAGGGTCGTGACATTTGAAGTATGCACCAGCTGAACAAAACCGCCCATCTGAACTCAATAAAAGTTGGCAACTTCAATCGCATTGCGATCAAACGATCGAAGACACCCATGTTGCCGGGAGCGATGGGGGAATCCATTGAAACGAAATCAGCCGTGTATGATGCCATTACTCGGAGTGCCCTACTCATCAATACTCAGAAACTTCGGCTTTGAAGATGCTAAACTTTGATTATACCATATAGCCATATTTCTTCCACTGCATTGAGGGTTGAGAATTGACCCAAGAGGTATGTGAAGGAAAATGAATAGTCCAGAGTAACCTGAGAACTTCTTGGCATTCCCCAAATCTTCTGTATGGCCTGTCAGCCAGTGCTGGCAAAATTCTGTCAAATCAGGTCAAAAGAATAAGTTAGCCAACATGGCCATAGCTAGCACAGGGACAGGGGCAAATGCCACTCTCACCCAAACATCACCGAACATATCAAAAGTGCAGTTTTGTTGCCCAAGAGAGCCAAACCCCCCCCCCCTGAGCCATAAAAAGCTAGCTATACTATTACTATATGGCCCTGGCCAATGGACTTCCCGAATCACATAAGCGAGAACAAGTTCGGGTATTTTGCAATATAGGAGTGCCCATTTATCATTATTATTATTATTATACATGTAATTATCATTATTATTGACTAGGTTCTTGTCCCATAGGTTGAGGTCACCATATTGCCTACAGCGATATGGTAATTCATTTAAATGAAGTCACTTCTACTAATCAAGCGTACATGCTACCAATAATCTGAGAATGACCAGATAACTCGGTCATCAATATTTACAAAACTTCAAAGTACAGATTTCGATACAATTATCTAGCTCACTGAATGGTGGGGTAGATATCATGACTGCGGTCATAGGGACCGTGGTCATAGGGACCGTGGTAACTGTGACCAGGGTCATTCTATCTGGAAAATTGACTATGGTTTCTGTAGTATGCCAATGGCTGGGATCATGCAGTTAATAAATTTGATATGATTTAACTGACTTTATTACAAAAAGATTTCCCAGTTCAAACTTTGACAGTTCAGGGAACAGCTCCACCAATCATTCCATCACCCGACTATTGTATGAGGAAAGGAAATTCAAAATGGCCACCATGGCAGCCATTTTGGTTTTCAAGTCATACCACAGAAATTTCAGATGAATTCCTCCAGAAGGGACTTTATTGTTGAGAGGTTGCGGTCACCGTGAAAAATACTATCCCTTTCAATAAGATATTGACATACGACTGTGACTGAATGACTTCAACAGATTTCTTCAGCAGCGAGACCTAATCCACGGCAGCCAAAATTTTCCCATTGACCAGATGGTATACTCAAGATTTTTCAAAGTCTGTGGGATAAACAGGTAGCTATCCTCAGAAAGCTACTCCTCAAAGACCCCAAGTTCTCAAAGGCTAATGTTCATCAGGATACATTTGTGATTACCGACGACGTGTCCCTGCGGCAACTGTCAGAAAAAAATATCAGGTGATATTCATCACGTATGAGGGATCCGTAACGCTGTCCGTACGAGATCACCTGGCAATCCAATCAAAATGAAACAGGCTTCATCATTCAACGTGAAACTTCGTAGACGGAACTGATGTCAGAAATTGTCAAGGAGCAGAGGCTACTTTGCCATTCACACAATCTGACATGAGCTGGTGAAAATATTTTTAACAAGAGACAAAATTTGAAGCAACTGGAATTGATTGGTCAATGAAAGTACAGTAGAACCACTCTATTAAGGACACCTTCAGGACTGTCAGATGGTGTCCTGAATTCCTCAACTCCCTGGAGGCCCTCTTCACTTACTGGTAGTAGCATCAGACCTTGGCACTTTCTAGCTTACAGCATTGATGAATCAAGGAAAAAACAATGGTTCAAACTTACCTCAATAGCTTTCACCTTTGCACTGAGCATTGTTTGTATTCTTTCAGCGACTGTTTTCACCCTCTCCAGCCCTTTAATTTGTTCAATATTAGCAGCACCTCCTGCCTCCTTTTCTAGACTGTCCTGAAAAGACAAAAGAAAAAAACAACTAAGAATTTATTAATTGGACTCGGGAGTGTAATTCACGCCGCCACACGGAGGTACAATTCGAGCTGCACGCACTTCAGCGGCCGTGACAACGTTTGCCCATAATGGGTGATTTCAAAGTTGGTGTTGGTGTTAGTGTTGGGTGTCAGTGTTGGAAAAATATCAGGTGATATTCATCACGTATGAGGGATCCGTAACGCTGTCCGTACGAGATCACCTGGCAATCCAATCAAAATGAAACAGGCTTCGTCATTCAACGTGAAACTTCGTAGACGGAACTGATGTCAGAAATTGTCAAGGAGCAGAGGCTACTTTGCCATTCACACAATCTGACATGAGCTGGTGAAAATATTTTTAAAAAGAGACAAAATTTGAAGCAACTGGAATTGATTGGTCAATGAAAGTACAGTAGAACCACTCTATTAAGGACACCTTCAGGACTGTCAGATGGTGTCCTGAATTCCTCAACTCCCTGGAGGCCCTCTTCACTTACTGGTAATAAGCAAAAAGTCAATCTCCAGAATTCACAAATTTTCGACCCCAACCGGGGTCTTTTTCAAGTGGAACTTTACAATCTGAAACTCTAGAAAAGACTGAGCTGAAACTGAGCTGAGTTTCAGCTCATTTTTTCCTAGAGTTTCAGATTGTAAAGTTCCACTTGAAAAAGACCCCGGTTGGGGTCGAACCTTTGTGAATTCTAGAGATTGACTTTTTGTTTATTATCATTTTGTGTGTCAATTTTGTGCTATTCTGTATCTTGGATTCACTTACTGGTAGTAGCATCAGACCTCGGCACTTTCTAGCTTACAGCATTGATGAATCAAGGAAAAAACAATGGTTCAAACTTACCTCAATAGCTTTCACCTTGTCACTGAGCATGTCTTGTATTCTTTCAGCGACTGTTTTCACCCTCTCCAGCCCTTTAATTTGTTCAATATTAGCAGCACCTCCTGCCTCCTTTTCTAGACTGTCCTGAAAAGACAAAAGAAAAAAACAACTAAGAATTTATTAATTGGACTCGGGAGTGTAATTCACGCCACACGGAGGTACAATTCCAGCTGCACGCACTTCAGCGGCCGTGACAACGTTTGCCCATAATGGGTGATTTCAAAGTTGGTGTTGGTGTTAGTGTTGGGTGTCAGTGTTGGTGTTGGTGTCTACCTAGACCCCCAAACACCATGACAGGTGTTGACACCGAGAGTGAACACTGGTGTCAACACTGGTGTTTGGTCTACACCGGGTGTTGGTGGATGGTGTTGAACTGAAGCCCTAAACACCAGGTCCCAGTCAACACCGTTGTTAACACCAGTGTCAACACCGGTGTTGGTGTTGACCTTGGGGAATCCCCAGATTGTCATCCATGTTGTTTGGCTGGCTGTGGTTTGGTCAAATTTCTTTGATTTCGCAAGTTTTTATCAGGTAAGATGTCTTATTTGGTGATAACAAGCTTTATGCCTATGTTTTGGCCCAAATAGAGGAAGTTGATTCAAATTCTGAGGTAAATGCATGCAGGCCTAACACTGACACCAACTTTGAAATCAAGCTGGTGTTAACCCCTAGGGGTTGGGTGTTAACACAACAAGAAACTCCTTTATATTTTATTGGAGTAAACACCAGCTGCGGTTTAGCTCAACAACCGGTGTTGAGGTTAACACCCAACACCAACATTGAAATGAGATTACACCAACACCAGGTGTTAACACCAACACCACTGCTTGATTTCAAAGTTGGTGTTGAAATGGGTGTTAGTGTTGGTGTTGATGTTAACACTCAACACCAACTTTGAAATTGGGTAACACCAACACTAAGCGTCAACACCAACACCACTGCTTGACTTCAAAGTTGGTGTTGAGATGGGGGTTAGTGTTGGTGTCAGTGTTAACACCTGGTGTTAACACCAACTTTGAAATCACCCAATGAAGGGGGTACAGCTTGAATTTTACAAACAATGCTCAGAAGCATTCTTCATGAACAACAGCACAGAAGACTAAAGTGAGTAAACTCTGTCTTGTGTCAACTGGGATCACAGAACACTGAGCAAACCCTACCTGGTGTCAAAGGATCATAGAACACTGAGTAAACCCTATCAGTATCAGCGGATCATAGAATACTGAGGAAAATCAAAGGATCATAGAACACTGAGCAAACCCCACCTGGTGTCAAAGGATCATAGAACACTGAGCAAACCCTACCCAGTATCAATGGATCATAGAACATTGAGGAAAGTCAAAGGATTATAGAACACTGAGCAAACCCTACCTGGTGTCAAAGACACTTTATTTCATCAGAGAATATTTGTGGAGAATAACCTGGTTCGCAAAGATCACAACTTGTGTTCCCAATTTGCTGCGGCTTTAGCAAGAAGCGTGTAATCAAAAAGTAGATTCTCGACAGATCACAAGATCAATCATGTGAACTGATCCAATTTATTGCAATAGATGGTATTTTCACCGACATGACAGTTGGTGTTATTTGAGGCAAACAGGATTGCAAACTTGTCAAGGTGACTTTTCCTTCAACAAAAGTTGTCATCTCATCTTTGAAGTATATTTTGTGGATTTCAGCATTAAAGAAGCAGAAACTTTCACAATTTTTTTGCCAACACCACCACACGCAAAGGTCGGAGCTCCATCTTCCAACTCCCCAGTGTCCAGTTCCGAAGCTAGGCCTATTTCACATCTAAGTTCTGAAGCTAGGCCTACTCTTTACATCTAAGTTCTGAAGCTAGGCCTGCTCTTTACATTGAAGTTCTGAAGCAAGGCCTACTACTCCTAAACCGAACTTCACTCTGCGGCACGTGGTGATGTTTTCCTATCCCTTCCATGTTATCAACAGTGGGTCAGCCATACAACACCCAAAATTAGCCCCCATCTTTATCATAATCGCATTTTGACAACAAAATGAACCTTTCCAATTGACTTAGACAGAGTCAGCACGAGTAAAATCAATAGGCCAAAATAGAGAGTTGAGCTTCTTCAGTGCATGACTAATGATAGTTACAAGACGCAAATTCCTTGTTTCTCAGTTGCTGGCACCACCTGTGATGTAGTTTCTGTACTAACACTGGCCTAATAGAAAGCTGCCTCTAGGGTCCCTTTAATAAGCTTCACTGACCCTTTTTGAGCTGTACATCCATGTTCAACTCGTACAGCAAGAGACACTGGTATGTGGCCTCGCGCTTGGTACAACCAACAGGAAACACGGAAGCGAACTTGACGAGTCAAAAGCACGGCTATTTAGAAAACATCTCGTGGGAAATTTAGCGGTCGCACCGACTAAATCCAATAGCGGCAGCTACATTGATTGGCTGTGCATCCAGTCCTGCTACATACAAACCCTAGAGCTGTAGTATGCATATTGGGATAGAAAGCATGGATGGATTGGAACGTTTGGCAATGTTGCTGTTTGGACGGCATTTTGAAATTACCCAATATGGTAAAAAGGAAAGTAAATGATCCAGTTTCCAGGGACAGGGGTTGTCTCCTCTGCATTTGCAATCTGAGGAAGTGTTACGAAGTACACCAGGGCTCATATTCATAAAACTTTGCTTGGCTTAGTTACTTGCTAAAGTCCACTTTGTACAGGCCAATATACACACTTAGCAACCAACTAAGCTAGCAAGGTTTTATGAATATGGGCCCAGGTTCCTACTAGCCCAGCTAGCAGGACATGTCACTTTCAGGTCAGGGGCAGAGCGTTGGAATAAGATGCAGAGGGTCCCAAGTCCAACTCCATTATGGCTCTTGGAAACTAACAGGAAACACAGGAAACATCTCCTGTCTTCCTGACTGAGGTCTGGGTTCAGATCGTCAGTTGATCTAGTCATAAATGTCTAGATTATTGCCATGGTACCGAACAGCCATTTATCACGCTACATGCCCAATTATATACAGCATGAGATAACAGGGTCAGTGATACCATCATGAAGATAAACATATCCGCCATGTCGTTAGCAATAATGAAACTCATCATCCTTCTGTGACTAGATGTTCGTGGGAGCAAGCCATTCATGACACCTCCAAAAATAGCCATCGAATGACCTCTAGAATCATGGCTCAAAATGTATCAAGAAGTCTGATAACCACCCAAAATGGTGGAAAATAAGTTAGATTTATCCAGAATTGTAGTAAATCCTAGAAAATTGAGGGAACAATAACTTCAATTATGGCCTAGGTTTATCAAGAGATCTGTTAAATCCCATTAAATTGAGAGAACAATAGCTTGGATTACGGCCTAGGTTTATCAAGAGGTCTGTTCAATCCCATTAAATTGAGAGAACAATAGCTTGGATTATGGCCTTGGTTTATCAAGAGGTCTGTTAAATCCCATTAAATTGAGGGAACAATAGCTTGGATTATGGCCTAGGCTTATCAAGAGGTCTGTCAAATCCCATTAAATTGAGAGAACAATAGCTTGGATTATGGCCTAGGTTTATCAAGAGGTCTGTTGAATCCCGTTAAATTGAGAGAACAATAGCTTGGATTAGGCCTGTTAAATCCCATTAAATTGAGAGAACAATAGCTTGGATTACGGCCTAGGCTTATCAAGAGGTCTGTCAAATCCCATTAAATTGAGGGAGAATTTAACTTGAATTATGGCCTACGCTTATCAAGAGGACTGTTAAATACCGTGAAATTTATGAATGTTGTTGCACTTCCACTTTTTGTTGCCTCTTTGGGTGAAAATGGTTCGGCTTTGCCAACTCCCAAATATGCCTTTATGAATTTGAGGCACGTTGAACAATTCATTCCTTTTACCAGATGTTTTTGAACTACTTGGTCCACACCAGTATCCGATAGGCCAAGGTTCACTCCTACACTTTTTAATGGTCGGCAAGGCTGTGTTTTCATCGGTTATTGGTTTCTTCAGAATCAGTGGGCAGGAACTATCACCAACTAAAACCAGATTTTGGCGTGTTTTGCGGTGCGTTCCCTGCAAGTGGTTTCTGTGAACCCCTGTACTCATGCCAAGACATTTTCGGTTGTATGTCTACCAGGGGTGGCCGCATAGAAACTTCGCTAGCGTTAGCGGAGTCCATCTGCTGAGAGTGCTGTACATTTTTCCATGCATTTTAACACCGATAGGCTGTCGGAGCACAAGCGGAGTTTCTATGCAGCTACCCCTGACCTTTGCAAACCGAACCCGAAAATGAACCAGACTGTGTCACCTGAAACGGCTGTTTTTCTTCAAACTGGGGTAAGCTTATCTTCCACAGAAGTGAATGCCCTATTATGTCCCTTTCTTCTGCACCATTATCTTTCTTCTAAATGTACCCCGCTGAATAAACCTCGATCTTCTTAGTTGAGGGAAATCTCCTGTTACAGATGCAACACGACGTTTGCCCTTCAGGAAACCCGTCACCCATACAAAACAACATCAATAATACACGCAGCACGGCAAATACACGTGTATTTCAGTCCTCCTAAGTGTGAAGCAGTACATAATAAGGACCCATCAAGGCGCCCATCTAGGGTGCCCCTCCAATTTCCTGATATCAGCTTCTCGAGTTATCCTTTTCTTCTTGTTCTGAGTTTCAGATTTTTCCACGCCTAATTTTGTCGTCGGTGCAGATTTGACGGAAAGGGAAACAGAGTACAGAGCGGCTCGTTTAGAAATAATGAGTGTGTTCACTCCAGCACTTTAACAAATTTTACATCAGTAAAATAACTGCTTTTAGGATGCTCATTGACAGAAATGTTGGCAGTTGTGAGATTTAATAGCTCCATATTGTTTTTCCTAGATGATCATCCCATATGTCAATTAGACATTGCATGCTTAGTGAAGATAAACACCGGAAGGAACTTTGTGAATAACTGGAATGAAAAACTTCTAAAGCATAAAAACTCACTCACTCAAATTTTAGAATTGCGTGCAGCAGTTTTCCAGAAAGAAAAGAAGGAAAGACAAACATCCTCAAAAAAAATATTTTCGCAGAATTTATATAAGTTGAAAAGCCAGCCCAAACACCTGCTTTTTTCCCCAATCCACCCCCACACGAAAATCTGATCGAAATTTTGAAGTTTCAAGCTCTAGTAGGTGTCAGAAGTACATTGATCAATCAAAAGCCTGGATCTCCAATGTTATCATTTGAAGAAGTCTTTTCTACCTTTCCACGAATGAACACTGACTGATTTCCATAAATTCATGATTAAATCTCCATTCCTGATATCTCGTTCTTGCTTTGAGCGAACTCGGCACAGAATTCATTTCAGCTTAGATAGCATCACAACCCTTAAGCCATGTAACTCATCTCTGGTCCAGCAAACACACCGCGCAAATAATGAGCTATGCGATCAACCACTTAAATAAATCATTTCTTCCGCGTACCAGTCACCGGCCACTGTATTTGCTGGAGGCAAATATCATAACGGTGTAATTTGGAAAAGATGTGCAAATCCATTCATTTTATTATGAAATATGTCAAATTGCCAGAAGGTGGATTTCGTTGTACAACTAGCAGGATGACAATCAGAACATGCAGATTTGTTCATATCTCGTCTTTGGTGGTTATCAACAAGTAATTGGCTAATTAGGGACTTTAACTCTTTGGCTATCACCATAAAAGTGTGCTTCCCACCATAACAAAATTACCTTTTTGAAGGTCAAAACCCTCTGCACCAGACGTTCTCTAGACATCTTGACCTTTGTCATCAGCCAATTCACAACATCGTGATGGTAAAAGGTGCTTTTCTTCGCGCTGAGCAACAGGGACCTATTCACAAAACATACTAGAGTTGCACATTCGTAGCATCCTCTTAAGCCATTGTTCAATGGTTGACGCACAATAGCTCCTGGAATGTTACGAATTCTTAACTGCTAAAAGAGCGCTTTGTGAATAAGGCCATTGGCCAGCTCTCTTTTCCATTTGTAAAAGTCGGCATCTTCACTCCAGAGGAGAATGGTCAACTGGGATACTGGCCTTCTTATACACCAATGTGTACTTTGTTGTACAGAATAGAGCCATTATTTCAATTGACCATACCCCCATGTGGAGATATTGGCCCGTAGTCTAGAAGCCTCCTTAACTCTAAGGTCCACTTTAATCTTTTGTATTCTGCCCTGCAAACAATAGCTAAAGGTAAACCTTAGACTTAAGGAAGTTTCTAGAATACCGCCCATTGCCATTTTCCATTTGAAAGGCAGAGCTGCGAGCAATCACATTGTTCCAGTATGAAGCCGACCAGACATCCCAGTGCGACGCTTTATCAAAATATTCTGACAAGTATTGTTTCATTTGGAACAGTTAGAGAAAATTTGTTTAGGAATAAGAACAGGTACATTTCACAAGGACCTAACGACTCAGAATCTCACAAAGGAAGTAAAGGTGAATGGTATACCCTATCAAGAAAGGTCAGGGGGTCTTACCCCCTTTTTTCACCATGTGATATTTTCCAAGACTAACATTATCTCACAGCAATCAATTCAGGAGCCCGTGTGAGCATACAGACCCTCTATCAGCATTTTTCATGTCTTTATGATCAATAGGCAGCCATTTACGCATGACATATGGATGAGGGCAGAAGCTCAGTGACCTTTTCAGATTGAAATAACTGTGGTTTCATAACGCTACAGACATAATCGTCTGTCACGGTGAACTTTGAACATCAGTAAACACCCTATATATTGGATTTCAGAAGTACAGGTGTACCGTCGCAGAGGGTGGGTTCACTGATCTAGATGGTAAAACGTAGGCTGTCATCTATCAATAGGCTTACCTTTAACATTGGAAACCAATGACATTAAAAGGATGAAAAAGAGAGTAAACTCAATAATAGACAAGGGATTTAATTAATAAATAACAAAGCTTTCATGGCCAACCAATAGCTTTTGATCCACCACGACAATAGGGTTTCTTTTCAAATACCGGTAGTGAATCAAACCTTGAATATGTGACGTACCCGATTACCCTATCTCTTCCAAACGTGCCCTACCCCATTACCCTATCTCCCAAACGTGTCCTACCCCATTACCCTATCTTCCAAATGTGTCCTACCCCATTACCCTATCTTCCAAATGTGTCGTACCCTATTACCCTATCTTCCAAGTATGTCGTACCCTACAGTACGTTGCACAATTGACCTCCCTTCCGCGGCGCGCACCACCCGCGTACCACATGCAGCGTTATTCTCGTACCATCCTCGTATCTTCCTAGGATGTGGCGCGGCGTCATGGAAGGCATGCAGTGAAGACGTAACGTCATTCACCCGACGTCACGCAACAGAGACGCGTGACGTACCCGTACCATCCGCGATGAACTGAAGGTTATCTTCCGCGCCACGTCCGAGGGAGGTACGCGGATTCTGGGAGGTCAATTGTGCAACGTACTGTATTACCCCGTCTTCCAAGTATGTCCTACCCCATTACCCTATCTTCCAAATGTGTCGTACCCTATTACCCTATCTTCCAAGTATGTCACACCCCATTACCCTATCTTCCTAATGTGTCCTACCCCATTACCCTGTCTTCCAATTGTGTCCTACCCTATCACCCCATATTCTAAATGTGTCATTACCCCAGTACTCTATCTTCCAAATGTGTCCTACCCTACTACCCTATCTTCCAAATATGTCCTACCTGATACCCTATCTTCCAAGTATGTCCTCCCCTATTACATGTGTCATAAGCGACGAGCATTCCAAGTATTTGCAAGCAATACAACAAGGCTTTACCATTTGACACAAAAGACAGATAAGAACCAACTCAAAGGCGAGTTATAAAAATACATACACCAATTATAGGGAGTTTCGCATCTTCCTTTGTACCAGGATGTTCAGATGTCTTCTTGTAAAGAAACAGAGGCGTGCGAATGTGATTTGCCAAGGATAAAGACACAATTATAACTAGTATATCTGGGATTCAAAATCTGATGTCAAATGCAGAACAAGAAGAACATCCTACAAAGCATTTGGCCAAATAAAGAAGAGGCAATGATGAAGAAGAATCAATCTTTCTTCTGAACATTTAGGAAAGTCATTCCTGTTTCTCTGTTTTTAGGTTATATGGTGTAACAGGCAACAGTATTAAGCTGCATTTAGCTGACACGCGGAATGCGGATTGCGGAAGCGTAAAATGCAATGCATTTTCGCATACAACATATCTTTCCGCCAGGGTTTCCGCGTCCCTATACCGCATTCCGCGTGTCAGCTAAATGCAGCCTTAGGGCATAAACAATCATCAAAGTTGTTGGACTGGTGTCTGAGAGGCAGCAGATTTGTTTCTCGGTCGAGTTACCACTTTCTACTCTCAACTGGTCGTCCATAAGAAACAAACGATGTGCTTATGAAGGAGCAGCTCTTGTATGGAACTTGCAGAGAAATATTTTTTGAGCAACCCCCCCCCCTCGCTACAATGGCTGGGTATCTAAATTGGTAGTTAAAATCTGGCCATCTGGACATGTAGAATTGGGATGAACTGGACTTGGCCTTCTGAATTGAAGTGCTTAGAGGCTGGACAGTGCTTTACAACTTCACATTCTAAGTTGTTCAATGGTTTGCAATGTCTGCTAACGGTGTATTTCCAACACCTAAGCTGATCAACACACCCACTTTTTTGAACGATTTTCTGACAACGAATTGGAAAAATATTATACTGACTGTCTGCCAACTCAGTGTACTCCTCGATGAGTTAACAAGATTGATATTTAAGATTA
Source organism: Notospermus geniculatus (assembly GCA_002633025.1). Classification (NCBI taxonomy): domain Eukaryota; kingdom Metazoa; phylum Nemertea; class Pilidiophora; order Heteronemertea; family Lineidae; genus Notospermus; species Notospermus geniculatus. The sequence goes on from NMRB01000057.1 coordinate 261,374, forward strand.
TGCGGTGTGAAAAACATCGACATGGTAAACAACAGGTGATATCAGATGAACCTGTTCAAGATGAGAAATGTCAAAGATAAGCCATAGAAAAATTGCTAAAAGTCATCCACAAAGTTCTGTAGTTTTTCATGCAAAAGTTGTTTTTGCACATAATATGGTATCTTGCCGACAGAGAAGAAGGCTTGTTTGCATATATTGGAACATCTTGGCTCACAAATCATCATCAGTCTTGTTTCTGTTTTTTCCGTTAATATCAAGGGTACTGTAGGCCAAACTACCATACCATATTTTCATTTCAGGGAGCAGCAACTCTTTTTCTTTTGTTCTGATTTCTGCTGCAACTTCACGATGTGCTAGGCCCATCGTCGTGAAATATCTCAAGACTAGGAATGACAAACTCTACGACGTACAGAGATAGCAGCCTTGGTTGCCCTGTGGTTATCAAGTCTGCTGCACAGGCAACAAATCCCACATTCAAATTTCATCTGGGCCAGTCGGGATTAATCCGTGGCTCTTCATGGGAAAGTGGTTTCTTGGACCTTGTGCCTACGGAAGGGCAGGTAAAAGACCCCAACATGAGAAGCCTGTGACAGATGCCTCCTTGGCCCCAAGCCAATGGTCATAATGGTCAATATGAGACCACATCCCAGTTTTGATGGGACAGGACATCCCAGTCTAGAACTGAAAGAGTTAAGATGAGGTGCTTGGTTTTCATCTGCTACTCTGTCTAAACTGATGAGGTTTTTGCCCGATCAATCTCACGATCTTGGGGAAAAACGAAGACGTTAAATAGGGCGGATGTGCAGCACGCACTGGGATTATCACATCACATGAAGGCTGACAGCCTGCATCACACTGACACCATCATCATGATAACATGCTTTGAAGGAACAACTACCGAATAGAACATCCACCGGGTACAAAAACTCTCTCCAGTCCCAGACATAACCAGGCACACATACATTCTGATACAAGAAGTCCCATTTCGGCTATGATTTTGATATAAGTTATATGAAATAAGAGCGTATATTATTAATGATTCATGCTTATTGCCATGGTTTCACCCGTCGTACACGACACCAGGCTCCTTTACTCAGCCAGATCCTATTTACCATGTACACGTATCGCGTCTAGGGTTGACAGTAACTAGCCATATTGCCTAGTTTGGAACCATGTAAATATTGGAAAAAGCTTCCAAAGCAAAATATGTGTTGGACGCTTTTCTGGTTCGCCTAATAAAATTGTTTCCTGAATGATACTGTATCCATTGATTTGCTTTCAAAGAACAGCACCAACCAGGTGCAGCAACTTCTAATTACCAAGGAGCCTTGATAGCCTAGTGGTTATCACATCCACTTACCCGCTTAGCAAGCGGCAGGTCCCGGGTTCGAATCCCAGGCTATATGGGATTAATCATCCCTGGCTCTTTAGTCCATTGCATGGGACAGTAAGCCATGGTGTCTTGTTCCTCTGCAAGGCACATAAAAGACCCCATCCCAGAGAGGTACATGAGTAGCTTGAGATGGCCTCTTCCATACTTTTCGTAAGGCAAATAACGCTGAGGCATCGGCCCTGAGGGAAAAAGCTGGTACATACTTCTAAATACTATCTTTTTGTCTATACATGTATTTCATGAAACCAGCACAGTGCCAGTATAGAAGATGATTCAGAAATGTCGCAGAAAAAAATCTATGAATGAATCAGAGCCCAGTAGTCAGTTTCACTACGCTAGATGGCGTGAAGGCTGGCATTACTGCAAGGGTGTATTTTTTCCAAGGTTGAATCAGATGACTAAGGGTTTTAGAAATTCAGGAATTGAAATGCGGTGTGGCACCAGTCTGAGGACCGCAAGTTGAGGATTGTAATCACCTAGACCTCTTGAGCCGTGAACTAGAAGTCAAAAGCCTCTTCGAAATAATTGCAATGAAACACATGGACTCTCTCGGCCACAGTTCTGATGCATGTAAACACTAAAGGGTCAGTCCAGTGCCCACGAACAATAATGGTCTCTGTCAAGTGACTGGTCAACAGTATAACTTTTCTTATGTCGATTGACACTGTTGGGATAGATATTAGCATGAAGTAATGACCCCGTGTATTGACGCTCAATCAGGGTCTGAAAGAGTTGCAGTACTTTTGTGTCAGTCCGAGTGCCGTGGTGATGCTGACTGATGGTGATCAGTTTCTGGAGAAATAAGAGACGTCTGCTGTGCATTCACTGCTTAGCTCCTGCTTTAGTAGTTAACGATCACATTGGCCGACACCAATGACACAATAACAACCAGCTGCCCATAGTTTTCTAACAAACTATGATTTAGTTGCCCATAGAGAGCCAACTCTTCCAAGAGAATGATCGCATCGGCTGACACCAATGACACGAACAACTAGCTGCCCATAGTTTTCTAAGAAACTATGGTTTAGTTGCCCATAGAGAGCCAACTTTGTGTCATGTTGGCTGACACAAATGACCAGCTGCCCATAGTTTTCCATGGTTTAGTTGCCCATAGCCGACTCATGCAACAGAACCATCACATGGAGAGACGCCTTAAGAGACATCCATGTCTACACTCCATGTATAGCCTAATCATATTCTATATTGGTACATCAAAGATGGATCTGCTTTGTACCACATTGAACAAAGACTCCTTTTTTCCAATATGCACAATAACATCGTTTTTGCTGACATCATTAGAACCCCACGAGACAGATCAACGATGTAAATGAAGCCTTTCTCAACACCGAAGAAAACGACAGAGGCATTTTTTGTCACCTTTAACCATCTCAACAAAGAACGCCCACCGCTTTGTGGGGAGATTGGCGGTCGGTGGAAGCACAATGACGATGTAGCTGTTTATCAGCATCAAGATCCTAAACCATTATATTTCTCAGGAGACCAGCAAAGGTTTCGGAAAGTCACAGAAATGAGGCAGTAATTTAGGTCCCACTTCTAAATTTACAGTCAGAAAAGGAAATGATTCCTTCAAACTTTGTCAACCCCCCTTTCTGTGCCCATGATTCCATTGGTGAAAGCCTACACACCCCTGGCCAGACATCAGCACCCCGAAGATCTGTGAAATTTAAAAGGCTTAGGCTGCGAATATTTCTGATATTACGGTGACGACAGTGGTATATTTCCCAATCCACGACTGCCCATTCGATTAAGAAGAGGTTAATTAATTGACATGGCATCTTGGTATCACGCTATGAATGCTAAAGAATTGCTTGACTGCTTGATGATATACTTGGGCTCTTTGCCATTCGTAGGCCATGCACTAGGTTCTCATGCATTCCCACCGCAAATGGTGAATGGTGTAATTGTTATTGATGTAGACCTCCAGACGATGAGGTTAGTCATGGACAATGCATTAACCCTTAACATCAGAGGCGAAATTTGTCGCTATGAGATGCTTGAACGTCAGTTCTGGGACCAAAACAATATCGGTGTTGATTTTTGTTTTGATGAATTTTCTTTTGGAGAAAGTCATGTAAACTGCTCTGTTATTTTGGCGGTTTATGATTAGCCTTTGACTGCCTAGGTCCCGATGTATTTCTGAGTTCTTTGCCAATATCAATGAAGTTCTGCCAGGACAACAGAAAAGTTAGGAATTGTGGAGCTTGGGAAGCTGGCTGCAGCCCCCTTTGACCACCAAAGTAAGCTCACATAACAGCAACACAGCAGGTTGGTTTTTTCTGATGACACATGAGTTTTGCTCATTCTCCCACGCCTCTGGAACAAATCACCATACTTTGCGCAAGTTACACTCTTCTGTGTTTTAGGAGCAGCATAAAAACTTCCATTTTTCAAGATAAGAAACATCCTGCACCAATAAGTCACTCTGATGATGTCCTCAATCAGTGACTTAACTCGATATGGGTGCCTTAAATTGAAAATGATTGACTGATTGTAATTTATAAGAGGCCTTAAATCCCAACTGATGGCTGATCGTAATTTACAAGAGCCTGGAAGATGATCCAACTTCTTGAAGTGCTGTTGATGTCAGTGATTAACTTCCTTAAAAGTTTGAATACTATACTCCTAAAAAGACAACTTTATCGATAAATAGAGTGTGCTCACATAAGCACGCTTTGAAGACGAGAACCATAAGAACGGCGGAAATACCAACCTCCGTTGAAAATCGATCATAGTGATCAGAGACAATTATCACCAATTACAATAATTCCCTACAGCAGTGAATGTTCAATTTAAGCAAAGCGAACGGTAAATCAATGGAAACGAATGCATTTAACAAAAGAATAGGTTGTAGTACGCAACCGTGCCAAGTCTGATCAGAAAATCCGAGTTTTTGGTTCCATATTGGAACAGGTTTTTGCTGGAACTCAAATTGAATGGCCAAGAAAAAACAACATGCAACATATTCTGAGCTGTTATTTGTCATGCTTTACACTAGAAATCTAAATTTTGACACTGCTTTTGAAGTGGACAGAACTTTTATCTTCAAAGCCATACTGAAATGCACATTTACCATTTCTGCAATTCACAACTACATGTATCAGCTGAGAACCGGACGTAAAACTCCAGACACACTTAAGTTCCCGCCATATATTATCAACCAACGTTCTGTGTGCAAATGACAGCCAAATTCTACACACTAGAGCTCTGTATTTGACAGATATATACTACCCACGCGAACAATATGTCTCATACATAAAAACATATTGCACTAGAAATCTATAACGGAATGGCTATATCGCACAGGCAATTGCTCAACGGATGGTTGGTTGGGTGGTTTTTGGCATTGCTCTTCTTGTGGCTAATGCAGAGTTCTTTATGCAGGAAATTGCATGAAATTATTCCCGAGTTAACACACTGGTGGACGGCTAAGACTGAAACACTTGGTCCATCATCATCAGCTACATTCTACTTGGCCTTCAGTTAACTTGATGGCATCACCCAACTATATCTACGCCAATCCTTTTAGATCACCAACTACATTTAAGCTTACCCTTTTGTGATCACCAACCATATTTAGGCCTAGGCCTATCCTTTGTAATCACCAACTATATTTAGGCCTATCCTTTGTGACTGCCAATTACATGACTTATGCCTATCCTTTGTGATCACCATTCACATTTAGGCCTATCCTTTGTGATCACCAATTACATTTACCCCTATCCTTTGTGATCACCACTTTCACATTTAAGCCTATCCTTTGTGACCACCAATTACATTTATGCCTATCCTTTGTGATCACCATTTTCACATTTAGGCCTATCCTTTGTGATCACCAACTACATTTAGGTATAGCCTTTGTGATCACCAACTATATTTAGGTATAACCTTTGTGATCACCAACTATATTTAGGTCTATCCATTGATCCTGTCACTGCTGCAGCAACAGGGTGATAAGGCTTGGGACTCCCACAGTTTATATGAGGGACAGACTTCACCCTCCTCTCATCTTCGTTAAGGTCATCCTCACACCCTGAACTTACACCATCAAGGAGAAATCATTCCAACCTATTGCAACCCACCTGCAAACTGCCAAATCTCAGTACGAAGTCCATTGTTTTCTTTCAAGTCTGCTAACCTGGAAAGCTCTGGACATCAATAACACGACAACAGAAACAGAAAAATAATGCGCCATTTCCTCTATTTATGGAGTTCCATACGCTGTTAATTTCAATTGTTTATGTGTTTGAAGATGGGAGCGGCAATCAGTCGAAGTGGGATGGTGCATCTGCTGATTTCTTCTGCCAATTTAGTTTATTGCACCAGAAGTTAGTTTTTACCATTATTTCTCAATTTAGTGTACTCCTCAAACAAAACTGTGAAGATTGTGAGGACAGAGGACACCTCAGCAAAATGAAACATCGCAAGATGGAACCAGTAGGAACAGCCTCGTTTTACCAACTGGAGGGTAGTTCAGATATCAAGGTCCAATGTCTCCCGTTTCCACAACTAGTACATGTAGTAGAGGTGGGCTTGCATGAATGATACAGTCTCTGATTTATCCACAAACGCAATCCTAAACACACGACACATCTGTCAGAACACCAACTGTCTCTTTTCTACAATTTTTCCATCAAAAGTGATCTTATCAAAGAAGTGGAGTCTGCACACGTCACATCCAGTTAGACAGCTCAAAGCAAACCCTTTTACATTTTTGGTCCAACCATCTTCGCTGTCTTTGTTCACCATAACCCATATTAAGGTGTCATATTTTGCTTTTGATCTCCCATTTCTTCTCCAAATGGTTCAAAAAAGAGTAAATCTGCTTTTGCTTTTCATTCTATGTGATCTTAATGCCCTCCACCATTTCGTGCAGAAATGGTCTGCTTTTCTTTCCACTTCAACCTTCTTAAATAAAGATAGTCTTTTCTGCTTTCAACACTGAGCACAGAAGCAGTTCACGAACACTTATCATCGCTGCATGATAAAATAAATCGTTTTCAATGAACCACGCAGAACCTCGAGGTTTTCGCATATCATGCAACAAGCTTAATCATCACACAAAACTGAAAAGGCATTCACGGAAGGCATTGGAATGAATGTAGGCCAGTATAATAAAGAGCGGTTTAGAGTCATTGGGAGCTATTGGAATGTGGATCAATGCAATAAAGAATGGTTTAGAGTCATTGGGAGCAATTGGAATGTAGGCCAGTATATGAAGATTGGTTTAGAGTGATTGGAATGTAGATCAATGTAATGAAGAATGGTTTAGAGTCATTCGGAGCAATTGAAATGTAGGCCAATATAATGAAGAATGGTTAGTCATTGCGAGCAATTGGAATGTAGGCCAGTGTAATGAAGGATGGTTGAGTGTTGTTGGGAGGTACTGGAATGTATATACATGTAGGCCAGTATTGTGATGCCGATGTTACACTGCAAGATTGGTTAAATTCCTCACCGAAAACCAACACAAAGTCACTCAAGCTTTCCAATCTCTCCATGGTAGAAAGAATTAACAATGAAGGCAACAGAAACAACCAGCAAATCAGTGACTTTAGATCAAAAAAAGACCTCATACAGTTCTTCTTGTGCAGATCAAACACATGGAGCCATCATCTCAGACACATTGTGTTCCGGGGGTGTGAACGTCATGCCATGTTTCCCATTTTGAGGTCTTCCTGCACAGCTTGTTTCCTTTGATTAAGCCCTATAAATCTTAGAGGAAGATCTCCGACATTGCCATCAGTTAAATACATTGATTGCCAGTCTTCTTCTTGATCAGCAGCCCAAAGCCACAGAGATGTCAAAATATCATTGGTAGTCTGTAGGTAATCAAGTTGTCAAGACATCATTGGTACTCTGGTTATCAAGTAAAAGATGTCAAAAATATCATTGGTACTCTGGTCATCAAGTAAAGATATCATTGGAACTCTGGTCAAGTAATCAAGATGTCGAAAATATCATTGGAACTCTGGACATCCAAGTAATCAAGATAGGCCCTAACAGAAATATCATTGGTACTCTGGCCATAGTTTTTCAAAGAGCAGCAGTAAACAAATAATTTTTAGCCAGGGTATACGGGGGCCAAAAAATCATGTCGCCAGTGTACACGCTGCTTCACTGCTTCGCCACTGTCACGACGAAGCCACAAACCAACTGCGACAGACAATGTAACGCAATCATGAGGAGACATGGGCGACGGATGATACCACAACAAATCATATTAGAAGCATTGCCATCCTGCCCAGGTAACGTCACTCATACGATCCACATCAAAGTCCTCGACCAATAACTCATTCTGGCTACGCAAAGTAAATGCACTTGGTAATGATGTGTGCGTGCGAAGACTAGGAATCAGCCATTTTAAAAGAATCGTGGGGAATCAAATAACGGCAAAATGGACGGAACCCTTTAAAGCCAACGATGGAATTAAAAGCAGTTGATTTACAGTGTTTGAAGAGCGAATTGGATTTTCGAACATGCTGGCATGAACAACACTCCACGATGAGCAATGTTTGGAGACTGAATTGGATTTCTATAATGGTTTTTGGAATTTTTCTGATTACGCTGACGGAATTGTGTTGAGAATAATAGTATCATTTTCAAAACCAACCATAATCTCATTGCGGTTGGAGGAAAGATTTGTCGGAGACGTGCCAGAATTTTTATCCCTCTGGCATGTCTGGGATTCCAGGATGAGTTCATGAACCCACACATTTACGCGCAAAGATCAATGAAATCTGAATAATGCGTATCCATTGATGAGATACCAATTTCATGGCGATCAGACGAAATCGACCTTGTGATCCAATGCAATCAATCGGTACCTGTAACCAATCAGATCACGGCAGAAGTGCCAGGTAATCAGGCATGGCACGCCATTTAGTCCTGGCGTAAAAATCTCAATAGCGTGCGTCGTAAATGATCTACAGCTAATGGACACCTTGATTCTGTAATCTTATCACCGATTGGTTCTTTTGAGAGGCGTTATCGTGACATCGTTAAATGTCCATCTTGGATCACTGGAGCGATCTCATATTGACTTTCGGATTCTGTTATGATCTTGTGTCTGATACCCTTTGAATTAGACGTGTCTTAACCTTTTGTGAATGAGGAGAGGATTTCCCTTTGATATCCGCACCTTTGTTCATGTCTGACATTGACAGAATCTCATCACAATAGTATTTCCCATCACCAAAACCCCTCCGTTAAACGGGGGCTTAGGATTGCTTCCGTTAGTCAAATTAGTCCTTGTCATGGCTTCATATCTCTCCTACTTTGAGTAGGTACCAGTACATTTGGGGAATTAAAGCTTGTCCTCAACATGGTTCTATATCTTTCCTTCACTTGGAGTAGATTTGGAACAAATTTTGTCCCCACCATGGAGCTACATTATCCCTCATCTGAGGAGCAATTTTGTCCCCAACATGCTCTACGTCATTCCTCATTTGAGCATCAATTTGTCCCATCATGGCTCTACTTCATTCCTCATTTGAGGATAAATTTCTCCCCGACACGGCTCTACCACATTCTTCATTTGAGAAGATCAATTTCACTCTACATCACCCTCATTTGAGGATACAAATTCTGTCCCCAACATGACTCTACATTATTCCTCATTTGAGGACCAGTTTGTTCCCCAACATGGCTGGCTCTAAATCATCTGCTGCTGCATCCCTCACTTGGCGACAAATTCTACGCTGAACTAAAACGCGACTGTTCCATGACGTCACACACAAACGGTGGGAGGTACAACAACTTGTTTGATTAGGATATCATGACAGCCTTGATCGTCTCTGGCATGTGTGATTCGCTTTAAATGAACTGAGCTTAAAAAGCAGCATTCACGCTCAATCAGTTTAATGAAACTTATCACATATTGGAAGCCTGCCTGTTTAGACTAAGTCCTGTCGCAGTGATATGTCAACCACGATTTTCTAATGCCATGATTGATCGCCTTAATTTTGCTGAGAGCAATTTAAATGGATTTTTCCTGTCTGTTACAAATTGATTAGTAGTCAGGAGATGTGACAGCCTAAGGGATGCAGGACCCCATGCTACCAGTCTGATCATGACAGGTACCGGTACATGTGGGCTTGTACACTCTTACGGCTTGGTTGATTCAATGTCTGATGTCTCTAACTAATCTACCAATGATTCAATGGTCTGATGCCTGAAATTTACCAACTTTAATCTAACAATATACCAACATCTTTTGTGGCATCATCCACTTTTGCTGTATAGGGAGGGACGAGTCACCAGCTCTGTCAATTAGGGTCGGTGTGTCTTATATGGAGAGCTAAACCTCCCCAGCAGAAGCCTCTTCGAACAGCCGGGAAGCAAGGCCTACCTTCCCAGCAGAAGCCTCTTCGAACAGTCAGGACTTGAAGCAAGGCCTACCTCCCCAGCAGAAGCCTCTTCGAACAGCCAGGACTTGAAGCAAGGCCTACCTTCCCAGCAGAAGCCTCTTCGAACAGCCAGGACTTGAAGCAAGGCCTATCTCCCCAGCAGAAGCCTCTTCGAACAGCCAGGACTTGAAGCAAGACCTATCTCCCCAGCAAAAGCCTCTTCGAACAGCCAGGACTTGAAGCAAGGCCTACCTCCCCAGCAGAAGCCTCTTCGAACAGCCAGGACTTTAGCAGGGTTTCTGACCTATGATTCAATGGTCTAACATCTGAAATTCATTGAATACTAATGTCATAACTACGCTGAAGCTTATGAAAATGGAGAGAAGAGCTGAGACCCTGACCCCCTCCCGAGGCCAAAGCTGGTGAAAAGGACCCAAGGGTTAGAAAATCTTTTCACGACCTTGACCGTTTCCATCATTTCGCTCTTAGTTATGGAGATAAGCAATGAATGTATCATATCCTTGGGACCAATTGATCCGGTAATCGAGATTATACCAAGAAATGTGTCACATTGCCCTTCCGATGTACCACCGTGACACATCACTGAAGTGTTGAGTTGATAGATTGGATGGTCTCCTCGGAGCTGTTTGCAGAATATATCATACTGTGTGTGTGCGTGGGTGGGAGTCACGCTATAGGATTTGCATATTCTGAGATGCGTTATACGTCCAGAGGGATTTTTTATTATACATTTAGGGATATTTTTCTTGGAACACTCTGACTATCTGGGTAGTGTTTGAGTGGCAGACGTTTGGGGGTGTTGGAGTTCTTAATAGTGCAGTGCAGAGCCTTACTTTCATCACCAATGCTACACAATAGTAACATTTTCCAACAACAATTCAACAGTATTGCAAATTTCTCAAATCATTTCCTTACGAACTCTTCTCAAACAGACGGTTGTCCAAGCACAATCCCACCAACCTAAACTATATAATCTATCGACTGAGTCCAGTGTCATCATTCAACACCCACGACAACGCTTCTGGTTCTCATCCTCAAAGAAGAGTCATTCAGACACAAGCGTAACGACTGCACAGGGAATTGACGTTATTTAGGAAGTGTGCCGTGTACATGCTCTGAATTGGGCGAACCGATACGATATGGCTAGCGTAGAGCTCCTGTATAAGGCAAATGAAGATAAGTGATGGTTTCAGTTGGCGCTCAGAACACGCTGGGATAAATATCAGTTTATGAGTTGATGTACGACGTAGCGCTTAATCATATAAGGGAATGAATACCAAATAAGGGAAAGGCTCTGTTGAACCTTGGGATGGACATTTTTATTGTTGAGCTTTAGGGGACGTGGCTTTGTAATACTATACTAATCCATCAAGGTTTAACTCTACGCCTGGAGTCCAGCAGATGGCATCTTTCCTCTAAGATTTCTTGCTTCCTATGGAACTAATTTTAAAACATTTGAAGAAATTTGTTGCCATCAATCATCTGAAGAATCTTTCTTCAAATTCTTTCCAATCAACTCCCAATGATTTCAGCAAACTTCAGCACAAGATACTGCCTGCTAAAACTGGGGACAGACGAGTCAAATGTAGGTTATATTTGTTGATCCCCTGATCCTTCTCATTTGGCTGATATCATAGTTACAGAAAACGAAAGCTATTGGTACCAAAAACAGTGAACCCAAAGTCACTGGTGGTACCAACAAGAGAAACATCTTTGTAAAGATTCTGCTCTCAAGAAAATCCATCTGTCTTCCTTCCTTTTTTGTATTCTTTGCTTATGGATTCATGAGACATGGTGTATGGCACCCGGGGAACGACCTCCATCCACCATGGAATAGTTCAGATGTCTAAAGTGAACAGAGGTCATGATCAAAGAGCAACGACGTGACAAACAGCCCTGGAGGGGTGCAAGGAAGAGAGTTGTTTCAGGCGACACTCACACTGACAAGATCATTAGCGCTGTCACACCAGTTCAAAAAGAGGAACTCGTTATCTTAATTAATAATAGTTGATGATGAAAGTCAGGAATTTTCGACGGGATTTATAGCTTCACAAGAAGAGGGTAATTGGCTTCCACTATATGTAATCCCGCTCCAGGAAAAGTCGGCGCCTGTCGCAACCGAGGAAAGGATTAACGGCCCTACAAGACAATAGTTGAAACGTACGTCTCTGCAGGTTTACAATAGTAGTGATAATAGTTGCACAACTGATGACCAATGATGATCACTTGTGACAAGTGCCTGCTTTTGCTGGACCAGGTCACATATTAAAATCTGCGTTTGTAGACCTGTGTTAGAATCTGGTTGATACTTGACAAGGACAACAGGTCCTGGCCACTCAGCGACTTAACATTTCTTACTTCCAAATTTCACGGATGACAGACCGATAAAGGCAGGTGCAATTGAATTTGGCTGCTTTCCCCGTGTCAAAGTGGGCTTGTATTATCAAGGACCCAGTCAGTGAGTGAAAGGCCATCCGTTACATCTTTCAAGAGAATTTGATCAACATGAGTGGAAAACATCTTCAATCAAATGATCCAATTGAAGACTGATCGATGTAAATTTCACCAGCTGGAGAAGCATTCCAATCATTGAGATATTTCAGAAGAAATCAACAAAATCGGTAATCCCTTTCAACATGAACACCCTCGCTTCCAATCCCTGCAATTTTACCACGAGTAAAGACCTAAAAACCAAAATCGTCAGTTGGCAAAGCTGTAGAGTTTTAATGGAATTTTTAAGTATGCTCCTTTGAAAGAAGATTACAGATTTCAATATTCTTTCCAGGAGTTCGTTCTTTTCCTGTACGCGGCTCTTAAAAGGAGATTCCAACAGTAGTTATAATCCTTCTTTTCATCTCATGATTACATTTCTACTATCAACAGAAGGTTGCCAAATGAACTGGTTCAACCTGGCTACAAGCGCTGCTGCTCCGCATGATGAGGGTCTTGGCGCGTTGGTTCTCGATGGGCAACTCAGCAACAGAAACAAGCAGTGGTTTGTGTCGTTGGTCTCGGCGCAAGTCATAAGGGAACCAACAATGGTGAATTGCCCATTGAAGCCAACTTGTACAAGAAAACTCCCACATCAAGCAGTGCCTTTAGGATGTTTTGAAGTTGACAAACACTGCCCATAGTTGGCCAACATGAGAGGCAGTCCTGTAGGCATTCCTTGTTGATGTCATTACAATGGTGCACTCTGGAACCTGAAATCTAAAAGTCGGATGTCAAGAAGTAAGAAGGGCCGGCAGGCCAACAACGAAGGTACTTGCAGGTCCAGCCGTCAGTCAACTTGGGCACCAAGATCATGATGATGAAAGGTTTAGCAGGAGCTTGGATTGACATTCTGATCTGCAACCATCACCAACCAAATTCTGTTGTGAACTGTGACAAAGGACACAACTTTTTGTCCGCTAACAGAGCACCGTGGCCATCTAGCCTCAGGTCTAGCCTAGCTACAGCCATTGATATTTCATGCTGGACTGCATCCAGACAGCTTTTTTCGTGTGCTTTGCACAGCATCTGCGAAACCATATTCAGTGTAACTGTAGCCTAACTACAGAGAAAACCCACAGGAGCTAACTGATGGGAAGGCCTAAATCATCATAGCGGAGGCAGACAGCATAGGAACATCATTTAATGAAAATGAAAATTACTGGGACCGCTGGGAGAGTATCTGGCACTCAATAACCAGGATAGCGTGTTGAATAGAACTGCCCACCAGCACTTCATCCCAACCATTCCCCGTCACAGCCATTAGATCAAATTATATCAAACTCCCAGAGTAGTGAAAACACTTTATTGCTGCTCAATTATTAGCAGATATCGAAATGTGCTAACGTGATATTTTTTCTTTATAGCATTGCATGATCAATAGTGACGGATGACTCCGATGGCTGTGTTATGAGAAACATGACTCGCTGCTGTGTACAAGCCAATCAAGAAATGATTGGGAGAAGATTGGTTTCATGTGAAGAGACAGAGTGTGCTTTTGCTGTCGTTGCAAGCTTTGGGTTGTTTTTACAGGTACTAGGACATCGAACCAGACGGAGAATTCGCCATCTATGATTTCATTTGCATGGTATCAGAACCACCAGACACTGGAGGAGCTTGATAGCCTAGCCTTAGCAAGCGGCAGGTTCCGGGTTTCGAATCCCGGACTACAAGGGATTAATCATCCCTGGCTCTTCGGTCTGTCGCATGGGGCAGTGCCTTGAACCTTGTGCCTTAGCAATGGCTTGTGGGACTTCATCCAAGTAATGAACATGACTATAGCTTAAGACGGCCTCTTCCGTACTTACCAGCCAATAATGCAATCACTTCAACCCTGACCAAAAATCTGATACAACGTAGGGACGCAATTGTAAGGTCAGGTAAAGATCAGTCTGGCGGGGTCCATCTTCAGCTCTTGGTGATGGTTGGCACTGCTGACCAAGAACATACAGGCTGTTGACATCTTTGAATCAAAGTCCTGACACTGACTTTTTTGACATGATAATGTTGGAGAAGCTAGATCCCAGTGGCAAAGCCGGGTCTCTCTTACCTTAGGGCAGTGCCACCACAGGGCATGCTTCACACAGTTCTGGCACATTTCAGGCATCATGTCAAGCTGATGGTTTCTAGGCATGCACTTGCTGAAATGTACATACAGACTGTTGATTCTCAGTTTGTGCAAGAGATTATCATCCTGTGCCAAGGTCCAAGCAGACATGGCGATAGATGCTCAGAACTCGATTCTTGACTCCGTCCCAAATGGATATTGGGAAGAAAATAAACGATTTCTATAGTGATGATTAATGCTACTGCCCCGCACTTGCCATCCAGATAAATTGGAGGCCAACAAAATCAATATAAGACAGGACAGTCTCGATCTTCCCAAATGCTATCGCAGCCGGAAGTCAGCCAAAATATTGATTCAACAGTCGACAGAGCCCAACACACACCATGACTGTGCAGGCGAAGATCAATGCGTGAGAAACCATGCTAAAGTTGAAACCGTGATTAGAGAATTGAAAGTTTGTTCAAGCGAAGTAGATGGAGAAGTGCGTTGATAAATTGACGAGCCAGAATTTCAAAGATAGTCTGTTTTTATCAGGAAATGTCTTCTTGCTACGTTTCCCTTCAACGTAGTCTCAGAATCTTCTGAGTCAAGACCATTCACGTCATTTCCATGGGGCAGTCAATTTCAAGTCATGCCCCTCAAGTAATATCCCCCTTCTTTCTCCTTAACTGAAACCATGTTACCGTATGTTTGTTCTGCTTGACCAGACTACCACAGAGGTACTGCAGAACGGTTCATCATAATGGAACCACCAAAAGGCTTCGATGAAATACATGGATTCCTTATTCAATCCGCCCTTTATAATCGTAAGCAAACCTGTACACATTATACATGCACGACTTGCAGATATCAAAAGTGACAAATTTGCTTTTCATATGAATTCATACATGGCAACGATGTGGAAATGAAGAACATTTGCTGGCACAGCTCCAAGCTGACCATGTTCCAAGTTCCTGCCTTTTGGCATACCGTACTTTTTAATGTCTGACGTACACATAGATGTACACTGCTGATTCACTCAGGGAGTTGTGCGAAATCAAGAGACAATGAGCGTTTCAGTACACCCTGCTTGTCCACGTACGCCAACATTGACCTGTTAAACACAAACTATGGCTTCAGGAAAACAAAGCTAGGGAGAGAATCCGCATTCCCGATCAAGTCACCAATAATCACATCTCGGCGTGACGCGACTGGTGAGGCTTCTTGACATCCCTCCCAGGCAATCTTCACCGATACCAAAACCGCAAAAAACTTGGGGACTAATCTAGATTACATCGCTCATCAGTCCCGAGGGTAAGATAACCTAGTGTTAGATCCCCCTGGCCAGGCATATGCAAATGTCACATGATCTTATGAGAGCACAACATGCGTTTGGATGACAGATAATGAGTCCTGTTACCTTGGGTAGCATTTTTTTAACTTCCTGAGCGTAGCAATTTTCGGAATATGGTTTCTTTTTTCGTGATTTACTGTCATCATGGCCAATAATCGGAGAGTGAGTTATTGGTTGTGCAAATTATGGAAAAAAATCGAGATAAATGTTCGACTGGTACGTATTGGTCTTTTTAATGGAGGCCATCCATCATTCTACAGAAAATTGTTTTAGCAAACTCAGTCGAATGAGACGGGAGTAGCTGTGTTCGCCAAATTCACACAGCAGTTTGATGACGGCAAACCGAAGAATGCAAGTTGCTACTCCTCACTTTTCTTTCAAAATGTGGAAGCATGGTATTGGTAACAACAAGAATATGAACTTTGTGATGGACATTGAAGATGTTTTTCTGACTTGACCACACCCATGGTCCAGGCCTAAACCACAAAATGTGTAGGCCTAGTTTGTCAGTTCAACTTAAGCTTTTCGATCCATTCTTACATTTTTTTCTAGTTGTATTACTGGTGAAAGTGGTTTTGAACATTAAAACGGTGACGATCCATTCATGAGTTAATTTGTGCAAAAAAGCTAAACTGACTGTGCCACTTCTGAAAGAAACAACAACAGTTTTGGACCTAACACAATTGATTTTCTTTAGCCATCCTTCATGTGTTAAACCAGCGACAGAGTCCGTTAATTTGCTTCCTGAAAGCCCCGAAGTAATCTACTAATGGAATGAAGAACATTTGAAGCAAGTTTTTCCCACGGCATTCGGTGAATTAAGTAAAGCCTTGCTCGCTGAAATTTGACATTGTGTGAGAAGAATCCAGGTAAATTAGACAAAAGTAAATTAGACAACGGTATTTTAGACAAAGTAAATCAGACAATAGTAATTTAGACAATAGTCATTTTAGACAATCGTAAATTAGACAACAGTAATCTAGACAATAGTCATTTTAGACAATGGTAAATTAGACAATGGTAAACTAGACATAAGGATAGGTAAATTAGACAAATTTCAATGACAATGTTTCTGGCCTCCTCTTGAGCTCTTGACCTCCTTCATCATTGAGAAACCGCTATGAAAGGTTGTGTTCACTGG
>NMRB01000057.1:288765-321214 GCA_002633025.1 Notospermus geniculatus
CCATCTTCTGACATCAAGAAACAAACGGTCATTGTGAATTTTTGTCTAGACCACAACATTTATCAAATCAAAACCAAGCTTTGGCCTTTGATTGGTGATCTTCAACTACATCAACTAAAATCAGCTGATGCCAATCTCACCCACAGAGAGACGTATAACATTGTGGATATTATGTTGCTGTACATAAGCAGGAATGAGCAAAATAAAGTCAGGTTGGGGTGGGATGGACATCAACATATCTACACAAAACACAACAACAGAGGGTTTCAGATAGTTACAGTCAACCTGCAAGAGAAACAGAGGGAGAAAGGTTATGAAGAGGCATACACAGGCAAAATACAGTCACCAATCGGTTAAGTTGTCCAGTGGAGCATCGTAATTTGACAAAACCAGGGAATGTTGAGAGTATTAGGCAGGGAACTTCAAAAATACAACAATGGACAATTGAGTAACGAAGAAGAACACACTAGCAAATTTATTTTGGTGTGCACTAGGTATCTTTTTCTCTCTAGTGCACCGAGACAACACATTGTGCACATTAGAACTGAACAATATGACTGACTGCCTTTGATATCTGGTTCAGCAGCATGTCGTCTGCTTGCTGCTTTATATACCGGTACAAAACAATTCCTTTGCATAAGAAGCATATCCTGCATCAACATTTTTTTTCCATTCTGTTGACATATCAGTTTCAGTGCACACGAAGGAAACCAAATAAGCTAAGCTCTTGAGAGGTTTCCCGGCGAAGAAGACGACCATTCCCATAATATTTCCCCTCAAAAAGTTCTCCTGTGTTGTTTTCTGCCATCGGAGATGGGTTCAGCTGACATTTTGGCTTGGCATTCAGCAACTTCTAAGTGTATATTGAAGCATACAGACTGGATTTCCAGGGTACATACATCTGGAGGTTTTCTCATAGATATAGACCAGGCCCTGTTTACCACCAATTTTGACAGCTTCAAAACTGTTCCATTGCCAAGTACAAGTGGCCTTACTTGGAAATTCATCGAAAATACTGCACCACCATTACCAGCAAATGCACTCTCATCCATTTGAGCATGAGCTATACTTCTTTTTTTACAGTCATCAAGAGTCATGACAGCCTGACAGAATTACTTGGTGTTTTTCTCCAGGGGTAGCCCAAGGGAATTCCGCGGCTCTCACCGAAGTCTTGCCAGGAGCAATCTGGCTGAGAATTTACAAGATGGTTTGACTCCTTAGATTGGTTCTAGCCTGAAACTATGACAACTCAATTTGGCAGTGTGGTTACAAAAAATCAATCTCCTGAACACACAACTTTTAAATTATTTCCCTAAATCTAATAATATTCACATATTCCAGCTAGCGGAGCAAAATACCAAAACCGGGATAAAAAATTAAAGTACAACACCACTAAATTCACTAAGGATATCGGATGAACATAAACACTGTATGAGGAGGTATTGACATGGACTCAGACATGCACAGGACTAACAGCAGACGATAAAACAGTGTAATGGGACACAAACACAAACAGAGGGTTTCAGATAGTTACAGTCAACCTGCAAGAGAAACAGAGGGAGAAAGGTTATGAAGAGGCATACACAGGCAAAATACAGTCACCAGTCGATAAAGTGGTCCAGTGGAGCATCATAATTTGACAAAACTTAGGGAACGCCCAGAGTATCAGGCAGGGAACTTCAAGAATACAACAATGGACGACTGAATATAATGAAGAAGAACACACTAGCAAATTTATTTTGGTGTGCACTAGGTATCTTTTTCTTTCTATTGCACCGAGACAACACATTGTGCACATTAGAACTGAACAATATGACTGACTGCCTTTGATATCTGGTTCAGCAACATGTCGTCTGCTTGCTGCTTTATATACAAAACAATTCCTTTGCATAAGAAGCATATCCTGCATCAACATTTTTTTCCATACTGTTGACATATCAGTTTCAGTGCACACGAAGGAAACCAAATAAGCTAAGCTCTTGAGAGGTTTCCCGGCGAAGAAGACGACCATTCCCATAATATTTCCCCTCAAAAAGTTCTCCTGTGTTGTTTTCTGCCATCGGAGATGGGTTCAGCTGACATTTTGGCTTGGCATTCAGCGACTTCTAAGTGTATATTGAAGCATACAGACTGGATTTCCAGGGTACATGCATCTGGAGGTTTTCTCATAGATATAGACCAGGCCCTGTTTACCACCAATTTTGACAGCTTCAAAACTGTTCCATTGCCAAGTACAAGTGGCCTTACTTGGAAATTCATCGAAAATACTGCACCGCCATTACCAGCAAATGCACTCTCATCCATTTGAGCATGAGCTATACTTCTTTTTTTACAGTCATCAAGAGTCATGACAGCCTGACAGAATTACTTGGTGTTTTTCTCCAGGGATAGCCCAAGGGAATTCCACGGCTCTCACCGAAGTCTTGCCAGGAGCAAATCTGGCTGAGAATTTACAAGATGGTTTGACTCCTTAGATTGGTTCTGGCCTGAAATTGTGACAACTCAATTTGGCAGTGTGGTTACAAAAAATCAATCTCCTGAACACACAACTTTTAAATTATTTCCCTAAATCTAATAATATTCACATATTCCAGCTAGCGGAGCAAAATACCAAAACCGGGATAAAAAATTAAAGTACAACACCACTAAATTCACTAAGGATATCGGATGAACGTAAACACTGTATGAGGAGGTATTGACATGGACTCAGACATGCACAGGACTAACAGCAGACGATAAAACAGTGTAATGGGACACAAACACAGAAATTATATACAATCTCAAGTGATTCACTGATTAGATTAGGCGTGGAAATTTTTAAAACCTTCTCAATTTTCTGCAGAATCTCCCAAAGTGCATTAGCTTAATAATACTTGGGCGGCTTAGCATAGGATATGCCTGAAACAGTTTACATGAAGCTACCCAGGGAGATCCCTTTGCAGCGAACAACTCTTTTAAAGCATGTAAAGGGCAATCTAAGTAAAGAGATCTAAGAAATCTAAGTAAAACTAAAATGTAATGTCAATTTACTTTGTAAAGCAACAGTAATTTTGTTTACACCAGTGAAGAAATTCCGTCTGTTCTCATAACAAGCCACTAAAACAGAAATCAAATTTTGCCTGGATGCATCCAAGACTGAAATGCAGATTTGATATTAACCACAAACCTAAAAATCCTTTTTCATATCTGACAGAAAAGAACTCATGCAATAAATTTCCACTTTTCTTTCAAAGCATTCTATCATCCACAGCATTTCTCTTCTTTCAAAACAGCAAATTTCAATAAAATACAATTTTGATTTCAATCTAACTAGACCAGATTCAGTGATGCACAGCAGTACACAACTACTCCGCTTATTTCAGACAAATGAGGTGGACTGAAATAAAACTGCGTTCCATTCTAAGGTGAACGGATTTGGATGTGAATCTTCTACACAGATTACACAGCCGATTTTGTCCTCCCTGCTTTAAAATCTAATTTCTTCCAATAGCAAAGCAGTAAACATGGTGATTATACACTGCAGATGCTTTTGGCAACAAGTTTCAAATGATGAAAATTACTTCTTATCACCTTCTGTTTAACTTGCGGCAAAGTTTTCACTGACAAGTTATTTGAAACCAAAATGAAAGGACTCAGAGGCAAAGATAATGCACAGGGTCTAATGTACAGAGTGCATCAAAAGAAACTGATATCAAAGGCTCCTTTCTTCATCGAATCCATCAAACTTTCTCAGGGTTGGAGCTACCATTACCTTTTTTAGCCAAAGTAAAGAAAATCCCTATTGTTCACACTACTGAACAATAGGCTTTTCTTTACTTTGGCTAAAAGAAGACAATGGTAGCTCCAACCCTGTTTCTTTGCTCTGTATCACATGATACTGTCTTCATAGATCTTTGGACAAGTATCTAATGACACTGTTTTCCTGAATCTAACCTTTTTGAACTGTAGTTGTGATAGGTTCAGCAGACATTCTTGACTTCTTTTTTTTTACTTCCTCCAATATCTCGGCCCCATCAAGTCCTTGACTACATGTATTGTATTGGATTTCACGACGAGAGATTTGGTCACACCATCTTGATTTTGTGTATTGTAACGTATACAATAGATTTTGGTCACACCATCTTGATTTTGTGTATTGTACTGTAATGTACACAACAGGTTTTGGTCATACCATCTTGATTTTGTGTATTGTACTGTAATGTATTCAATACATTTTGGTCACACTATCTTGATTTTGTGTATTGTATTGTAACGTATACAATAGATTTTGGTCACACCATTTTGATTTTGTGTATTGTAATCTATACAATAGATTTTGGTCACACTATCTTGATTTTGTACAGATTGCTCATAACTGATACGTATGTACCTCCCTCTGTCATTAGACTGTTATGTCCAACCCAGTGAGCACATGGTCCATGGACCATTTTTTGAAAACCAGAATAATACTAATCGAAAAAGCGTTGGTCACGTACTTAATCTGGTAATAGCTGAATCATGCTGCACGTTTTGCTAATAAAATCAAATCTTTTGGTGAAGGTGAAGAAAAGTATGGTTGTTCATTTAGCATTAATGATGATATCATAAATAACTGGGTCCAGTTGCAGTTGTTTCTTGAAGAATTCGTTTCTGTTTGTATAGATTTCCTTTGAATTTGTTTTGCAACAAAATCTTGACATACGGTAATAATACGTCACATAATCTGAGAAGCCAAGTTGCTGTCAAGAAAATGGTTGATGCTTTGGGATTTTTTTCCCCAAAAGGGTTCAGTTACTGAGATACTCACTGTCTCATCAACTTAATAGTTTATCGCTTGTCTGAGTTTGCTGCTGAACATCACCATAGCAAGAGATTTTCAATACCATTGCTTGGCGAAGTGTTCTGGATGATGGTAACATCTTCTTTTATCGACGTCGTCTATGTGGCATTGCCGAGGACTATGGACTAAGTTATTATGCAGCATGGATAAGCAACAAGTAAGGCAAGTAGAAGTGCTGTTAATGGGTGCAATTTACCAAAGTATGCACTCGCTTGGGAATTAGCAGATCTCTAGAACAAAGCTTGATTAAGTAATATACATCCGGATGAATAACAACGAACAGTCTAGTGTCTAACCAAATGCATTGGGATTTATTATGTATCTTTAGTACCCATTACGGTACATTTATAATTCCCTAGGGAAATATGATGTAGCTGGACGAGTGTCTGCCTGGAATGCCAAGCAGGGGCTCAAAATTGCTATGATCGCAGCAGACATGAGTTCTGTCATTTTTCAGAGTGATGGTTTCCCTTGAGAAGCTTGTTGATGAAATATACATCAAGTTTTGAAGAAATGAAATGAACATGATATACTTGAAACAGATTTGAATTCAGGGACATTAACCATAGCCATCATTACAGTGTACTTTATAAAAGACAAATTTTGTTACTCAAAATCAGATTCCTGCTTCGACCTTACTTTTCGTTTTGTGATTCTTTTGCGTTGCAGTTTTGTTTAGTTAATAATGACATGTTGGACCATCTCCAGCAAAAGCAGACACTTGTCACAAGTGATTATCGTTGCTTGTCAGTTTCAACTATCGTCATTGCTGTCCACCACTTATGTAATCCCACAGCGACATTCATTTCAGCTATTGTGTCGTAACACCTTTAACCCTTTCCAGGATTGAAACAAGAACCTGCTTTTGTTGGAGCTGGTCATATGGCAGCACAAAACATCCTTGCCAAATTCTCTCACTCACTTACTTTGGATCTACTTTTTAAGTGTGACTGGACCCAGTTTATTGCTTGTTGTTTAGAGTAGACTTGATCTCAAAGTAGCGAAATGATAACTGATTAGACCAGTTGGAGCATTGCCTAGTAATAACCCTCCGTAGTACCCTCCCAATGCACAGAAATCTTGACCCACCCATCCCAAAACTCAGGGCACATTTGATATCCCTTGATACTCTCTTGGATAAGAATGTAGCGATTTTGTCCAGGGATGCTGGTATGAAAATGATGTTGCCCATTTCGCTTTGCACCAAACCTTTTTCCTGAAGACTCCGTTACTTATCATCATTGCTCAATGTCTTTCTCAAACAAAGACGAGTATCACTAGATATAAAATGGTAATGTAAATGTATTTTGAAATAGCAATTAAATCGTGTAATGATTTCTTCAGTGGAGTAAGTCAGAATGAAACGATGAATTTTCTAGGATTAGGCCTACCACTCATTTGCTGTTCATCATCCGTAATTTTTGTGTACATACCCTGTTTTCTGTTAACAGCCCAGTTTATTTCAGATTATGACTCTAAATAATGGCAAATGGTAGTGGATTATTCACTGAATGCATTAGTGCAGTTCACCATTCATCTTGCATGCCCTTGGATATTTTCGTGCACTCGTATTTCAATCAGTTATCAATAGAATCTTAATTCATGCAGGCGTGTTGGTGCATAGAATATTCCTGAAGGGAATAATGTTATAAATAGAATACTGCATGTCGTTTCTGTTTTAGAAGCATAATATTTTATCCTTGGCAGAAAACTTGGTTTAATATTTCATGTGTTGACTCATCTGCTCCCAGGTTCGAGCAGACACTCCAATATCTTCTGTTGAAGTTTTCTGAAAGCCTCGCACTAAAAAAGGGCTGGTCATGGCAAAGTATCTAAAAAAATGCTTTTGACATATTGTTGTGTCTTCACATTTCACAATCCATCTAGCTCATTTGCAATTTCATCTCATATGTGTCCATCAATCATGAACTTTTGAGTCGCCCTTCACTCATTTGATTGTGGTTGTCTTCATCAACATTTGTTCTCTCAGTCGTGTTACAGTATGTGTGTGTGTATGTAATGTATGCAGTGTTGATACTCAATTTCGTCTTTGGGTTGTGGATCTCATCTTCATTCTCATACTCATCTATACTCAACTCATACTTCACGTTGTCATCATTGTGTACACTCAAGTGCATCCTCAGTCAAATGGTGCAGTTGTTTCTGTGAATCTCATACCAATACTCGCCTGTCACTTCTTCATACTCAGGAGTGTGATTGTCAAATACTCGGTTGTTTTTTCTGTGTGTTTCTATGTGATTTTTGTCAGTATCCACTCAAAAGTAACTCCATCTTTGAAGCAATCGTGTATTCGTCTTGTACTACAACTATTTTGGTGGAACCGGACCTGTCTCATCAAAGCTGAGTCTGAATCAAGGACAGGGAACCAATTTTGCATTACTTACCATCTGTTTCATTGAGCAAAGAGCAACTCTCACGACTGAGTAAATTCTATTTGAGCTTCGTAGATGATGTGGCCTTCAACTCCTTTGACTTCACAGCTAAGTAATTTCATAAGTCACTGAAGCTCGGTATTCAATTTCATTCTCTCCTGTGCAGTGATTACAAATCTAATGCCTCCTTTATTGAATTTGGGGATCTTAAAGTCTGCAAAACAGAAAATTGTGGTCGTGGGAAACTTCTAAGCAATTAATGCTTTTTCCAAATGTCATCACGTTAGTTCATTTCACTTGTGTAGAGAGCATGGTCTTTATCCAAAGTAATTTCATGACACTTTGTCTGTCAACTTCTCAATCCTTGTCTAACTTCTCAAAGGAAAGCCTTACATCAACAGTAACTAAGCCACCTGCGAAGGAATGACTAGAAAAGAACCTTGTTTCTGCACACGCACAAAACAATTTATGAAACAGCATGTGTCATTATCATTGGCTGGGGACTGTACATCATTTGATGACATCTTCCTTTCGTTTTAATTTGCCAAAAGGAAATCCTCTTTTGAATATCTGCGGATGATATCAGCTGCCGGGTAAAGTTGATTAACTTACGCTGTGTGGCTTCATTGATGGATTTTGCAACTTTCATGCATTTGAAGTAAAAAACCTTGAAATTTGTGCTTCGAATCTGCAGTTGTATTCATAGTGTGCAGTTGTGTGCACAGTGACAGTTTAAGGGGATACTGCGTGTTACTCGGCAGAAAGCTGATGTTTCTGCTTCACCTCAATTTGTCATATTCAGCAGAAGACCATGATTCAACCCTTGGCAACACAGAGCCTACGTAGCAGCAGTTGTCAAGCTCGTTGCTAACGCTTTGCAGTTTCCATCTCTGCTGGATTGGTAGCCCTATAGCTTACAGATGAGATGCACTTGATGGAGAACGCAGACTACCTAAGACCCCTTGACCATAAGTTCAAGATGCAGGCCACTGGACATTCTTACCAAAATTAGGGCTAGGCCTACTACATGCTGGGATATTTCATTGTATCCCAGCACAGACTCTACATACCAGTTAGCTAAAAATCCATATTGTAATGTAGGATTGGCAAACAACCCTGGTAATCCTTGGAAATAGATATTGTCTCCGTACCTTCCCCTGTCATCCAGGGTTTGAATTGAAAATCTTGTAGCTTTCATTGAAAACGTGTGTCCTTGGGAATATTACCAGAACCTAAGTACAGTGGAACCTCCCTTAACGGACACCTCTGCCAGGAGGACACCTCTCTAATCAGGACAGCGATTTTCAGTCCCAAACTGGTCATTTCTATTCATTTCAACCTCTGTAATCAGGACACCTCTCAATTAAGGACAGCATTTGTCAGTCCCAGAGGTGTCCTTAATAGAGAGGTTCCACTGTAGTTATAATGAGATGCAACTTTGATTCAGGATTGCTTTTCAAGAATCCAAAGAATTTTGTCTTTCAGCTTGTACAGTGTAACTGAACATTTAGTTGTAACATACTGTAAAGCAAGATAATTTCGCGGCTGGAAATTTTCGCGAATCAAGAATTATAGACATATTCACGGCAGGATATTTTCGCGAGTCTCTGCCATTTTTTCAATTTTTTTTTCACGGACCGTATTTATCACTTGCGTGTACTCATATTCGCGACAGGAAATTTTCGCGACTCATACACTCTCGCGAAATTCGCGAAAATTTCCTGCACGCGAAATTTTCCTGCTTTTAAAAATATGCACTTTAGGTTACTCTTTCCCCAACCCCTGATGATCAAAAACAGAACAGTAGTGGTAATGAAGCAATAAGAGCAGTAATAACAGCAATTACAGCAGAATGACAGCATCAACAGCAGTAAGAACAGCAGAAACAGAGTATGGCAGCAGTAATGGCATTAATGACAGCATAATAATAGCAGTAACGACAATGATAATAAGAGTAATGGTAATAACAGTAATGTAACAGCAGAAACGGAGCATGGTAGCAATAATGATAATAGCATTTATGACATCATAACAATAGCTGTAATGACAGTAATAATAGCAGTTATGGTAATAAGCAGTAATAACAGCAGTAACAGAGTATGGCAGCAGGAATGTATTAATGATAAGAGCATTAATGGCAGCGTATTAGCAGTAATGACAGCAATAATAATGGCAATGGTAGCAGTATTAAATGACAGCAATAATAACAGTAATGGTATTAAAATAGCAGTAATGACAATGTCAGAAATGGTAATGACACAAGTCAGAATAATGACAGTAATGTTATCTTTATTGCTGTATTAAATTCTCAGACATGAACTCTAGATTTAGAATCTGGCTTTCATCTGTATTTTCCATCTTCCCCTGTGAGCTCCTCTAGAGGAAAGTTCCCCCAAGAAATAAACTGGCTTAAAACATTATCCCTGTACACAAATGTCAAATTACACTAAGTTCTAGTTACAAGAGCAGTGGCAAGTTTTGTATTCGTGGTTCGTTTCATTGTGTTGGAAATGCATGTCCTGCAGGCAATGGCGGGGAGAAAAATGGGTGGCAACAAAGAGTACACGTCGACATTTTTAGTAAATGTCAGAGTTCTTCTGCCTGTCTTCAGATCAGAAGTCCAAATAAGGCTCATCATCTTCAGGTTGCTCACATGCAGTGACAACTTGCAACTTCAGGGAAGATGTTATTCCAATGATTAAGTCCTCCCATCACACTGGGATTGGCCTGTCTTGCAATTTTCAATGTTTTTTTCCTGAAAGCTAACACGTTTTGTCTATGATTCACCATCATTCTCTCTTCTGAATTCTCATCAAAATTGAATTCTGTCTGTCAGCCGTCCTTCGCCGTCTGCTTGTTGGAGGGCAAGTTCTCTCTGACCAGTTCACCGACCAGTTCGCCATACCAATTTCACAGCATTTGCCTACCATAGTTGGGTATTTACAGGCAATAGACGTTCTGTCACTAGGTTGGTGGAGCTGTCACGTTTACATTGATGGATAGATATCATGCCTGTATCATGCGCTACCATCAGTTATCAAGAGGGAAAGAGTAACTGAAGTCTACACAGTGACAGTTCAATACAGATTGCTGGATTTTCTATCTGATGGTTGAAAACCGGTCACAGGCAAGTAATCTTAATGCCTGTTTTGACTTGACCCTCCCCCCTGAAATCATTACATATTTTAACATTTTGATGATGTGTTGTGTTTTCCTTTCCAACTGCACTACTCCAAATGATAGAAAAGTTATGAATCACCAGGAAAGATGCATCCCATGATACAGAAAAGTCATAAAAGGGCCAAAACTGATGTCCTCTCCTTCCTTGGGCTGTGTGTGGAAGCAATTGTGAACATGCAGAAAACTAGTGTAGATGTAGGCGTACACATGTCATGCTANCACAGGGGAAGATGGAAAATACAGATGAAAGCCAGATTCTAAATCTAGAGTTCATGTCTGAGAATTTAATACAGCAATAAAGATAACATTACTGTCATTATTCTGACTTGTGTCATTACCATTTCTGACATTGTCATTACTGCTATTTTAATACCATTACTGTTATTATTGCTGTCATTTAATACTGCTACCATTGCCATTATTATTGCTGTCATTACTGCTAATACGCTGCCATTAATGCTCTTATCATTAATACATTCCTGCTGCCATACTCTGTTACTGCTGTTATTACTGCTTATTACCATAACTGCTATTATTACTGTCATTACAGCTATTGTTATGATGTCATAAATGCTATTATCATTATTGCTACCATGCTCCGTTTCTGCTGTTACATTACTGTTATTACCATTACTCTTATTATCATTGTCGTTACTGCTATTATTATGCTGTCATTAATGCCATTACTGCTGCCATACTCTGTTTCTGCTGTTCTTACTGCTGTTGATGCTGTCATTCTGCTGTAATTGCTGTTATTACTGCTCTTCTTGCTTCATTACCACTACTGTTCTGTTTTTGACCATCAGGGGTTGGGGAAAGAGTAACCTAAAGTGCATATTTTTAAAAGCAGGAAAATTTCGCGTGCAGGAAATTTTCGCGAATTTCGCGAGAGTGTATGAGTCGCGAAAATTTCCTGTCGCGAATATGAGTACACGCAAGTGATAAATATGGTCCGTGAAAAAAAAATTGAAAAAATGGCAGAGACTCGCGAAAATATCCTGCCGTGAATATGTCTATAATTCTTGATTCGCGAAAATTTCCAGCCGCGAAATTATCTTGCTTTACAGTATGTTACAACTAAATGTTCAGTTACACTGTACAAGCTGAAAGACAAAACTCTTTGGTTTCTTGAAAAGCAATCCTGAATCAAAGTTGCATCTCATTATAACTACTTAGGTTCTGGTAATATTCCCAAGGACACACGTTTTCAATGAAAGCTACAAGATTTTCAATTCAAACCCTGGATGACAGGGGAAGGTACGGAGACAATATCTATTTCCAAGGATTACCAGGGTTGTTTGCCAATCCTACATTACAGTATGGATTTTTAGCTGACTGGTATGTAGAGTCTGTGCTGGGATACAATGAAATATCCTAGTATGTAGTAGGCCTAGCCCTAATTTTTGTAAGAATGTCCAGTGGCCTACATCTTGAACTTATGGTCAAGGGCTCTTAGGTAGTCTGCGTTCTCCATCAAGTGCATCTCATCTGTAAGCTATAGGGCTACCAATCCAGCAGAGATGGAAACTGCAAAGCGTTAGCAACGACCTTGACAACTGCTGCTACGTAGGCTCTGTGTTGCCAAGGGTTGAATCATGGTCTTCTGCTGAATGTGACAAATTGAGGTGAAGCAGAAACATCAGCTTTCTGCCGAGTAACACGCAGTATCCCCTTAAACTGTCACTGTGCACACAACTGCACACTATGAATACAACTGCAGATTCGAAGCACAAATTTCACAGGTTTTTTACTTCAAATGCATGAAAGTTGCAAAATCCATCAATGAAGCCACACAGCGTAAGTTAATCAACTTTACCCGGCAGCTGATATCATCCGCAGATATTCAAAAGAGGATTTCCTTTTAGCAAATTAAAACGAAAGGAAGATGTCATCAAATGATGTACAGTCCCCAGCCAATGATAATGACACATGCTGTTTCATAAATTGTTTTGTGCGTGTGCAGAAACAAGGTTCTTTTCTAGTCATACCCTCGCAGGTGGCAATAGTTACTGTTGATGTAAAGCTTTGCTTTGAGAAGTTAGACAAGGATTGAGAAGTTGACAGAAAAAGTGTCATGAAATTACTTTGGATAAAGACCATGCTCTCCACACAAGTGAAATGAACTAACGTGATGACATTTGGAAAAAGCATTAATTGCTTAGAAGTTTCCCACGGCCACAATTTTCTGTTTTGCAGACTTTAAGATCCCCAAATTCAATAAAGGAGGCATTAGATTTGTAATCACTGCACAGGAGAGAATGAAATTGAATACCGAGCTTCAGTGACTTATGAAATTACTTAGCTGTGAAGTCAAAGGAGTTGAAGGCCACATCATCTGCGAAGCTCAAATAGAATTTACTCAGTCGTGAGAGTTGCTCTTTGCTCAATGAAACTGATGGTAAGTAATGCCAAATTGGCTCCCTGTCCTTGATTCAGACGCAGCTTTGATGAGACAGGTCCGGTTCCACCAAAATAGTTGTAGTACAAGACGAATACGCGATTGCTTCAAAGATGGAGTTACTTTTGAGTGGATACTGACAAAAATCACATAGAAACACACAGAAAAAACAACTGAGTATTTGACAACCACACACCTGAGTATGAAGAAGTGACAGGCGAGTATTGATATGAGATTCACAGAAACAACTGCACCATTTGACTGAGGATGCACTTGAGTGTACACAATGATGATAACGTGAAGTATGAGTTGAGTATAGGTGAGCATGAGAATGAAGATGAGATCCACAACCCAAAGACGAAATTGAGTATCAACACTGCATACATTACATATACACACACATACTGTAACACGACTGAGAGAACAAATGTTGATGAAGACAACCACAATCAAATTCGAGTGAAGGGTGACTCAAAAGTTCATGACTGATGGACACACATGAGATGAAATTGCAAATGAGCTGGATGGATTGTGTAATGTGAAGACACAACAACATGTCAAAAGCATTTTTTGAGATACTTTGCCATGACCAGCCCTTTTTTAGTGCGAGGCTTTCAGAAAACTTCAACAGAAGATACTGTCTGCTCGAACCTGGGAGCAGATGAGTCAACACATGAAATATTAAACCAAATTTTCTGCCAAGGATAAAATATTATGCTTCTAAAACAGAAACGACATGCAGTATTCTATTTATAACATTATTCCCTTCAGGAATATTCTATGCACCAACACGCCTGCATGAATTAAGATTCTATTGATAACTGATTGAAATACGAGTGCACGAAAATATCCAAGGGCATGCAAGATGAATGGTGAACTGCACTAATGCATTCAGTGAATAATCCACTACCATTTGCCATTATTTAGAGTCATAATCTGAAATAAACAGGGCTGTTAACAGAAAACAGGGTACGTACACAAAAATTACGGATGATGAACAGCAAATGAGTGGTAGGCCTAATCCTAGAAAATTCATCGTTTCATTCTGACTTACTCCCCTGAAGAAATCATTACATGATTTTAAATTCCTATTTCAAAATACATTTACATTACCATTTTATATCTAGTGATACTCGTCTTTGTTTGAGAAAGACATTGCGCAATGATGATAAGTAATGGAGTCTTCATGAAAAAGTTGGTGCAAAGCGAAATGGGCAACATCATTTTCATACCAGCATCCCTGGACAAAATCGCTACATTCTTATCCAAGAGAGTATCAAGGGATATCGAATGTGCCCTGAGTTTTGGGATGGGAGGGTCAAGATTTCTGTGCATTGGGAGGGTACTATGGAGGGTTATTACTAGGCAATGCTCCAACTGGTCTAATCAGTTATCATTTCGCTACTTTGAGATCAATTCTACTCTAAACAACAAGCAATAAACTGGGTCCAGTCACACTTAAAAAGTAGATCCAAAGCAAGTGAGTGAGAGAATTTGGCAAGGATGTTTTGTGCTGCCATATGACCAGCTCCAACAAAAGCAGGCTCTTGTTTCAATCCTGGAAAGGGTTAAAGGTGTTACGACACAATAGCTGAAATGAATGTCGCTGTGGGATTACATAAGTGGTGGACAGCAATGACGATAGTTGAAACTGACAAGCAACGATAATCACTTGTGACAAGTGTCGGCTTTTGCTGGAGATGGTCCAACATGTCATTATTAACTAAACAAAACTGCAATGCAAAAGAATCACAAAACGAAAAGTAAGGTCGAAGCAGGAATCTGATTTTGAGTAACAAAATTTGTCTTTTATAAAGTAGGCTACACTGTAATGATGGCTATGGTTAATGTCCCTGAATTCAAATCTGTTTCAAGTATATCATGTTCATTTCATTTCTTCAAAACTTGATGTATATTTCATCAACAAGCTTCTCAAGGGAAACCATCACTCTGAAAAATGACAGAACTCATGTCTGCTGCGATCATAGCAATTTTGAGCCCCTGCTTGGCATTCCAGGCAGACACTCGTCCAGCTACATCATATTTCCCTAGGGAATTATAAATGTACCGTAATGGGTACTAAAGATACATAATAAATCCCAATGCATTTGGTTAGACACTAGACTGTTCGTTGTTATTCATCCGGATGTATATTACTTAATCAAGCTTTGTTCTAGAGATCTGCTAATTCCCAAGCGAGTGCATACTTTGGTAAATTGCACCCATTAACAGCACTTCTACTTGCCTTACTTGTTGCTTATCCATGCTGCATAATAACTTAGTCCATAGTCCTCGGCAATGCCACATAGACGACGTCGATAAAAGAAGATGTTACCATCATCCAGAACACTTCGCCAAGCAATGGTATTGAAAATCTCTTGCTATGGTGATGTTCAGCAGCAAACTCAGACAAGCGATAAACTATTAAGTTGATGAGACAGTGAGTATCTCAGTAACTGAACCCTTTTGGGGAAAAAAATCCCAAAGCATCAACCATTTTCTTGACAGCAACTTGGCTTCTCAGATTATGTGACGTATTATTACCGTATGTCAAGATTTTGTTGCAAAACAAATTCAAAGGAAATCTATACAAACAGAAACGAATTCTTCAAGAAACAANAAGGTGTGCTGTGAGGTGCTCAGTGCAGAATCATGGTGAGGTGCCGGGTGACAATACACACACTGGAAAACGGTAAAATCATGGCACACGGTGAACTATCAAAGATGGAACTTGAATTTGAAATTGGTGGCGCTGCAGTGCTGGAAGCGGGTTGTGATTGGTCAGTTGATGAATGGATAGGTCAGAGGTGACTGTTATGCAAATTTTGCTTTGCTGATTGGTTAACAGAATTGTTAAGCATACATTTACAAAGAAACATTTAAGCAGCAGACATGGGCTGTTTCTTGAGATTGGTTTATCTTAGAATGAACCAACTGCAGGGGATTCTAATTTGACTTGCAGGTTATGCAGCCACTACTCAAAGTACAGGGGAATCTCCATTTGTGGGCACATCTGCCAGGAGAACACCTCCCTATTGCAGACACCAAACATTAGTCCTGCAGTTACCATTGAGTATGACCTCTGTAATCCAGACACCTCTAATAAGGACAACATTGGCCCGTCCCAAAAGTGTCTTCAATAGAGAGGCTCCACTAGGCCTACTTAGGAAATAGATTCCAAACTTGCCACTTGGTAAAATAAGCAGCCAATAATTTTTTGCAATATTTTATCCAACAGGTAACTTTTATATGATTTCTTAATACAGCAGCTATGTGTTGGTAGCACCATCAACGGAAAATGTAACTACACCGCACGTGAAAACCATTGGCACCTTATATTCACAAGGCAAAGTCTCAAGTCAGAATCAGCAAAGCATGAATGCATAAAAGTCAATGCCTCGAGTCACAAAAAGAGGACCATGCAGGAGGCAAGGTGGGATTGGATTGGTGTGTGCACAGAGCCTTTTAGCCAATATCAACAAAGATCTTGGTGTCATCATCAGGGAATTCCATGCATTTCATCAGGGCGTTTTTAGACATACTGGTACTTGTCAGTTCTCGAAATTTTGTCAACACATACCTATTTTTACCAGTATTGTCACCAGTATTGTCATCCGCCCAGAAGATGACTGACTACTACAAGGTACTATGAGACTTCTTACATGTATGTGCATATCTTCCCAGGTCGAAAACCAATATGCCATTCAGAGAAACTAAGGATTGTTTTCATTCAGTCCAAAATACTAGTAATGATTTCTGATGAACTTTACTTCACTTGTTGCTCTTTTGCAAAGTTATTCTAGATTTGATTCAGATATGTAAAAAAAAATGCAACAGTATGTGAATTTTCGCAAGATTTGAATCCTGTTATAAAATCTAGAGAATGGATTGCTCTCTGTTTTAGTCACACTTGTTTCTATCTATTTATTCCTGGCTGGATGATTCCCATCCAAAAACAACGAAAATCAACATCAAAAATTATTTCATTTCTATCTAACATCCATCTCCCCTCCTTGCTCTAGTGTATGCGAAGCATCTGAAATCGACACACTTTCAGAATGTGTACACCATCCTCTCATTTTGACATGAACACGTCCATGGTTACAGTCATATAGTATATAACAGGAAGACACAACGGTGCAATCTACAATACTCTTAGTTGCATGTGGATTGACGGAACAGAATTGTAACGACCAGTACAAAATATCCATCACTCAGTGACCTGGCTATCATCTAAAGACGTTTACAATAGTACCCAAGATGCATTTCAGCTGTGTAGAAATATACAAGGGTGGAAAATTTGTAACTTCAAATTATCAATGATATCAAATATCAAGGGTCACGTCACTTGATTGGTTAGATTCAACCAATCAGGTGCAAGATTATCAACAACCAATCAGATGCAAGATTAACTGACCAATAATTTGATGATACATCCTGCACTGTGCATTCATTGGTCAAGGCTGCCGACAAAGTAGTTAATTGACCAATGACATGTTGGAGCTAAAATCAAATGACCCAAGACAATGATATCTTCAAATCATTGAAGTGACACTCTTTCCCACCCTATGTTATTTCCAACCATAATGTACACACCATGTAAATGTAACCCTCTCATTGACATCCAAGGCAGTACACTGACAGAGTCATTCTACTTTATATCTTCAAGATGAAAAACACAGCTTGAGAGAGGAGCAGCAAGAAGGAATGTTTAGGCCCACCAAGAGCCACTTTTATTCTTAGCGTAGTGGAACACAAAATCGACTGCAAAACTGAAATTTCTACGTATCAGAGAAGGTGTCATTGCAAGGACCTTTAGGAAATACCTAAAGATAATTTCAGAGGAAAGTGGATTGAGTTCCTATTGATAAGGCAGGGTTGTTGCTCATTGCTCTTGGTAACAATGTGCATTGCTTTTCACAGCACACGGCACAATGACTGGTGCTGCAATTTGCCTGCGTGCTGCGGGCTTTACACCTGTTGTGGCAGCAAAAAATATGTCACATCTAACTCATTACTTTCCCCAACACTGACAGGTGAAATTAATACAACATGCTGCAGCGCTCATGGACAAAGCCATATCAAGCCTTGTGATACACTTGGCAATTCGCAATAAACTTCATGTCAATATTTAAATGGATTTAATGGAATTTTTTGCAACAGATGGAAATAATAGGCTGACAGTGTACTGGATCAATGCCTTTGAAAGGGTTACATGTACACAGGCAGAAAGGCTTGAGTTGAGATATGCATAGCGAGAAACCATTAAGGATAGGCCTATATATTTGAAGAATGCAACATGTCAACCCGACACTGGGGATGTTCATCCACTTTATGCCGTTTCACCATTACCTCCCAATGACCTGCCATGCCTTTGAACAGAAATGTTGAACTGCACAAAAAATTTGGTAATTGAAACTAAAATTTAAGATGAAAAGTTATTCAACTGGCTTTTCAACTGTTTGAAATTTCGCAGTCAAAGCAGCTGCAACAGCAGCCAAGCTTATGAGTTTCAACCCAACCCTTTCAACACTAACATTTTCAGTAAAACTAATAAACTATAAACAAAACCTGAAATCCTGTCACATAGAGGTATTCATTTGAAAAGCATTCACTTTGAGCTTTCTAATGAATAACAGTATGACAGCTTTCAAGCTTTTGTGCAAATTTTCACTTTCGTCAAAATTGGACTTGGCAGTGATGAACAAGCTCATTGTTTGCTTCTCTTAGCACGCAGTTCAAACCCTCCCCAACTACCATCTTCACTGACCCCACCCGAAAGTATATTCTCTTTCACTGTTCACTTTCTTTACACTAGCCATCTAGGATTTCAAATATTTCTCGATGTCAGGGTTCTTAGATATGATTTTAAAAGAAATTTATCGCCATGCATACTCTGCCCAGAACCTTCCTGTTCTGATGTATACCACAAATCATTCTAGGACAAAATACCATTTAATCAAACAATATCAAATTACCATATGGACCAACCATGAACAATCAACTCTCCATCTAGAGTAGAACATTTGACAAACGAACACCATGCCATGAAGCCCGAGTGAACAATGTCCCGATAATTTCAGAAGTCCATTTATACTCCTCCCAAATCTATACTGTCCTATATCATTGCAGATCTGACTGCCACAGGATATTGATATCTGCCCATATAACTTCAATATACCAACTCTGCCTCATGCACATCAGACCTCCACTGGAACAAGTACCAGCATGGTCTGCAAAATCAAAGTGCGCTCCTCCTCAAGGGAGTTTGCTTGTATGAGTTAATTCTAAGTTATGATGCAACTGACGGTTTTTGGTGTTCAGCAACAATCACTAAAAGTTACAAATGATGCCTTTTTGGTGTTCAGCAACAATCACTTAAGATGAGATGCAACTGATGGCATTTTGGTGTTCAGCAACAACCACTTAAATTGTGATGCAACTGACAGCATTTTGGTGTTGCGACAAACACTTAAGTTGTGGTCCAACTGATGGCGTTTAGATGTTCAGCAACAACCACTTAAGTTGAGATGCAACTGATCGCATTTTGGTGTTCAGCAACAACCACTTAAGTTGTGATGCATTTGATGGCTTTTTCATGTTCAGCAACAACACTTAAGTTGCAATGCAACTGATGGCTTTTAGGTGTTCAGCAACAACCACTTAAGTTGAGATGCAACTGATTGCTTTTTGGTGTTCAGCAACAACCACTTAAGTTGTGATGCATTTGATGGCTTTTTCATGTTCAGCAACAACACTTAAGTTGTGATGCAACTGATGGCTTTTTGGCATAGCGCAGATTCATCAACTGTTCTGCAGATGGATGGAAACTTGATTCTTCTGGTGGTATGGTATTTCACCCCTTGATGCATCTAAACATACCGATATAAACATTCTTTTTTGAAAAAAAATTGGCTGCATGGGACAAAGTCTTGGAAGTTTTTTTTATTTTCAGTGCTTCCCTTTAATATCCTTTGTTTCCTTGAAAATGAAGACCTTTAATGCTTTTTTTCAAGTGATATGACTAAAATGCCAACTGTTTCATCATTCCCTTAAATTTTTCATTGAACTTTTAAACGTTATCCATTCAAAACATGAAAATTTCCCCAAGATTTTTTGGTCTCTAAGTCGCATCGTTTTTTCCACAGCATTACTATCAAAGCATTCCAGATTATGAAATATTAGTTTTATGTGATCGAAAAATTGGAATCTGCTGAAGTACTATGTTGTGCTTCATTCTGTTTCAGAACTTTTTTGCTCAAGTATTGTATTTACTTTCCAGAGACTTGGACATTGCAAATCGACTTTTTCTGGGATTGTCAAAAGTAGAGTCAATATCCTGGCTCAAGAATTGATCGGCGATAATTCAATACTGATTTAGATGGATCAGTAGCAAAACCTTTCCCTCTTTCTCATTTTTCATGAACAGTAGCTAATGCAAATGTCCATTTCGCTCAAAGCATGCTCAAGTCATCTGTACATGAATGTACATATTCAACCTAGAATGTACATCTGACTCCAGCAAACCCAGGTGAAATGGATGCCAGCATTGCTTTAAACCTACTTTGAGTCACCATGCAGCCTTGTTTTCAACACTACTGATGCTTTGCTGGGGTTATTTGGGATTTGACAAATCCACATGCTGACCATGTTGAACGTCTTAGCAAGGCCGGACCTTGCATTCTTTGGATTATAGACGGACTTCAAGTTATAAAATCTCCAATTTCATATCACATGTTATGGTTTCCTGCAAAAATACACCAGTGACTACACTGGTTTCTGAGCTCAATTCAGGAGCATAATCTAAACACACCAGTGACTACAATGGTTGACACAAGCTCAATTCAGGAGCAAAATCCCAATGCACCAGTGAGCACACTGGTTCACAAGCTCAATTTGGGAGCATGCACCAGTGACAACACTGGTTCAGAAGCTCAATTCAAGAGCAAAATAATCAAATGCACAAGTTACTACACTGGTTTACAAGCTCAATTCTGCATGGAGTTAACTGGCACACGACTTGAAATTGCCATATGTCATGGTTAGAATTTCACTACCTCAATAATCCAAAGAATGGAACAGGCCCGCCTTCCAAAGATGATGAGCCACACAAAAAAACACAAAATGCATCTGAGTACAACCAAGAAGAAAATGATATTCTTAAATCATATCATAACAAAGCCAGAAAGTACAAAGTGATCACCTTAATATCCTGTTATATGATTGGCCAGATGAAAAAGATAAAACCATCGTTTATTCTTAAAGCAGCTTCATGCTACGGGGTGCAGCACGGTCACATCGGCAAGACACCAACACGATTTGACGAAGCATTGTGCTGCATGACTTTCTTTGTGAATGTTGACCTATGTTGAAGCAGACGTTTAGTTATACTTATTGAACATGGATGAGATTTTCTGAAAAAGAAGAATTTTATGATATCTGACTGCAATCATAGACTGAGAGACAGGTACCGCTCATTTTCAATCAGCTGACAAAATTTACAAAAGAATGTCAAAACATCAAATGCAGTAAATCTTAGGTGCTCAGCAAAGGAGACAAAGTTGATATTTCTAATTTGCTTTTGAATCAAAGATGACAAAAGTCAAGATTTCTTTTTTGCTTTTGAATCTCAGTCCATGAACCTATATTCACAGAATGACACAAGGCATATATCGAAATAAATGCAACAAGCTGGTATTATGCAAGGTATTTTATTGAAAAGAGTCAATAATAGAGCACTGTCGGTTACATGAACTGTACTTTAATTAATGGGTACCAATATACAAGAGGCTTCCTCAAATCAGGTTTTTCACTGTTTGCAGCCACTGTAGATAGCTAGTTCAGTAAAAATATTTACAGGTTATAGAAGATTATACTGGCTGCATTTATGACGATACAGCCTGTACTGACAAGCAAGAATCAGAATAAGATTAGTCAGAACGCCATGCAACATCCACAAAATCACACTAATCTGAGCCGGTGCAAATCTCAAGTGTTTTATTCAGTTTGTTCCTTGAACGACAGAGATTTGGAATGACCATGACTTGATCCCGATGCTACTCTTACTCCTTACTTGTTGCTGTACTGCATCAAATCCACATTTCATGCCACAACTTGATCAGAAGAAGGCTTTTGATTCATTCCAGCACTTTTCCATTCCTACTAGCTTTTAACATTAGCAGCAGTTTTTCAAATTGTAAACTAAAACCTGTCTCCTTTTATACTTGTTTCTCTTGAAGGCTTCCAAGTCTCCAAGTTATTGCCTATAACCTTAGCTAAAGATTGTTTTAGGAAACAAGGCCTATGAACAATCAATGATGTGCAATCTTATACCATTCTCTGCAGTCCAAGAACAACTTAACACTATCAATGCATTAGACCACATACATTAGAAAATATTGTCCTATAATGCATTCAAAACGTCAAACTTACAACACTTTCTTCAATAAAAATGCTACAAATGCATTCCAAGTAAAAACTGTTAATTTCAACTTCAATCTGCTGATTTCCAACCGAACATCGGCAAATTGAAATGAAACAAAATTGAACTTATTTCAGCACAGGTTGACACACATCCAATGCATTGCAGTCACTTCCTATACACAGTTGGCTCTGGTCAACTTGGGTTGAAACATGGCTGAAACAAAACCCATGAAATTTTTCATTTTACATTTCTGAATAATCTTGACTTGAATTTACAATAAGTTTAATTACATTCAATGCAAGATTATCAGAAAAATGAGAAATTTCATTATTTTGATAAAGAAAGAATTAATCACACTATTTATTGTCAAATGATATTGCTCAAGAATGAAAATGACATACCGTGAAAAAAATTTCTATTCCTTAAAAAAAGTTTTAACAACACTATTTGTGCCTGGCTCCTGAACATGATCGTACCATCTTATTTCCACAATTTCTTAAGATGGAAGTTGAAATTGTGAAAAAAAGAATATCCTATACTGAAAATATCAGAACCTAAGCACAAACTATAGCTAGCGCTTATTTCACATCCATACTAAAGCAAATTCAGCAAATAAGCTTAAAAAATTCAAAAAATATCTTAAGATTTCTTAGATGTTTCTTCTTACAGATTCCTCTGATACACAGCCAACCAAGTCTCTGATTATCTACAGAGAAATGTCCCCAGAACAACTATACCAGCCTACCATCCTACTGTTCTAGGCCTATGGTTGTTGAGGGAACATTTCTCTGGGTCACACTGTGGGTGCATTTTGATAGGAACTATAAATTGTAAGAATGTTGCTGAGCGGCATCAAATCCACAAAACTTCATGCCACTAGATCAGAAGGCAGCTTTTGATTCTTTCCGGCACTTTTTCTTTACAAGTGTGAGTTACACCTACGCCAATCACAATGTGAAACAGACAGTCCAAGACACACACAGTGGAATCTTCGTGAATATAGAATGATGACAGTGTGGGCCAGCACTTCCAAAGGCACTCCTTGCAAGAGTTCTCTGGTGCGAGTTGGCTCTCAATGGGCAATTCACCATTTTTGGTTTCCGCTGGACTTATTATCTACACCAGAATTGCCCATTGAGAGTCAATTTGTGCGAGAAAACTCTACTCTGGAGTCACACCTTTATAGTAGAATAGGGACTTTTCACGATGGACCATTCCAAGGCATTCCAGTAAAATGGCCGACAACCACCTGGCATAGAATATCCTTCACAGTCTTTAAGTTTGTGGTCAGTTTCTTGATCGCCACCATGCAAAATCATCAAACTCTATCATCAGGAATATGTTCAACATCACCGCAAGGCAAAGTCCATGAAAGGAGATGGCTCCAAACCAGATCCAGTACAAGCAATTAGACGATAATTTCAGAATTTCTGTTTCCGTTTCTGTCCAAGCAATATCAGCCAAGGTGGATGTTGATGATCATATGAACATATGATTGAACATGGGAATAACTACAGCAGATTATCTTTAAAACAAAAAGGATTCAATGATCTTGAGACAATTTTGGTTCATACCAAGATTCCAATGTATATGTTCAAAACACATTTATGTGAGAGTCAACAAGAAGTGAGACAACTTCGCTGCAGCTGACAACACTATTAGTGCTTGCCAATTTCACCTACGACATGACTTCTGTGACAACTTCCAATGACAACATGTGCTCAGGACTTCCACAGAAAACATACACAACATGACAGAAGCTTGACCGAGAATTAGCGGCAGGATCACTGAGTGAGTGAGCACATGTAGGCTGATGTAGTGATCAGTCAGTTGTCATGTGTGACATTTGTGTTACATTAGGTTCGAAGATATCTTAGCTCAGACACTACTTATTGACTGTGTTATCAACGCCATAGATGCAAGCTTACATGAACGAAATAGCATGGATGATGTTTGTGTGATATTGCCAGGAATAAAACTAACGTTGACATGAAATGCTTTCGTCATGACACAAACATGAAAGCAATGCCAAGGTCAATACAATGTGTCAGTGTGATATCATTGGAAGTAGAGGTCAAGGTCAATGTAAGGTGTTGCTGTGATATCATTGGAAAGGGAGGCCAAGGCCAATACAAGGTGTTATTGTGATATCACTGGAAATCGAGGTCAAGGTCAATGTAAGGTGTTTTTATGATATCACTGGAAATCGAGGTCAAGGTCAATGTAAGGTGTCATTGTGATGTCATTGGAAGAGGCCAAGGTTGATGTAAGGCATTATTGTGGTATCACTGGAAATAGAGGTTGAGGTCAATATAAGGCATCGTGATATCACTGGAAATAAAAGTCAATTGCCCTGCTCCGGGATGGTGATGACCATGTTTCAGTTTTCATCACCTTGCGGGAGGAAGATGAATAATGGCGGTAATGATTCAAGGTCAATGCATGGTGTTATTGTGATATCATTGGAAATAGAGGCCAAGGTCAGTGTAAGAAGGTGTTTTTATACTTCGATGTCGCTGGAAGAATGTCAAAGGCCAAAGCTACTTGGCACAACCAAACTAAGAATCCTGATGTTGGTTGACACCATGATGGTTTGACACGCAAATAAATATGCCAAGGCCAACAGAATCATTGAGATACAATAGAGACGTGCAGACCAACTTAAAATGGAATTACTCCAGTGTGCACTCTATCTCCATGAACAGTAATTAGATTGACACCAACATCAGAAATTGTACGCACGGAGCAAGTTTCTATGCACGGCCTCACCGTCGCATCTACATGCTAGGATTAACAACATCCTGCGCGTAATGAGAAAATGGCCGCCTCAACAA
Source organism: Notospermus geniculatus (assembly GCA_002633025.1). NCBI lineage: Eukaryota > Metazoa > Nemertea > Pilidiophora > Heteronemertea > Lineidae > Notospermus > Notospermus geniculatus. The sequence continues at coordinate 313,814 of NMRB01000057.1, forward strand.
ACAGACTTGACTGATCAAATATTAATTCGACGAAGGAGATTGTGACAGTAGGTCGTGCTGCTGTTTGGCGATTTTCTTGATGATAAAAGAGAGAATGATAAAATATCTCAATTCGTTCAATCTACGGTTTAGGAAAGAACACGTAAAGAAATTTGTAGGCATAGATATTATTGTGATGCCAAGATGGTCCATGATTAATGTGCTTCTCATTAAAGACTCAACATGGGCGGACCCAGGTTCTTCTGCTGGTCGGGTGTGTATGTGTGAACTGAGGATAGTGCTGACACCTAGTTTTGAAGGTGGGGGCCAACCCTGGAGAAAACCAAAATGCTCTGCGATGCAATTTCCGGTGAACACTGATGAACAATTGTTGCTTGCTGAGAGCAGGGGGTCCAAAATCCCTGGAACCTCGCCAGCAAGAGAATTCCGGAAAAGCAGCAGTGTCGTGTCAGCCACACATGTAAAGACTAAAGACGGCAATACTTGTCGCATCAAATCTGAACATGAGATCGAAAATCAAGCACTGAAGGACAATTAACAAAGGACACACCCTGTGTCCAATCCATTTTTTATCGAGAAATCTCGTCCAAATTTAGCAAGGTGATACAAGTTGATTCTATAATAAGCTACTTAGAACACCCTGTAACTTCAGCGCTGGATGCTACAATATTTTTCACCAATCAATACGCTGATCAACGCGTTTAGGCCATTACCAGATCGATCGTATCTTGCAAATGATGCCAATAAGTAGATAACATCAAAAAATGTATATTTATCAGTCAATCAATGGTGTCGAATAATCATCAGAAGGACACTGAGAAAATCATGGGGCGATTTGTGAAAAACGATATACAGATTTAGAGTTATCGGTTTTTGTGATACTTAAAAGGTAATTGTATGCGGTACTGGGGCTGAAGGGAATGATAGTGAGTGCAGAGACCAGAGTTAAAATAACTCGTCAAACTCTTGGAGGTAGTTGCTTTCTGAGGACTTTCCACAAACAACCATCGTCAACTAAACTATGCAAAGAAATGATTGGTATGGCAGCGAAACATAAAGTTTATTTTGTGGCCGTGGTGCCCTCAGTGCCTTCTTCAGAGTGGCCTTGTGCCCCTGGGTGTGGCCTTGGTGCCCCTAAAATTCAGAAAATTTCCAAGGCCAAAGTGGCAGTGCCCAAATGGAAGTCTAAAGGCCTGCATCAAAATGTGATCACCAAGACCATTCCAACTTTCCAATGGCAGTACTGTTTGACCATATGAAATACCGGTACCCTGCAAGGGTGGCTACAGTACTGTTCGTACAAGAGAGAGGACAGGCTGGGATTTGGATCCAGATTGCTGGACAGAGTCAGCAAAGTCCTAAGCCGTAGACCTAATACATCTTAATTATACGGTACATTCTCTATACCTCGATGGCCAATCATTACAGAAACGCCAACACAAGGATGTTCATCATGATATAATCATGGGCGATTGAACTTAAGAACACTGTTAATTGGAGTTTAAAAGGCAGCAGTGCGAAAATGGTCGAGGGAAGTGGGCTTCAACACACCTGGATACGGAATCCGTAAGAAACGATCAATCACTTAATCAGGGGAGATCAATTTGCGCTCCAGGGATTGATTCCTATACGGGCAGGTCTGTATCAGTGAACGACCGTCTGGGTAGACAGCTCTGGGGTAGAACTAGAAACAATGGACACCACGGTATACAGTGTAATGGTATTCAACAGGTTGTTTTCTTCACAGCCCGCGGCTCTAAACTGAAGGAGTACCCGCGTACGTGCCCATCTCTACCTGATGACCGTCATGTAAACAGGACTGGGGTAAAACTAGTAACAAGGACACCATGGTATACACCGCAATGGTGTTTTTAACAGGTTGTTTTCTTGTCAGCCGGACTGCAAATTGCAGGAGTACCACATGCCAACCCGACGACCAATAGGACCTCATCAGCATCGCTGATTTAGGCCTCAAGGACTACGGACTACAATATCGAACGTCCTCTCAGACAAATAGGACTTCCTGCCCATAAGCCACTCGTGTGTCAATGTCACACCTATGTTGCCAGGCTCGGCTGAGAAGTAACCAGCAGTTATTAAACGAGCGAGATTGGTCTCGAACTATATTATTGATTACTGCCCTCATTTCTTGACAAAATTGAGTTCCATTAGTCCATACTATCATATCAAAACCTCATCTGGAGTGTATCGGAGCTAATTTCCATGTGTTAAGAAGAGCACTTGGTTACAAGGGGCAATTTAAAGGGCAACTTAGACTCCAAATCTACTTTGTCAATTGTGTGCAAAATGTTACATGGATAAGCTCTTCGTGTTTTGAATCTGGACTTGAGAACTAAGTGATTACAGAAAACATACAGACTACTTTCAGTATGATACCGAACACATAGAATACTAATAAGTAGTATCCCAGAATATTATGTTGTACAACCTCATACCCAGTTGCATAAACCCACGTAAAATACATTGCCCACATAGGACAACAGCATCCTGGGGACAAGGTAACATAACAGAATAGTCAGGGGCACTCTGCAACGAACTCTCCTATTGGTGGATACATAAATGTTATGAAATCATGACATATACTTACAAATAGAAACAATGACATTAAAATGAAAGCGACATGTACACTGCACAGAACATGTAATGTACAACACCACAATATCAGACAAGTCAGACACAACCAGACATGCATTTAAGCGTAGTCTGTTCCCTGAACTCAATCTTCTGTTGTCATGATTCTTCTAAGTTTCAGAACTTGATGGCAATGAAAATGCAAAAAGATACCAAACCAATGTCTCATTGGAATACATCAAGAGGGAGGTTATACAAGAACCAATCATAATGAAGAAGATTGTGCAAGAACCAATCATCATGAGGAAGATTATACAAGAACCAATCATCATGAAGTTCATACAAGAACCAAGGTTCCAGGCCTCTGTTCATCATCAGAATGTCCGTTTTCAGGTTGTCAATTGGTAAAGTTAACATTAAAATTGCATTATCTATTACTAAAATATATGATCAGGGAACTCGACAAAGCATATTGGAAGCAACACAGAACATTTTCACTCACTAAAGCAACTGAGTGCATCTTGACAAGAACTACACTTACCTTTTGTATTCAACAACACCATAAGAACAGGCACATGAAACGAGAGAAAAGAACAAGGTTATACAAGTACCAATCTTTCTTATCATCATACAAAAACTGAATTATGAAGCAGTTTGTATGCAAGAACCTATGAACCAATCACCATGTAGAATGTTAGAATCAATCATCCATGAAGAAGGTTACCGGTATCCAAGAACCAATCATCATGAAGAATGTTATACAAGAACCAATCATCCATGAAGAAGGTTATACAAGAACCAATCATCATGTAGCAGTTTCTATACAAGACCCAATCATCCATGAAGAAGATTATACAAGAACCAATCATCCATGAAGAAGGTTATACAAGAACCAATCATCCATGAGGCAGGTTATGCAAGAACCAATTGTCATTTGGAAGATTATACAAGAACCAATCATCCATGAAGAGTTTATACAAGAATCAATCGTCCATGAAGAAGGTTATACAAGAGCCAATTGCAAGAACCTATCAAAATGAAGAAGGCTATGCAAGAGCCAATCATGATGAAGGAGGTTAGGCCTATACAAGGACCAATCATTAAGAAGATCCCATTGGGAGCCTTGCCTGTCCTGCCCTATTTCAAAGCAATTTTCCAACTGGTCTTCATTTGGTACCACGAACTCACCAGGGAAAATTCAACTAAACTGACTTTTTCCGCCAGAACAGAACACTACATTCGGCCCCATTTCCATGGTAACAACAAATTTGTAATTGCCAGACACAAACATTTGTAATTGCACTGCAGCTGCCAGTGAATATTTAATGCATGTTCTGTAGGACAGTTTGTGTCTATTGGTTCGTGTGTCTATTACTGGGCCCTCTCTGGTGATGGAATCTGAATGTAGTTGTTATGGCAGGGAATCAGAGTGGTACAGTGGAAACATCAGCACCTGCCACCTCAGAGGTTCCAGGTTCGATCCCCGATATGATTCACTATTCATGTGAAACAAGGCGACTCTTTTTGACAAAACAGTTTTTCTTCAGGCACTCCAGCTTCCACCTGCCGCACACTGAATATGCCCAATGTTGTCAACAGAGTGTATGGTGCCTATATCTCTAGTCAGTATCTTTAAACTCACAGAAGCAGGTGTGGATCCAAGGGGGTGCACCCGCCGCACTCCCCCACTTTCGGCCAACAAATCTGTAAAATCGACCGTGAAATTCTGAAATTTTGAGCAAATCATTGAAATTCACCGCAGATTTCAATGTTTTGAGCAAAGTGCACACCCTCTTTTCCGAAATCGTGGATCCGCTCCTGAGAAGTGTCATACTCTTCATTACTACTAACAGCAAGAGTAGACGAACATTTCAAAGATGTATTAACCTCGGAAAGCTATCAGTTTGAATCTCACATGTCATCTCAAGGGACACATCATATAGTCATGTAATTATAATGGAAAAGGGGAGAAAAGAACTTAGGCTCATTACCATTCAAGGATACAGAAGGTTTGGGAATAGATTGATACATGTGGACATGTTCCTACAAGGAGATGTCACCCTTGAGACGGTAATGAAAGGGACATCAATCAGATTTCAAGGTTGTGAGGATTACGAGCTGGAAGACATTACTTGAATAGGAGATTATTGTTTTTTACCTAGTACGTGACAAGATGCATAGTTCTTTCTGAGAGCAGTGCTGGAGATGTAACAGTGGAAGCATGAGATTGCCTTGATGACTCCGTATGAAATGTTTTTAGTGAGAGTTTCCTTATGACTTTACCCTGAGACCAATTACACAGACAACTCTCCATAAGTTTCTATGGTTGCGTTGCCAACGATAGCGATATAGTTGTTTTTTTACCCAGGACGTGACAAGATCTCTAGCTGCACCTTAAAGGTGCCTACAGGTCGGCATTGCGTCTTGAAGCAACTCACGGCAACTAGCTTTCTGGCTATGGAAGCAACTCGGAGTGACTGATCAGTTGCCGATTTTGTTGACCTGAGCGCGCTTGCGTCTCCAAGCAACTGCTGGATCTGCTAGTTGAGCGTGCTGTTCGAGGAACTGCCAGTTGCTCCGAGTTCCTCTCAATCGCTGAAATGTCGACCTGCGCGTGGTAGTTGTTTGATCTGCGACGGATCCGTCGAGTTGCTTCAAGACGTAATGTCGACCTGTAGGAACCTTAAGGCTTGGTAATGGAGATTGGAAAACTAGGCCTACACAATGGTCTAAACACTGGAAGTGAATGCTGATACGTCACGCCGTCATTACTTCATGGATACGTGGTTCACCATCAGCCTTGGCAATGATACTGCCTCAGCAGGAGCAAGATTGATTTCAAGTCAATCACCATACCCCAATTATCAAACAGCCAGACAATCAGAGGTCAGTCCCTCAGGGAATACTCGCCAAGCCCCATCCTGTCACCGCTGGACATGTTCAACAATGACTTCAGGGAAACTTTGTAGATTCCACTAGCAATGATATATTGCCCTTCCATGAGGGTGATTTCTGAAGAAATTCTCTCTGATGTCAAATAGGGATAGAGTGAGGCACTGCCTTCTCATCCTCCCATAACCTTGATAGCCCAGTGGTTAGCATGTCCCCTTAGCAAGCGGCAGGTCCCGGGTTCGAACCCCTGGCCTCAATAATCCCTGGCTCTTCAGTCTGTCACATGGGACAGTACCGTGGTGGTGCATTGTACCTTGTGCCGTGGGGGAAGTAAAAGATCCATCCTAGTGAGGAGCATGAGTAGCTTGAGATGGCCTCTTCCTTATTTACTGGGGTCAATAATTCTATTGCTATGGCTTTGGCCCAGACGAAAAAATCTAATACAAATACAAATCCTCCCATAGCAGGGCTTTGGTCTCACACCTCTTCATACACTTGCACATTCAAGTGGATGAAGAGGAGCAAGGTAAAGACCCCTGCCGTTGGAGGATGCTATCTTCACTCCTATATATAAACTGATGAAAGTTATTCATCATGATTGAAGGGGTGCTCAGAAAGTGCACATATAGAGCTTCAGACGTATCATGATGAAGGCCCGGAAGCTGTACAAACGCACCATAAAGGGTTACTATCGAGAGACTCCATCCAAGAAACCTTTCAAGATGCACAACATGACGATGTCTTTCAATATCAATATATCTGAGAAGACTTTGAAGATCAGTTTCCTGTACGAAATGATCCATCCATCAGCATATTTAATGGCTTTCTACTGTCATTTTACCATTTCAAAACGTCGCCTCAAGTCGCAAAGGAACATTCTGTCTCTTTGAATACAGCATCTCGTTTCCAAGAGAAGCTGTTTTCAAGATGATATCCACATAGATTTGTCAAGGAGACAGCTCTTTTGAAAGTCTCGTTCACAGATAAGATGCAAACTGTATCAGTTTATATCAACAGCATTTGGATCTCCAGAGTTAGAACTGTTGAATGTATTGAAGTGGGATATGAAACAGAATGCTGCGTCAGTTTACCAAACCTTTGAGATTCGTTCATCAGTGGTAAACTTTTTCGAAGGGAGTGGGATGAGGGAACAAAACACACAAAAGTAAAGCTGCGACTTACGTTCCTTGTTTGAGAAGTTCTGAGAAATACACCAAAAGAACCTGGTGATACCATTTGGCGTATTAACCAAGCAACCACCTTTCACATTTGAGAATGTATTCATGCCCTCAGACTTGTCCTAACCAAACAATCTGAATCTATCTCTAAGCCATTAGCATCAGTATCCTACTAAACAACATCACGGCAAACAGGAACAATGCAACAGCCTTTCCTATTGTCTTCCTTCAGGCACTGCGGATCTATTTCTTTTCTACAAACTGGTGACAGATGAATTTCTTTCAATTTGAATGCCGTGGGCCTCTTCCGCCAGAATTACCAAGACAACAGACACATGACAGGCAGCTCTGGTCCATTTAGGTACCTGCGTAGTCGTCATATTCTAACTTTGTCAACAACTTTTGTTTAAAATTCCTCTGGCTTTATGACAACAGGGCATGACGCTGCTGCTGCAGCATTAGGTGGAAAACTTCTAAGAGTGACGATCTTTCAATTTGAATGCCGTGGGCATCTTAAGCCAGTCTTTTTTTACAAGAAACTCAACTCTATCAGCAGATATTTGGAGCACTATCGCGTGTGGGCTGTATCCAAGTCCAGCAGAAGGCATCTTCTGTCAAAGTTTTCTCAAACCCTACAATACAAACTGAAAAATATCTGAAGAAATGTTGGTCTCATCAACCAACTGAGGAATATTTCTTCAAATTCTTTTTAATTCCTATTCATGACTTGTAGATAACT
>NMRB01000057.1:322349-333632 GCA_002633025.1 Notospermus geniculatus
GCTAGTTGAGCGTGCTGTTCGAGGAACTGCCAGTTGCTCCGAGTTCCTCTCAATCGCTGAAATGTCGACCTGCGCGTGGTAGTTGTTTGATCTGCGACGGATCCGTCGAGTTGCTTCAAGACGTAATGTCGACCTGTAGGAACCTTAAGGCTTGGTAATGGAGATTGGAAAACTAGGCCTACACAATGGTCTAAACACTGGAAGTGAATGCTGATACGTCACGCCATCATTACTTCATGGATACGTGGTTCACCATCAGCCTTGGCAATGATACTGCCTCAGCAGGAGCAAGATTGATTTCAAGTCAATCACCAATCCCAATTATCAAACAGCCAGACAATCAGAGGTCAGTCCCTGAGGGAATACTCTCCAAGCCCCACCGTGTCACCGCTGGACATGTTCAACAATGACTTCAGGTGACCTTTGTAGATTCCACTAGCAATGATATATTGCCCTTCCATGAGGGTGATTTCTGAAGAAATTCTCTCTGATGTCAAATAGAGATAGAGTGAGGCACTGCCTTCTCATCCTCCCATAGCCTTGATAGCCCAGTGGTTAGCATGTCCCCTTAGCAAGCGGCAGGTCCCGGGTTCGGATCCTGGGCCTTAATAATCCCTGGCTCTTCAGTCCGTCACATGGGACAGTACCGTGGTGGTGCATTGTACCTTGTGCCGTGGGGGAAGTAAAAGATCCATCCTAGTGAAGAGCATGAGTAGCTTGATGGCCTCTTCCTTATTTACTGGGGTCAATAATTCTATTGCTATGGCTTATTTGGCCCAGGTGAAAAAATCTAATACAATTACAAATCCTCCCATAGCAGGGCTTTGGTCTCACACCTCTTCATACACTTGCACATGCAAGTGGATGAAGAGGAGCAAGGTAAAGCCCCCTGCCATTGGAGGATGCTATCTTCACTCCTATATATAAACTGATGAAAGTTATTCATCATGATTGAAGGGGTGCTCAGAAGTGCACATATAGAGCTTCAGACGTATGATGATGAAGGCCCGGAAGCTGTACAAACGCACCATAAAGGGTTACTATCGTGAGACTCCATCCAAGAAACCTTTCAAGATGCACAACATGACGATGTCTTTCAATATCAATATATCTGAGAAGACTTTGAAGATCAGTTTCCTGTACGAAATGATCCATCCATCAGCATATTTAATGGCTTTCTACTGTCATTTTACCATTTCAAAACGTCGCCTCAAGTCGCAAAGGAACATTCTGTCTCTTTGAATACAGCATCTCGTTTCCAAGAGAAGCTGTTTTCAAGACGATATCCACATAGATTTGTCAAGGAGACAGCTCTTTTGAAAGTCTCGTTCACAGATAAGATGCAAACTGTATCAGTTTATATCAACAGCATTTGGATCTCCAGAGTTAGAATTGTTGAATGTATTGAAGTGCATGGATATGAAACAGAATGGTGCATCAGTTTACCAAACCTTTGAGATTCGTTCATCAGTGGTAAACTTTTTCAAAGGGAGTGGGATGAGGGAACAAAACACACAAAAGTTAAGTTGCGACTTACGTTCCTTGTTTGAGAAGTTCTGAGAAATACACCAAAAGAACCTGGTGATACCATTTGGCGTATTAACCAAGCAACCCACCTTTCACATTTGAGAATGTATTCATGCCCTCAGATTTGTCCTAACCAAACAATCTGAATCTATCTCTAAGCCATTAGCATCAGCATCCTACTAAACAACATCACGGCAAACAGGAACAATGCAACAGCCTTTCCTATTGTCTTCCTTCAGGCACTGCGGATTTATTTCTTTTCTACAAACTGGTGACAGATGAATTTCTTTCAATTTGAATGCCGTGTTCAGCCAGTATTACCAAGACAACAGACACATGACAGGCAGCTCTGGTCCATTTAGGTACCTGCGTAGTCGTCATATTCTAACTTTGTCAACAACTTTTGTTTAAAATTCTTCTGGCTTTATGACAACAGGGCATGATGCTGCTGCAGCAGCATTAGGTGGAAAACTTCTAAGAGTGACGATCTTTCAATTTGAATGCCATGGGCATCTTAAGCCAGTCTTTTTGTACAAGAAACTCAACTCTATCAGCAGATATTTCGAGCACTATTGCGTGTGGGCTGTATCCAAGTCAGCAGAAGGCATCTTCTGTCAAAGTTTTCTCAAACCCTACAATACAAACTGAAAAATATCTGAAGAAATGTTGGTCTTATCAACCAACTGAGGAATATTTCTTCAAATTCTTTCTAATTCCTATTCATGACTTGTAGATAACTTTGACAGAAGATAACGTCTGCTCAAATCTGGGGCAGATGAGTTAATAAACGAAAAACTCGAAGAATTCTGATTAAACTCTCATGCACCATTCATATAATCTTATAAGAAAAAATAATCCACAGAATTCGTCACATCAAAGACATGGCTACATTCAATAATGTCATTTTCTTTCGAAGCAAATTACTGCCTCTAATCACGCACCAATTAAAAGTGGTACCAGCAGAAGTTTCTTCATTTTCCAACAAATCCCTCCAGTGTGGAAGACGTGCATCACCAAGCATGACGAACTATGCAATGGTAAATTTGTAATGGCGTGATATCCAGGTTTGCAGCAAGACAACTCTTACAATCCTTGGCCGAGTCTGTTTTCATCTCGGAGTAGTGGCTGCATCCAGTGTTTCCGCCAGAGGGTACGCAGTGAGTACCCTCAAAGGAACAGAAAAGGGCCATTTTCTTTCATTTCATAGGGTTTTTTGCTGATTTTGAAGAACTGCATACCCTCAAAAATATTTCTGGCAGAAACCCTGGCATCCATGCAAGACTACCTCAAGATCAACATCATCGCAATCTTGCATCCTCCCAGAGCAGGGTTTCGGTCTCGCTCCACTTGATATCCTTGCACACAAAGTTAATGTGTGGGTGTGGATGTGAGGAAAGAAAGGTAAAAACTCCTGCTGTGGGAGGATGCAATCTTGATGCACTCATGTCGTCCTCACAAACCCAAAGAAACACACAAGTGACACAACAGGCCACTTATCTCTTTTTTGTCCTTCAACTATACACCCACCATCCTCCAACCTTTTTTCAAAATCTACATGCTCGACATACCCTGAACCATACTTTATCATGCTAATCCATCTCATGAATCCATGAACTATCAATATACCCCCTCCCAAAGCTCATTTTACCACGAATAACACAACAAAACCATTGGAAACCTGACACCATTATTCCATTAGTTGTCTTTACTTATTCATGATATTGTCTTCGGTGTTTTTAGGTATCCGTTTTGAACATGTTCTAAGCAAAGGTGCTCTGAAGTAAGTAGCAGTGCCAGGTACAGTGTCATGGACGGAACTGCAATGGTGTAGAGAGCTGTGGGTTTCCGACTAGCAGTTGGAGGGCCTACAGCTTTAGCAAGTGAAAAGAATGGGACAACCAGGGGATTTACTGATTCAAAAGTCTTACACAGCTTGCATGAAAAAGGCCTAAAAGATACAAGCCTGTGGAAAATTATCTTGAATCACCAAGGGTTAGAATCGCTGCACCTTTGGTCTTTACCCTGTCATCCTCTCACAGCTGGGGTCTTCATCAACAAAAGGGGAAAGGATGACGACAAGGAGCGAGGAAGTAACTGCTGCGGGAGGATGCTGCTCTGTAGTCTGAAGGCGAAGTGATCGGAGGAGGTCTGTTGTGTATCTTATGTTTTGAGGTGCATTGCACTACAGGTTTCGTGAGCCAACCCCAACATAGCAAGTTCCATATATTTCCTTCTTTGTGGAAGATTTCTCGACCAATCCTGGTAAGTTTTTTCCTCCCGACGTCATCAGTAACCAACTTACAGAGACACTAATAATCTGATTACGACCCTCTTCATCAAATGGTGGAATCCAATCTACCAAAAGGACCTTTCTCGTTATTCGCGCCGCACAATATGTAATCATGGTGCCTATTAATTCAGTTACTTCTAACATACAAGACTGTCGTCATTTTTCCGTACAATCTAATTATTTTCACATAAATGATGAATGGACGGCCGTGATCAATTAATGAATTATCTGCCAACAGTCCAATTCTGTGGAGCTGTTTTGAAAGAATCCTTCTAGCATGTTCTTTCCATCACTTCTGGCCGACTCAAATTTCTACATCAACTTTCCAGAACGACCAACCAAAACTGAACGTTTTCCCCATTTTTCGGTCAAACATGAAAAATGTACTTTTTGTGAAGTCCAGGCGGGGGGGGGGGGGGNTGAGGGCAGATTTACCCCTGCCCTCTTGCTAGTTAAATGCCCCTGGTTCCTACAGGCATCATTTTCTGGCTTACCAGGCCAAGACCATGAAAGACATTTCAACTCTGGAGCATGGCCTGTGAAGATGATCACTGGCCTTAGCCTAGTGGTTATCACGTCCACATTAGCAAGTGGCAGGTCCCGGGTTCGAATCCCGGGCCATGTGAGAAATCATCCCCGTCCTTGGCTCTTCTAGTAGCTTTGAGTAGTTTGAGATGGCGTCTTCTGTCGGCCCCGACAGACAAATCTAATACAAATCAAATACTACCACCGGTAACCAGGGTAGTAGATTTGGGCCTACAGGCATACAGAACTTGGCGGATTGTCAAAGTGGTGAAAATATCGACAGCAATGATGACTGCACGAATTGCAGTCTTAGAAATCAATAGCGTAGGCCTAACAATGAATACAAATATACATAAGGAGCAATTGATCTTCGACAATAATACTAATGGCATATGTCATAATTGCATGACTCAGACGTCAGCAGGAGTGGTCCCTGGCATCCTGCCCTGAACCACAATGCTGGAGACCCCGAAGACCGTGATTGGTTAAATCATCCGACATGTTGTGTTCTGCGGGTCCATCCCAGGCAGCCATCACCACAGGGGAACTTTGATAATAACCCAGACCATGCAATTCAGAACTAATACTGTCGATTGCTTTTAGTTCTTGAAATATGAGAGTACATGTAATTTCTGAGTAAAATGCTGCATATTATGATATGGTCAGATTGGTAAATGATGCATTTCATTTGGATCAAAATAAAATACAATTCAAGAGAATAAGATCAATTAATCGACAAAAACATCTTGTTGCAGAACGTATTCAATTTCAATCAATCGCAGTACTTGAAACAGCTCAATTTTCAAGGCCATACATCCGGTTCTAATTCGTTTGAACTGATCTGAAAAAAATACGATCCGGATCTACCTATTGACTTAAACATCAACAAGCAATCTAATAAAAGTTTTGAGTTGTTTTGATAATCCTAACTTTCCTTTTTTTCATCTCTCAATACCAATCAAAATCTAGTGCAGCTAAATCCAAAGTGGCAGAATATTGCAAGACATTTCTTTCTTCGACTTCAATCATTTTCAAATGCCAAGGGAATCACAACACCAAAAGATATCAGAGAAATGAAAAATGTTTTGAGTTGCTGCAAGTTTAATCTAAATTAATTTTTGCCACACTGCTGTTTGTCATAGGTAGATTAGCAAGCAAATCACAGTATGACATTTGATTTCTTGAAAAGGGAGATGGAAAGCAGAGGACAGGTGCTCCACTTGGCATTTCATGGTGACTTCTCAGCAGAGAAGGCATCCTTGAACCTATTGGCTATCTCATTAAGTACTGTGTGCAAGTGCAGTCAGAGGGTGGAGCGATAACCCTTATTAGTCAAGATACAGGGAAGGAAACTGACTTTGCCAACTTATACCCACCATTTTATGACCCGCCCTCGGCCTGCGGCATTTCCATGGGCATCATGTTCATACTGCTCCAAGAGCACACAGACATTGTAACTAGGGACGAAGGCTGCGCAGCAAGCTCAGGAAGTGGCATTTGGTGTTAAGCCTACAAACTGCAGTTGAACATGTGCTTACACAGCACCACAGCTGCAGACACAGGCAAATATTTCATATTCAACCTCCCAACGGTTTTTATATAACTCAAGTGGAAGCCACACTAAGATATCAGATTCCACAATGTCTGCTTTAGGTTGTAAATAAGTAGTATAATCAATGTAGTGACATTTGCCAGCATGGATTTGATATAAAAACAAGCATAGTTATGTACATCGCTCACTTCTGGGAGTGTTTTCAAGTACTGAGGCAAAGGAAAAGTCAATACCATGACGTAATAGGTAAAGGGTGATTAGGAAGGGAGCGGTTGTAATAGCGGACAGCAAGATGAAACAGAAAATTTACTGTTTAAGAATTCCGTAACGATTAGAAGATACTTGTGTCACTTTGTCAATATTGCTGACTCAGACTACAAAGGGTTAAGTAAATGTGAAATAGCAGACGTTTTTCAGAGAAAGAAACAAATGAAGTTATTGCCATATATGGACAAATTACTCCCAAATGATAATAATAATAACCCCGTCTGCCCGCAAAACATTAGGCTACTGTAGAAGGTTTTTTGTTGACAGCTTGTTATGAGCCATTCTTGGAGTTAACCATTCCAATTACCAAGCTGTATATGGCTGATGTACAATGTAGGTTTGAGGTATGTGCATCAAACATGCCTTCATTTATGGGTGCATATCTGATGCATTATGCATTATTCATGCATCACATATGCTCCAATGTTATGCTAATTTCATGCTTCAAGTCTGCATGAAACATGCTGCCTTTTGTGTCATTGGTCTCAGCATAAGTTGCAAAAATCCAACAACGGTGGATTTCCAACTGACTTTTGAGAGCCAACTTGCACGAGAAAACTCTCACCTGGAGTAGAGCCTTTATAGAACCTTCAATGATGCAACCATTATGTACAAACGCTAAGCAAAGCAATTGGCATGGGAATGATTGAAATCGCTAAAATGGCAGTAAATGTCATCATCATTGATCTATATAAGTGGAAATCTAATGTATCAGATTGTTGTATGGCATCAATTATCTGATTTATTCAAAATGATTTTAGATCGAGTTGAATCTATTCCAGTGTTGTAGCAGCAGTGAACGATGCATGGCGCCAGACTGCTTTGATGGCTCACAGATTTTTAGCCTAAAGCTAATCGACTTGGCATTGTATCAGTGCAGAAAATGTGGAGAGATCATTCGCATGCATATGATAATACACAATAGATTTAGTTTGCATGATTTGTCAACATCTATAATCCATTATCACTGCTTCCTCAGGGGAGAGAAATCCGGAAGAGTCCACCATGGCCCATCCTTCCATAGCAGGGCTATGGTCTTGCTCCTCCTCTTCACATGCTCCCACATGCAAGTGGATGAAGGAGAGAAGCAAGGTAAACAACCATGCTGCTGGAGGCTGACCATGGCATTGACCATGCCCGATTTCAGTTGCTACGAACCACCACAGCAAAGAAACAGCTACCAAAACTGACAAAGCACCCACTGGTTGCAACACTGATGAAGCCAGTGACAAAAGTTTCATGTTTCTGTGACCTTATGATGATACAACATGATGGAGTTGTATCATCATAAGTAAGCCAGTGACCAGCCCCAATTTATCTGTACATTCCCAGTCAGACCAAAGTTTGATCCCTGTACCCATCAGCAAAATGACGGAACTGCATCATCATCCAAGCCTGCAGCCAGTCCAAATTTACTTGTATTCTCAGTCTGACCAGCATTTAGTCCCTAAAGAGCTTGACAAAGCTGGAACCACAAAGCTTAGTTTCCTTTGACTCCCATACAGTCCATCGAACTGCACCAAGAAGAAAGGCCCGATTTCCTATAAATTTCCTAAAGGAGTGGAAATAATTTGTGCGGTTGCTTCCCATATGAATGAAACCAATTATTGGGTGATTGGATGGGGAGCCTCGGGTCTCTATCTGGGAAAACATTGACCAGGAAACCCCCCAGGAACCTAACCAAATCAAAGGAAACCCTTGTTTGGTTCGCTAATAGACAAGAGGCAAATGACCATCACTGCCCTGAAGCTGGTACACAGGTCATTAATGAGTAGGAACAGCTGATACTCGCTGGAAACGGATGGCTAGAACACTAGGAAGTGGTAGCGGTTTGACAAATGTGATGGGTAAGAAATCATTGGTGGGATCATGAGCTTTGCGCCGGCCAAAACAAGGACAAAAATATCTTGCCCTGACAAGCATTCCAAACACTCGTCCCTCGCGTAGCTGTGAAATTGGTTCAATCTTACCTACATTCCTAGCACCAAAATGACCGTAGGGCCTTGATCAGAGACTAAAGATTCTCCTTTCTTCTATTGCATTCACTTTTGGGAGGCCTTTGAAAATCTAAGACCTATCATCTCACCATGAAGAACAAGAATCTCTAAGGATCAGTATCCTGAGATAATCAGTGGACCTTCTGCGCTCCCTTCCTTTGTGCCCTTCCTTCGAAAAGAGCAAGCGCTAGGAACCACTGATTACTCAGGGTGGAATTGAGTAGCAACTCCGAACTCTGGTGCCCCAAAAAGGGAGGTGTCCTTCTGTCATTGGTGTCTACAGAGGGTTGTTCCATTGTAATGCAAACAACAATGGTGACGTTCACAGAAGGAAGATGTGACTTCTACCATAGAAACTCCAACGACCACCGAATCAGCAAGGACGATCAGACTGCAATATTTCTTTTGATTAGCCAGATACCAATATCTAATCCCAAAGGACCTCTTGAGACTGTAGATACTGATGGAATTAGTAATATATCCAGATTTACTGTGATACGTGTGATTCATTATTTATCCTATAATCCACTTACATCCAATGTTTTATGACAAGGTTCGCAGAAATTGATTAGGAAAAGTGTCACTGTTGCCTCTGTGTCTAGTGTTGGTGAGAACACACAGACTTCCTATTCATACTGTAACATACTGTAGTTTCATATCTGATATTTCAGTTCTTAATTTGAGCCCAAGTGCCTACCTGCAATGGTCCAGGACTACAATCAAGGATCCAATTGATTGGCTGTGACAACTGACACTTTCACCGAGGGGCAACAATGACTATGAGAGTGAAACTGACATGGCCAGATAAGACCCAAGGCCTAGTGAACAACAGGTGTGTCATGTTTGCATGTCATTGGTCGCCTCGGCACAAAATCCTCCTATTAGTTACAACAAGATGGCCAAGCCTGACTATCAAGTAACTTCTTTGATGGAAACAACGGCATTACAACAAGCGTTTGTTATACTTGTTCTCATTGCCGTTTCATCAACAAAATACCGGAAGTGGTGCTAAATTTATCACAAGAATGCACTTTTGCACAGCTTACACTTGGGAAGTACAAGCTTAGGTTTCATGTGAAACCTCGATACCCCACCCACATCATACAATAATCCTTGTTCCCTTTACTCCCGATTTCCTTTTAAATGAAAAGCATGACAGCATTTCAATCAACGCCCACGTTTCCTTTGCACATACAACACACATACAAAATCCATACGCCCCAACGCGAGCCACGAATATTGGGAAACATACCCTATGAATTATTAATAGATATATCTAAGTAGACGGGTAATGACTCTTGGGACTCGGTACTCGGTATGTACGGTAGATATGCGATGGGCTTTACAATGTAACGGAATGACAGCGCGATGAATAACGTATTAAGGGATCGCTATGGGTTGGTGTGTAAAAAGAATGGTGTGCACTCAATTAATAGAAATATGTACTGCCAAAAAGTGGTGGTGATATAAGTGCAACAGAAATATTTTTTTGTACAAGTAAAAAAACTGTCACTCAACCCATTGCCCCACTGATCCAACTGCATTAGATGAAAAAAATGCATCCACAGAAGCGCGCTTCAGATGGTCAGGCTTGTAACCAACAATGTATTACAACAAACCCGATGTGAGGGATGGCTATTAACACAGTACTACAGCCTAAAAGCTTCCGTGGTCCCCCCATGCTACAGAGACCACCAGCAATGATCTAAATGGATGGCTTAAAAGCATTTTATCGGGCGTGATCAATGCACATTACATTACCGTTAAAACATTACAGCGTAACTAAATAAAGTTTTGTTTGATGGATAAATAAATGGCAATGATGGAGCGGGGATGATCTGATGTCCCAGTCGCAATGATACATGGTCATTTTGGGTGTGCACTACGTAGAGTGATGTGCATGAATATACAATACAACAATGGCCTATATCATAAATGGGTGTGTATTTATGCCTGCATCAGAGCCAGAACCATTCCTGAATCAGGTTGAGGTACAGTTTGATTTCAAATATTTCACGTTTTGCCCCCCTGGTGACATAACTGAGAACAGGTTTTCCACAAAAAGCGGTTCATGAAGAGGAATGACCTTGGGGTACATGTGTGTCAAGTTAGGACTAACTAGGTCTTATGCTTTAGAAATGTGCGCTTGTTGAAATCAATTGTTAACGATAACAACACGGGATGGTCTATGCTCACCATTGAGCAAAGAATTGGCACACCATAAAATACAGTTGACACAGTCTAACCAATCTGGGGCCGGTTGCACAAAACTCATGTTAGCGCTAACATGGTGTTAGCGCTAACTTTTATGTTAGATGACGTCAAAATCCATTGTCATTTTACGTCATTTAACATGATGTTAGCGCTAACATGAGTTTTGTGCAACCCAGCCCTGCTTTGCAAGGGCCTAACTATCAAAGCATTTCTTGCTGCAGAAATATTCCGAATCAAAATTTGCAGCGTCCTCCTCCAAGTTGCCACGGCAACATGAACTGGAATGTACCAACAATTAGGCTACTACAGCACAGTATCACTAGCAATAGCTCTAACCATTGTCCAGTAACCTCTCACAATCATGAGCAATACAGTTGCCGATGGAAACATTGCTTACATATAATCAATGATTCTGTCAGATCAGAGGCATCCATCTAAACATCAGGCAGTAACAGAATAAAAGAAGACATGAGGTGAAATAATGATTTAATGGCTTGGCTGCACTAGCATAAATGATCGAAATCCTGTTGACATAAGCTAGCCAAGTTGGTGAAGACGTTTAGCATCAGAAGGCAATTCTGACTTGAAGCATTTCATTTGGTGACATGGCAACGGTCGGGTCTCTCTGGAGTAGGGCGTAGGAGGTTGTGGGAGGAGACAGATCTTGAAGTTGTTTAGTTGATCGGCAATGGGCAAAATATTGGCTTTTTTACAAGCTGTACAGTAACTTTAGTTTGGCTTATATTTTTCATTTTGCCAGCCAGAATGAAAGTCCTGTCCAATAGAGACCAATACTCCAAAGTACAAGTCCAAACAGACTTTTCTTTAGCAGCGCTGTCTCAGCTTTCTTGGAAGAGTGAGACACCACAACAGTTCATAAAAGGACATTATCCCCATGCACTGACTGAGTC
>NMRB01000057.1:339703-354454 GCA_002633025.1 Notospermus geniculatus
CTCCAATGGTAAAAGGCAGTATCGCCACTTGTGATCCGTGGGGTGATAGCTGATAGAAGTAAAAGCTCTGTCATGTACTATCAACTATGCTGTTGTGTAGAGTATTGCTGTTACTTTCATTGCTCATGCTCCCAGTTCCACAAGTGGAAATATTACGTTTTACCATTGGAGGGGTCTGTAACCTGAATCGAGCATTCCTCTCCCTTCCTGAGAAACAATTATGTAGGAAGAAATCATTTTTGAAACTCGAAGCATTTTTTTAGTTCATCAGAGTTTTTAGCCTGCCATGGTATGATATTTGTATTAGCAAATCATGTTGGAGTGACGGAATCCCTTCAACTTGTTTCCTTGCTTTCAATCAAATGGAACATACTGACAGATATTTCTTTTTGCAACATGAATAGAATACATCACAAACAAGCATATCTCACTTTCATATGTATCTGCTATTAACACACGTTTTTGTTCTCCTAGAAACTGACATTTATAGTCCCTTGAAAGCCATATTTGTCAACCTTTATGACAATCAGTGACGATTCTGCATATGTCATTCTTTCTCATTCTAATTATAGCCTTTAGCTTCTGGCGACGCATGTCTTTGCTTCGTTCAAATGATGCAGAGGTGTGAACGTATCTAGGCTGATAACAAGAGGTGCAACATACAGCTACCGGTACTCAGCTGACTAGATGTCCTGGAGAACCAGATGGAAATGTTGTCATCTGACCCATTGAACTACCCAGGGTGCCATAGGCCCCTGCTCCAAGGGGATACGGGGCTCTCCCCCAGAAGTTATGTGTGGAAGAGGAATGATGATGCAGGTGGGGCAGTCAGGTCTAGGGAAAACTCGTGGGATGTTGCTGAATGATCAACAAGGGCTGTTAGATTGCCTGTGCATTGATCTGCTACGGCCTACCTGTTATGAAGTACATTTCAGCTATTGAAATGTGAGTATTCAGCAAGGCCACTACACTTTCCTCGTATGCAACATCTGGAATTTCAACGCTGAAAGGAATCTTCTAGGGTTACGAGAAGGGGTGCCTTGTAGGCCTAAACCCTCTGGGGTACCTTCTCCCATTATACACTTCAAATATAACAATAAAGAAATGAAAAATGCATTGATCCTGTTTCCCCATTATCAAGTGCACACTATGTCCCACAAAAGCATTATAGAATAAATGCAATAATCATGAGTGTGTTGGTTTGAAAGCATATTTTATTCACAACCTCGGCCTTCTCTTTCATCCTCTGACAATCAATTATCAACGGTGGGAAAAATGGATTCGTGATGGATGATTTACGAAGTCATTTTAAATACATTATGAATCTATGCCATGAAATGCACATGACATGCGATTGTTCACCCTTCCAAACAGTTAGAGACCTCATCACATGAAGATGCCTAAAGCCTGTCGCACACTGAGCTATATGCTAAGCAAAAAGTTATTCGAGAATGTTTGCTCAGCAGATAGCTCACGTGTGCGTGTATTTTCGTTGAGTTTTATGCCTTGCGGGGCTGAAAACTCACCGTAAAGCATGTATTTTTCGTTGAGAGGCAGAAAACTCAATGAAAATACGCGCACACGCGAGCTATCTGCGGAGCAAACGGTCTCGAATGACTTTTTGCTCAGCAGATAGCTCCGGTGTCCGGCAGGCTTTATCTTCCATCTTCCCCATCAAAATTCACCAATGTCAATCATAAGGATCGAGTGGATCGAGGAGGCGCAGTGGGAGATTGTCCGACTTGTGACCAAGATAGCATGGGTTTGACACCCAGTCAAGTTGCCGCTACTCACAACTGATCAGAAAGGATCAAGTGAAGGTGTACTGAATGAACTGATGCTCTGGAGTCCCTTCGCAGATGGGCCAGGGAAACGATGTGATGGCCTTTGACACCGTGCTGCAGTAGGTGCTTGCATTTTCAGTGAACTAAAAGCCAAACGTACATTTGCAGCAAACCTCAATGCAGTAGGGGTATTTTTTTAAATCGACTGTCCTGGCTGAATGACGAGTCAACAGCGTTGGGTCAATTGACTTCAGAAACACCCCTACCGCATTGAGTTTTGCCTGCTGCAAATGTGCGCGTGGCCTTAGTTCAACCAAACTGGCAGTCACATTAAGTAGAACTGCGGCGAGAAATGCCATCTGGTGGGGCTAGCATCTGCACATGAACCCCGGGCCAATGTACTAACACAGCAGTTTGAATAATGCAAGCGGCACACAACAGCAGCCATGATTAATTGTGTAACTACAGTAGAATGCCATTCGATTCGATTCCATGTATAAACCAGTCGCAATGCATTTTGCCATTAGGATGGGAAATTGTTTTTGACATTCAACACTGGATATGGTATTTCCCGTGAGAGACGCATTATTTGGGGAGTGTCGATTGTCAACTGATATGAATGGCTATAAATGCTGCGATAAACTGCATCAAACTGCACACAGAATGGCTATATGAAGATGAAAACTTGAAGCAATTTTCATAAAGAACCATTGAGAATGAGTAGCCTATTCAACACTATGATGGATATTGGCCATTTTGGTTCCTTTGATAAGCAGTTCTTGACAGAATCGAACCAAGATGGAATCCAATAGATCATGACTATCAACCACATTGTAAATTTATTTTGTCACGTGAACATCAGCCATCCATCCAGAACCTTGTCTAAAAACAAGCATCAAATCTTCTTCAAAGTTTCATGATGGACATCGACCCCTGACCTCTGGCCATCCACCGCCAGGATCAATCACACATCATGTCGATATCAGCGAATCAGGCTTGGGGCCGAAGCAGGTTTTTATACTCTGTTGAGATGGTACTCTGCGTAAAAACTTTATAAATGTGATCAAGATTGACAGGGGAGTCTATCACTGCATCTGTGGAAGATCTAAACTGTCATTCAAAGGAACCTCGGCTCATGGTAAAAAAAGAGAACGTGCAGGAACACACTGAAGTGGTATGAGGGTGAAGATCATGATGATGTAGCTGATAAGGACGGCAAGCCGAGCAGAAAGGGATGTTGCTTTTTGGCCAAAATAGGACTCATATTTACTGTATGCATGCAACTTCCAAATGCCACTCAGAATCTGCATGTCTGCAATTCATAGCTGTCAACGCAAAAGCACTAAGGTTCACATGAACGCAGTTTCCAATGCAAGAGTCATATCCAACATACCACATAAAGTATATGAAGTTTCAACCTTTCGCGTAATTGATTGATCGACGTAGCGCTATACAGGTTGCTGCTCAATTGGCTTTTTGTGCTGGCGTGATTGGCATCATTGATAAGACTGTATTCACGTAACAAGCTTAGAAAGACAAGGAAGGCCGCTATAAAATACGGTATCAGCATCCATCAACAGTCACGGTGCAGTCGGCATGGATTTGACGTGGCCTTAGAGCCAGGTCTCCATTAACCCATCAAGTCCTAAAGCTGGCTGTAAATACAAATTCATGCCTGAAATCAGCTCGGTGAGATTTCACTGAATGTAATGCACTGGGGGATGTCGCTGGATGATCAACAAGGGCTGCCAGACTGCCTGTGCATCTGTTATGAAGTACATTTCAACTATTGAAATGGCCTCACAAGGCCTTGCGAGCCAGAAAAATCACCGAAAATACAAGCACACGCGAGCTATCTGCTGAGCAAACGGTCTCGAATGACTTTTTCCTCAGCAGATAGCTCCAGTGTCCGGCAGGCTTAAGGCCTGCACGAAGCTGACTGAGGGCAAAGAGTTCGATCCCTTTTCACAACTTCTGATTCGAAGAACGTGTCTGATGAGCTTTTTTTCGAAAAGCGTATTAGCAAGCAAATACATGTAAATCATCTCTAATAGCCGGTGACATAAAAAGGACCAGTTCGCTTAAGCAACATCTAGCCATGACTAATGCATCATTGTGTTCTTTCACATCATCAGATCTGGGCATGATAGCCTTGAATAGAACACGTCAAGTGACATGTCATCCTGTTGACAGGATCACTACAGATAGATCAATGGCTTCATTAGAGGTGACTTTCACACGATAGTGACGGACAGCTCACTGTATCAAACTGATGTTCAATATCCACACAGATTAATACGTCAGGAATTACCCATCATCATTACAGGGGCTGTCAGAGTGGGGTAGTGGAAACATCAGCGCCTGTCTCCACTAAGATTCTGAGTTCGATCCGCGGTTGAAACCATTCCTCATGAGAGGGCAAATCTGATGGTGCCTGATTCCTCCGGGTCCTCCAGTTTCCTCCTGCAGGACATTTATTCACCAAAAACTTTCTATAAAGCCACGGTAGTGTAATGGTTCGGGTCTCTGACTAGTGGTCAGAGGTCCTGGGTTTGAATCCCACTGGGTGTGGGACTTTGGGCAGGTCTCTTTGCCTCACTGACCTCTCTCACCCAGTAAATGGGCACTTGATGGAAATGCTCGATTGAGCACTGAATGATCTAAGCTCTATGAAAGGTTTCAGGATAGACTGGGGTTAAAGTGTAAAGTCGGATGACAATCTCTACCATTGTTTTATCAGACTATAAACCCTAAACTTTAACTTCAACTTTACTGCCGTATTCTGTGGCGCTCGGCTCTAAACATCAGTATTTTTCATCATCATTAGATCTACAGATCTACAGATCTATAGATCTTTCATCATCATACAGATCTACCCAGTTCAAATCTTGATCTCCAGCAATGCACAATCCGACCTCTTCTTACTGGCAGAAATAGGAGGTTATTGAGCAATGATTTATTCTGACCAGCGGTGCTTATATCAGCCGCGTGTTTTCCTTCCTTGTTTTGCCACGCAACATTTTGTTGACACAGCCATCTTTGATCACATGACTCATCCGATATCTTGGCTTCGCCACTGATATGTTGATTATCTAAGGAATGAAATATTAATGAGATTTGCATCAACACTGCTGCATATTTCAAATAGAGGTCCTGTTTTCTTGCTACAGCAGGGGCGGTCACATGCGCTGTTTATATTTTAAGTATTTCGCCGAGGAGCCTTAACAGCCTAGTGACTACCACCTCGGCTTTTAGCAATTGGCAGGTCACGGGTTTGAATCCCAGCCTCTGTAGGATTAATGATCGCATCCCTGGCGCAAGTTTGGCAGTTATCACGTCTGCTTATCAAAGCGGCAGATCTCGGGTTCGAATCCCGGGCCATATGGGATTAACCATCCCATCCGTGGCTCTTAAGTCATCACATGGGACAGTAAGCCTTTGGCTCTTGCACCTTGTGCTTCAAGGGCAAGGGCAACTAGACCCCATCCAAGTGAGGAACATGATCATGTTCCTCGATCATGTTCCTCACTTGGATGGGGTGGCCTATTATATATTCCATACTCACAGGGTCAAATGGCTTCAGCTGAATCAAAGTTCTCCACAGCTTTTTTTCTAATTCAAAACTGGATCATTAATATACATCCAGTTGAAATCACCATGGTCCATCTTAGATGTCAGCATTTATGAAACTTCACTGAAATTTGTGTTTCTAATGAGCAGAATAGATTTCATCAATAATCACTGGTAATTAATTTTATGACCAATGGTATCAATTTCATTATAACTAAATCAACTAGTTTCACTACCTGAATGGCAAATGCAATTACTCACAGCTATTAATTGATTGCCGACTCAGGTGGCGACCCACCAATATAAATGATTCTAACGGCAAAGTCGATCCACACACGCAGTTCATCAGGATCATTGCTGTCACATGAGAAGCGGTGGAATACGAATTAGCTTGCTCTGGCACGTTAATACCTTGCTCCGAGACAACACCTAGATTTTACTACCTTATGGTGATTGGGCGCCATGAAAACAGTGTGCATGTTCATTTCAACTTGTGAGATGGACATGATTTCAGAGTGGTGAAATGGAAACATTGGCGCCTGTCATACCTGAGGTTCTGGGTTCGATCCCCGGTAGGACTCATATGTGATAGGGAGTGACTCTCCGACAGTGCATGTTTTCTCCAGGCACTCTGGTTTCCTTTGTTCCTCTCAGATATGCAGTGCATAAAGGTGCCCACTCCAGGTCAACATTGCATCCTGAAGCAACTCGCAGCAACTTGCTTTCCGGGGATGGAAGCAACTCGGAGTCACTGATCAGTTGTCAATTTTGTCGACCTGAGGGCGCTTGCATCTCCGAGCAACTGCCGGATGCATCATGAGCGTGCTGTTTGAGGTATAACTGCCAGCTGCTCCGAGTTCCTCTCAATTGCTGAAATGTCGACCTGCGCGTGGTGTTTTTTTTTATCTGCGATGGTTCCGTCGAGTTGCTTCAAGATGCAATGTCGACCTGTGGGCACCTTAAGCAACAAACCCAACCCAGTTGTGTATACTTTTTGGAACAAGTACCAGCTCGGACAGTTTTCTCAACTCTTTCCTTATTCTCCCTGACAAGTAAACTGGTTTCTCAACTCTTTCCTTATTCTCCCTGACAAGTAAACTGGTTTCTCAACTCTTTCCTTATTCTCCCTGACAAGTAAACTGGTTTCTCAACTCTTTCCTTATTCTCCCTGACAAGTAAACTGGCCAATTCTGGCACTTGTTCTGAGAGGCATGTAGGCAAATGTGCCATTTCCGATTGTCATCACATGCTAAACTGTGACGCAGTTTGTGATATTTTTTGTACCCAAAACACACGGAGACACACCCTATCCAAATACTACTACTCATTCTGACATTCCCAAAACAAATCTCAAAGGATTTCCACAAGAAATAAGTTTGTCATTAAAATATCATATTCACGTCTGCCCTTCTGCCAAAATCGAATAATCAAAAGTCATACGTCGTCATCCACAACACGTTGAAAATATCATTCTGGAAATATCAATATATTGAAACACATAAATCATATCTTGGTAACTTTACATCACCAGGTATCTCCAAACTAAAGATCACCTAATACACCGCTTGCCAAGTGAAAAATGGATAATGAAGACACAAAACATCATTCTCTGCTGCATGTATCATCTTACTTGCCTTAAAGGTCAGATATGTTTGAAGGACTCATATTCCAGCCCTCTTTGGCCACTGATGCTCTTTCCCATTATTGAGGACAAAGACTAGACATGACAGAAGCTTCTGTGCCATGTGTGCCCATCCAGCATTCAAGTTCAGATGGGGACAAAATGCAACAGCAATGGAATGCCAAACATGGTTCTTCACCACTTTGAGGAGCCTTGATAGGCCAATGGTTACCATGTCCCCTTATTGAGCAGTAAGTCGCGGGTTTGAATCCCGGGCCATACAGGATTAATCATCCCTGGCTCTTCAGTCTGATCCCATGGGATCAGTAAGCTTTTGCAAGGGGAAGTAAATGACCCCATGAGGAGCTTGAGATGGCCTCCTCCATACTTAAAGGGACAATAAATCTATGGCTTCGGCCCTGACGGAAAAGTTTGATACAACAGCATTGCCTCTGGTGTGGAATACAGAATGTGAAGTAAGGGAGTAAATCCGCAAGAAGAAGAAAACCCTTCATCTGAATTATGCCATGACAAGGCCTGTGTAATTCAGTGTCAATTTGATCACCTTCCTTTTCAGAACAGGTTCATCTGTCATGTCTGTACATTTCATCTACAGAAATAAAGAATTAAGAAAGGTTCCTTGTACACCCATCTCAGTGAACCAAAAGGCACGCACAACAGAACATTCTCAGCAGCCAGAACTACTGTTGCCATGACTCCAGTTCCCCGTGTTCGCTGGTCAGTGAATAAGATAACCAAAGATGTGTTGCAAGGATTCAGAGGAAAATTGTTTTCCATGCATTTCCCTCAACTGCTGCACCCATTTTTATTTTCTGCCAGTTGGTGCATCAAGTATACCTTCATTTTCTGCAGTGCATATTTCATGCAATGCATCATTCCTGCACCAGGGTCATGTGCATCAAACATACCTTCATTTTCTGTACTGCATATGTGATGCAATGCACCTTTCATGCACCAATAACCTGAGGCATATGCACCAATAACCTGAGGCATATGCTTCAAACATACCTTCATTTTCTGTAGTGCTTATGACGTGATGCATCATTCATGCAGCAGGTATACTCCCATATATGCTCAATTCATGCATCTACATTCAGCCTAGTTTTTGCTACAGGACTGTCTGTCTACTGGGTTCTACTACATGTACACACTCCCTTCCAATAGATAACTGACAGAACTGTGTAAACATTCTGTTTTACAAAAGCAGTTTCTAATCATTGGTTGACAGATGAGACATTGGCATTCTAACCCTAGATTTGCCTCAGTGTGATAAAAACAGAACCTCTCAGCTTCAGCTCTCTTGCATTTAGCTCACTTACATAATTAATCCTTGATATCAGCGCTTCTGATATTGACGGAATGCATTTATCAAGTAATTGATCTGAATAATGTAACAATTGATAAAACAGTAATGACAAGGCATCAGAGATGCATCGATTTTTAAAACAATTATTGACGACATGAAGTAATTTCAAGTAGTATAGAATACTTCTAATCCTTAGTTTAGTATCAGCTGTCTGAAAACATGCATTTTTGTTTGATTAGGAAGAAAGCTTGCCCAGTGAGCTTGTGAGGAGGACATCTCTTACAAGTGTGGCCCAGCAAGTAAGAGTGCAACACAACATGTCACTCAAGTTCAAAACCTCAATTGTAAACTGCAAATTTTGGTCAAATGATATTGTGCTCCAAATCCTCAACATGGCCAAATGGTCATGATAAACCACGCCACCCTTTTTTTGGCGTAATGAAGCATGAATACAATTGCTATAACAGGTTGCAGTTCATCACAACCACATCATCAAGTCAGCATCATCTACCTTCAGGAAGAAGACAGCGTAACTTTCCACACTTACTCCAGATTTCAAAATCGTCCTACCACTTATTTCTGTTGCCATGGCAATGGCACCATTCCAATTTAGATTCGATGGGAAATTATTTGATTGGATGATTTATACTGTTGGTGTTGGTAATCTATAACCTTTTAGTCGCTTGGTTAACCATTAACCCATCCTAACCAAACATGGGCTGCAGCAGATAGTAAAATACCTTTCACACCGTATTTCTTCAATTCTGGAATATGACGCAAAACTTATTGTAGGTTTACATACCATTGAGAATTCATTGAACTTGGTGATGTCTTTGGTGATTCTGAACATCATCTTTCCGAAATTCCTCGCCCAGCCGCTTATCCTGAAAAAATATGATTGAAAAAGCAAAATAAAATCCAACTGTATTGTCAAATACATCAGTGACAGATGCACTCTTGGAATGAAGCCACTGGATTTCATCTTGTTCAAATGATGTTACAGTTCAGTTTTTAGGGCTGACTCAATAAGTCAAGGTGAATATTTAGGACTGCAGTCCATACTACTATCTATATCTTTGCAAGGCTAAATGCAATTCAATAGCTTTCTGATATACATGAGTGATGGGTAAAGAATAACGGGTGGAAGGATGGAAGCCACTGTCCTTTTCAAATGATGTTACTGCTCAACTTTTATGGCTGACCCAATGATAAGTCAAGGTGAATATTAAGACCATTTCCTTCTACAGTGTATATCTTGGGATGGAAGTTCAATTAAGGCTGAATGCAGATGTTCCATTCAGCCGTTTCCATGCTTTTTGCACCCATGAAAGCTGCTGCAAGTCAATATATGTTGACAGCGGGGATATCTCAAAATACGATCTCAGTTAACAAGTGTGGCATTGATCCACTGATCATTCAATAAAAAACTGATGATGGGTTTACATGTACTACAAGCAATAATAGGCCTAAAGGAACAGCTGTGTACAGACTCATTTTCCACAAGGCCTGTCTGTTATCATCAAATGCATCAACTGACAATTTATGGGCCTAATTTTATGAAATGTCCTAATGCAGTTCATAGTCAATTTATCTATTTTTCACTAGATATTGTAGGCTATATGCAATCATTTTTTTACGCAGATAACAAAATGCTGGAGAGATGACAAATTGGCCTGTGAATACTCAAACCATTAAATACTAGCCTCACAGTTGTGCCTGTTGATTTCATGGTCAGACTTACATAAGAGGGTGTGATCGGCCCATTTTGTTGTAGCCGAGAGAATCCCTCTCCATACTATTATGGTTGGACAGAGCCTAGAAATATTGGTGGCTGCATTCTCAGGTGTGAAAATGTTATGACTCTGCATACATTCCAGAAACCAAGTTGGGATGTCATTGTGGTGCAGTGAAAAGATCTGTGGCTACCACCAATGAGGTCATAGGTTTGATGCCAGCCAGCCAGTCACTTTTATGTGGTTGGGAGAGGGTGATTTCTGGGGTCCACTGGTTTCCTCCTACATTATGTACGGTAAATATCACCCCATGGTCTTATGAATAAAGACTAGCAAATGCTTTTACTTCAGATCTGTGCAGCATTTCCTAGTGCATTTGTATTGCAAAATTCAAGTAAAAGCATTTACTACCGGTAGTCTTTATTCGTAGGACCCAATATTGTTTGATGAGCACATAGAATACGAGTAATTCCCTGCGTTGGTGCTTGTAATCCTGACATACTATTGTAATTAAACCGTTCCCAATGAATGGGTGGACTTTTTCCAGGAAAGTCACTTTGCCATATTTCGCCTATCAGAAGATACTGTATCACACCCTTGTGTATTTCACCATGCACTCATGTACATGTACACCTTCATATGCAACACACACATGGTGCATATCTTTCAAAACCATTGAAGTTCCACCAACGTATAGTAGAATCTATCGATCAGTTTCTATATAATTCTAGTTTATTGATGGCACACATTTTATGCTACATCATGATGCATGACATGAAAACAAATCAATGCATAGATGACATCAAATTGCACGCCCCGAGGGAAAAGATGGGATAGGCTCCGAGATTCAATGGCATGAACGTCTAAATACAGCATGAAAAGCCTGTGGCAATTTTTAGACAAATATAAACTCCTCCCCCAAATATGTGAAAAATATCAGGTCTGTCAGTGCTGATAGGAAGTGCTTTTTTAAAAAGAAACAATAAAAACACAGCATCATTTTTTATCTTACCAGATGTTAGTTTTCATGAAAAAGAGATGTTGGCTCATAGGATTTGAGAGAAGCCTTGATAGCTTAGTGGTTATCACGTTTGCTTAGCAAGTGGCAGGTCCTGGGTTCAAATCCCAGGCCATCTGATTAATCATCTGTGGTTCTTCAGTCCGTTGCATGGGACAGTAAAAAGCTGTGGTGCCTTTGCAAACAAGTAAAACACCCCATACAAGTGAGGAACAAGAGTAGCCTGAGATGGCCTCTTCCGTACTTATACCAGGGGCAACAATGCTATGGCTGAAGGAAAAATCTGATGCATTACAACACAATATAAAAGAGGATTTCTGACTGACAAGATTAAAGTTATGAAAGTTTGTCAGAGTGGTACAGACATGACAGAGGAAACGTTGGGGCTTCTCACCCCTGAGGTTCCGGGTTCGATCCCCGGACAGACCCACACTTCATACGAGTGACATAGAGGTGGACTCCCGGGTCCATATTCATACACATACAGTGATCCCTCGCTCTTACGAACCTCAATTTTACGAAATCCTGGATATTACGAACCCAATGCTTGGCTCCCAAAATTCATGCCCCATGGAAAAATCAAACTCCTCGTTAGTACGAAGTATGAACTTAACCCTTGGACCCTGAAGTGTTCGTTATAGCGAGGGAGCACTGTACTTCAGTCAAAGTTACTTATCTTTTGTGTTGAAGGATAGGTGTGCCACACTTAGACTTAGGTAGTTTTATGAATATGGGCCCAGGTCACTCTGGTTTCCTCCTGCTGTATATTAAAATTCATCCAATGTTGTTTCTACGTCACATTTTCAGAGCACTCTAATTTCCTATTGATGATTATGCCATATCAGGCACTCAGCTGTCAGTTCAATATTTTAATAATAATGACAATTTTGTTGTGTCTGAAATGCGGAGTGATAGGCCTATGCAAATACTATTTAAACTGGCTCATCAGACTCAATATAAATGGCTCACAACATGAGAACAAACATCAAGGTGTATGACGATTTAACAGTCGATATTCCCATGATGGCAACTCCTGACACCAGCTGCCAACATTCATTTATATAGATATAGAAACAGTAAAAATACATGTGCTGTAAAGAAAAGTATTGATCAACGATATCCTACACAATAACATCAGTCATTGGATCCGTGCATCAGTATGGTATAGCCTACTATACTACATTGTTTTTCTGTTGGCTGTGTCATGAAGCAAAAGGGCATCCCTAATGTATCTTTATATGATTTTTCAAATGTAAGTCAATAAAATTGAATTGCCAACTTAATATATTTTACCATAAATTAGGCCTAGGCCTGAGTAAAGTCTTTGGCCCGTATTTTAGAATGCTCCTCAACGTAAAGGAGTTCCTCAAAGTTATTGTTCTCCTGTTGAGAACAATAGACTTGAGGAACTCCTTTACGTTGAGGAGCATTCTAAAATATGGGCCTTTTAGTTAGACATGGCTTGACATCACTGTGAGGAAAGTCCATTTGCTGGGGTGGAAGAAACTGGTCATGGTGGTGCCACCAAATAGGCCTACCTATATCTTCAAAAATCACAATAGCTGGTCTAGGCCTACAGTGAGAGAGCAGGCCTATATTCACACAATTGCCTAAAAGAGGGACTAAAGGCCTTCTATTATCTGAAAGCATGGCCATTTGTGACAGGTGATAAGAAAAGGGGAGTGCACATTGAAATCATTTTAAGTAGACATCCAGGCCTACACCCAATAGGCCCCAAGTAGCAACACCAAACTCCACTGCATTGTCCAAATAGGCCCAAGTTGAGGTGGACTACACCTTAGTCCCCATCACGAATAGGCTGTTAAAGCAGACAGTCTGTGGGACAAGCCCCATCATTCTCCACTCCAAGTCTCGAAGGGAAAGTATGTGACCCGACCCCACGGCATACTGTACAGCCCAAATAGATCTTGCCTACAGAGTTAAGACATAGACCCTAGTCCTCGATCATTAGACTCCCAAAAGAAGACAATCTGCCCCCCCCCCCATCAGTTTTTTGCCCCCTGGGAGCGTTGGGGCTACAATCGCCTGCAACCCGACGTCGGAGAAACGCGGCGCGGGAAAACCGATAAAAACAGAACACACAGGGGAAACCAGGGTATCAAAGTAGAAAATTGATAACAGCCAAGTGCTTTTCGATAAAATGTGGCACTTTTCAATCTGCATGCTTCATTTTGATGGTTTTGAAATAGCTTTCAAGCTGAAAAATGTCCGAACTGAAGTCAGCGGGCGGGAAAGTCCGCGCCCCGCGTCTTATGGGTTTCACGCTGCAACTAAGCGTAAAATAGCAATGATTTCATTGGAAAATCGAACATCAAAATGTATACTTACGCAGAAGTTGGTAGGTTTAACTCTGCCGAACTTACGGCCGCCAAACAACAACACAGAAGTATTAATCCAAAAGAGATCCGCATCCAACGGTAGTCCGCCATTTTGCGTCCGTCAGTCGCAACTCTACTATCTATTCTATAGCTACGACCCTACGATGCTCCGCCGGCAATTATAATGCAACAACTGCGGGCACACGGATCCTAAACTAAAACTATTCCAAGAGTCACAATGAATCAAAAGAAAACCAAGAGAAAATTTCACTTTGACATCGTGGAATGGCTTTCGCGACTATCGGAACACCGGCTCTCAAGTGAGTTAACAATATGCGCGGTATCGTGTAGTCACTGTGACGCATGGTTTGAGAGTACTCTCGCAATTGATCGGCGGTACCATTGTACAGTGGGGAGGAAGGTTGCGGCATATCATTTAAAACACCTGTTAATAGAAGCCGTCTGATCGATTCCCTCTCCACCCAGGGTACAACAAATGCTTACTGCTTCATTGAACTGTGAATAATCTATAGTTGGCAAATGAATTGAGACCCTGATATTGTGCGTCGTCCATGGAACATGGCGGGAGTAGTCCGTAGCTAATGGGTGGGGCGGCATGTGGTCGAAGAATTACATAATTGATATAATTGCCTCTGTGTAGTTAATCCTGCACGATAGCGGTAAATAATGAAATACATCACCGCGCATGCAGTGAATTTAGGCTACTTATTTATTATTTATGATATCTCCTCGGGAAGAAAACAATCTGATGAAATATTACGTAAGTCATACACTGGTCCCATGTCCTCGAGCTAAAAGGGTCCCGAATGGGACCCGTGGCGGGAAGTAAAAGAGAGAGAATACACCACTTCAAGGGGACGGTCTCACCCGAGCGGCGGCGTCATGTGGGACGGGGGGGGGGGGGAGAGCCAAAAGTTGGCCATTTTGGCACTGAGGGTAAAAACAAATGGGGAAATACATTAAGGTTTTGCAAGAAACTGCAGAAAAAACTGCCAGAAATGCTTGAAATTTGACAGACATGTTATGGAGGCCAATTCATTGAGAAAAGTGTGAAAAAAATTGGATGTTATTGATCAATTTTTGAAGATTTCTGCATTTTTCTTCAACTGAACAATAGATGGTTTAAAGTGTCTGTTAATCCACCTATTGTTCAGGTGTAGAAAATCACCAATTTCTCGAAAAATTTATTGATGACACCCAATTTTTTATCACGATTCTCAATGGTTTGGCAATCACCACATTTCTGCCAAATTTCAAGTGTTTCTGACAGTTAACTTCATCTGCAATTTCTGGCAAAACTTAATGCATTTTCCCCTTTTATTACCCTCAGCGCCGAAA
>NMRB01000057.1:354662-381661 GCA_002633025.1 Notospermus geniculatus
TTTCAACCAGCTACACTCACAATCACGCTCTCTGTTCACTCTTAGCCGGACAAACAATAAGAAAACGGCAATTTGTTATCAAAATCACCAAAAATATCCCCCTCGAAAAGCTGAATCGGCGAATGCACAGCATCGCCATCTTTACAGTTTGAAGTCACGTGATACGAGAATCCGCCAATCCGTGATCTGATCATGCTGATGACGTAGAACCAAAATCTGGTTCTTCGGTTACTCATCATCTGACTCTGTATTGCGTCCAGCAGATTCTAAAAATAGCAATACGAGTCAGACGTTCGGACTACAGCTGACTTGGCGCAACTGGGGATGAATACCACTTCCTCTTCAAGTGTTCTCATGTACTTATGTTTGTCGGTGAAAAAGCCTCTGGCTTATGTTGACTGTACATTGTATTCCGACGTAAAATAAAGATCACTCTGACTCTGTTCTACATTGAGCGACTGCATCTTATCCCACTCATTCTTGTTCATTCAATGGGCATCCTAGCTACGATAGAGGGCAGCACACCCAAACTCGGTCCTATACAATGGACGGCTTTTGTGTGGGAAATTGATCAGGACCGAGTTGCCAGTTTCATTTCAATAGATTTAACCACTGGTGACACCTATTGAGGCAGTGAGCTAGGGTCCTCATTGGGAGAAAATGTCCCAGATTTTGCATGTCCAATGGTGGTCTTCCATTTCCACTTGTCCAGATTGGTACCACGATCCTCCACTAGGTGGGATTAGTACCATTTGCCCTCAAAGATCAACTGATTACTAAAGAACGATGCAAGA
The DNA here is from genome assembly GCA_002633025.1 of Notospermus geniculatus. NCBI lineage: Eukaryota > Metazoa > Nemertea > Pilidiophora > Heteronemertea > Lineidae > Notospermus > Notospermus geniculatus. Next base: position 355,457 of record NMRB01000057.1, read on the forward strand.
TAGATGTACCTTTCAATTATAGTTTATTCATTCCCCAAACTAAACAACTCCACATGCCTGTACAAAAATCATAATATACAAGTATATCCCTTCTGATGTATATAATATAGAACTCTAACGGGAGGGCAAGGTTTTTAACCAGGTGCTATTATAGAGAGGTGTATGTTTCTCCTGTCTGAGGCTACATTTCAACACTGGTGACCACTCACTCTAAACCATTCTTTGTCAAATGGTACTATAGTTACAATGGGAGACATGAACCATCCATGGCAACTTGCAGTGATATTAAGTTAGCAGAATGCTTTCTGAGAGAAAGTGCTTGAAACAGAAAAATATTTCAGCAGTCTTTCAAATTAAGTAGTAATTAAGGAGAGGTTTATGATATACATGTACACTGAGCATTACAAAGGGCTCACTATTATGAAGTTACAAGATCATGCAAAGAATCACCATGCCCATGTAAATTTATGTAGAGTGGAAAATGACAGGGATGGGATTGACTAAAGGCGCCGCTCCACGTGACAGTTTTCTATCGAAAGTTTGCTGTCAGATAGTCAATTATTGCTCTCAGACAGCATCTGGCCATTGTCCTCCTACAGAAACAGCCAGTGTGCCCAAAATATCTGGTCATGGCTTTCCCATTGTATACAACTAAATTATAGAGTAGGCCTGAAACCTTACCATATACATGTAACTCAGACAAGTGGACGCATGTGAAAAGATACATGTTGATGTTGGCATCAGTTTGACATATGACTGATATTCGAGTGATCTTGCAAGACAGTTGATTATATTTCAGGTCACCTCCACACCAAAAAGCCAAATACTTCTCACCTGCAACTTGGTTCAAATTAAGAAAAAGATACAGAAGCACATAAAACAAATGAATCACCCGAGGTTCAACTTCAACTTCCAGTGCAAACAGATGTTGGTGTGGACCAAGATATATCTATCTGTGGAAGTAAACGTCAGTTTCAAACACCCTTGTTGATGATACACAAAGCACATGAATGCACAGTCACCCAACCATGCCAACAAAATGATTGATTACATATTGTCCCTAGCACCGTTGTTAAAAACCCTGGATTGAATATAACTCTCTGGTAGCAACTCTATGCATGAAGAAATAAATACATAACCAATTCTTGGGAAAGTACCAGTAAGCATAAAACCTCTTTAAAACAACAGCAGCCGGTGGTAGTGACCCAATGAGCTTGCACCTTCAGACCTACGTTTTAGAAACACATGCATGTCTAGTACCTGTTGTCAAGACCCTTGCAAAAATATAAGTTAAATTTTGTATCACTCAGATTTTGTTATGAGAAAGCGCTATTTCACAGCAGTGATCATTTGCCATTGGGTCACAAACTCTACACGGCTTGGTCGTTTTGCGTCTGGAAGATACCAACATTGTTCACCATTCCTTGATGTTTGAACCCTAGATGGTGTGCATGAAATTTCTTACGACTTCACAAACTTCTCTAGGCAATTTTGGTGCTGAATTACTTGAGTGCTCATAAAACATTATTTTGAGGATGAATTTACATTTGCTCAAAATTCTCATCAAGATAAACCAAATCAAATATTTCAAGTGCATACAACATTTCTGAAAGTACGGAAGTCAAAATCGGTTGTGAATCATTAAAACACTTACACCTTGCATTCAGTTTCACAAACCTCAAGGTTACAGTGACGAAATATTGGCTACCACATAATAGGGAGGGTAAGAAAGCCATCACATTCTAAAACCTACATGTAAATGGGTCCATGAGAACTTCAGTAAGAGGCTTGCACCATCCGCTTGTCTCGTACTTTGGATAAGGCTTTCGTTCTTGCTTTAAAACATGCCAAATTGTACTGGTGCTGAAAGTATAAGATGCCAGTTTTAGAATACCTCGTCAACAACACACACAATCCTAATGGATAGAAAACTACCACACAAGAACACACTTTGACCTTGTATTGTACCATATCTGGTTCATGAATGCCATCAGCATTCATATGCTGTCCAGCCTCTACTCAGTCAACTAGGGAACACCAAGATATAAAAAGCTTCATCGCAATGAATCAATGAGGCTGTCACAGAAAGATAACTGCAGATTCATCAGCATACTTACTCTTTCGTGTTTACTTGATTTGAATGGTTTGGCTGTACCAACAGGGATGGGTGCACCGAGACCAAAAACATCTCTCACAAGTTCATTTTCCTGAAGGAAAGATGGACAGCATCAATCAAAATAGCTTGACTTAAGAAGACATGTTCTGAATCGGTTGCCAGTGGTGGTATTTTTGGTGGCCTGAGAATGTCAGCCATAAATTCAAAGAGATGCCCTTTGTCAATCAACACTCACCCGCAAGTGCACATTGATACCCGCTCCTATACAGTTGCACATCGTGTCATATTGTCTTTTTCGTACCCATGAGTCAATCACCAGCACTTCTGGTCCGAACTTGATGGTAAGTTCTGGGGATTCTCCAATCTGCAGCAGAAAATATTACCAACTTAAGGTAACAGAGGTTCTTGGATACAAGTAAATTAACATCCCAAATTGTCATCATAAGGTGTGGTCTCTGCCAAAAATTCCCAGGGCCCGGTTGCACAAAGAATCTTAAGTCTAAGAAAAAACTTAAGTCTGAAATGAAGTCATCTGATTTGCTGAAACATGGTCACATGATGACTTAGGTCAAACTTTAGACTTAAAATTCTTTGTGAAACTGGGCCCAGGACAAATTCCTTGAGAAGCGATAAAACTGATGCAACTCACTTCAACAGTTTTCAAAATATCTCTGAAGCTTGACCGCTGTTGTCTTCGGTCTTTCTTGGCCCTGTATTTGTTACTATCGGTGGCAAGTCTCTTCAGCAAAATACAAAGACTGTCGATATCATCACCTTCAAATTCCTGTAAATAAAACAGTCAATGCTACTGAAGAGTTAAATCGTGGTTGTGATCTAATACAAGTGGAAAACATGGTGATTTCGCAAATATCGCAAAATGCTACACCAAGACTGCGACCTAGGCCTATCGCATTTTTCATTTTACCGGATATATACGCATGTATGAAATCTCTAATGAATACATTTTTTGGTATCAAGTGTACCTCATCTTCCTCCCTGGCAAGTTCATACATGAGAGCAATAGCTTCACCAGCTGCTATTCTGAGGTCAACATCGGCACTTTCTAACAATTCTGGAAGCTTAGGTAGGTGACTGAAAGACATAAATGAAGCCAATCAAAATATAAAGCTTAAAATCACAGCCGGCGCAAAGCTCCCAATAGTCAATGTGCAGCAAATGAGAACCCAAGTTGTCAGTTACTAATCCTGTGGTTGGCCTAGCAAACTTACCGCAACAGCCGACTTGCAGTGGGGCTTTGTGGCCCAAGGTGTACCGGGTCTTAATCGCTCTCGTTTTTCTCACATTGCAATATTGTTTCTAGAAAGCTGCAGCGTACTACTGCACACATGGCTCAACAGGTTAAAACCTAAAATCTTGTCAGACCTTTGCTTACCTGTCAAGTAATCTATCAACAACACTAGGTGGAGATATTGACAATAGAAGAGACCATCCGTTTAGTGCAGCACAATGCAACTGAGCTGTTTCAGGTGATACGGTGGGTGTGGTTTTATCTCCCTTCAAGTACGAGGCACCAAATACTGTCTCCAGCGTGGTCAGCATGATGATCACCTCCTGAAAAGAAGCGTACACAATTGGGAGAATACTCGAGTTGGAAAACTAAACTTTTTTGCCATTTTTTGGCCAAAAGTTGCATGAAAAACATGTTTATCTGTGACACCTAGGGGGCGCATGCCCCCCCCCGCCATCGCAATACTAGCTAGGGCCTTGGGTATGAGAATGTATAAGCTTCCATCACAGGAAACAAATAATAGCAAGGGACGGGCAATTGGCACAGCAATGTAAATGAGTGTTCCATGTCAATGTTCCAAAGTTCCACGTCCGCAGAAATCAAGGTCGCACAAATTCTTACCTCAATATCACCTCCAGCAATGAAACAGCAAACGGCCATCGCTTCAGCACACTGAAAGGAGGATGTCATCAAATTACTCAAGTTATCAACCAGAAAAACAGCAATTAGAGACACTGTAGGTAGAGGCAAGAAAAATCTTTCTTTCTTCATTGCACTTAGGGCTCATTGCCAAAACGCACAGTTGTACCCATCAACAGTGCGCCATACTTACAGCTGCTCTGGCTCTCAAGCTGGCTGACTTATCCAACATGACCACCTGCATAATTGGTTTGATTGCCCTGTACACCTCATTCCCCTCTGATCCAGGACCCAGCTGGATGATCAACGACATGGCACATCTCGCAGCAAATGCTTGCTCCTCCCCCTTCCCCTTCTTCAGGCACCTCTCTAAGCTGTCAGTAACAGTCACATATCTGAAAATAACAAGATGAATCATCAGAAAACATGGCTGCATTAGACTACTCAAAGGCCAGAAGTTCTTATTAGGTTGGATCAAATGGAAGACATTCAATCAACCCATGGGTCATGCCAATGGATCAAGGCAACAGATCATGCCAATGATTGGATCAAAACCAATGATAAAGTCAATTTCCAGAATTTCCACAATATGATATATACGGTACNATCAAATTACTCAAGTTATCAACAAGAAAAACAGCAATTAGAGACACTGTAGGTAGGGAGCAAGAAAAATTTTTCTTTCTTCATTGCACTTAGGGCTCATTGCCAAAACGCACAGTTGTATCCATCAACAGTGCGCCATACTTACAGCTGCTCTGGCTCTCAAGCTGGCTGACTTATCCAACATGACCACCTGCATAATTGGTTTGATTGCCCTGTACACCTCATTCCCCTCTGATCCAGGACCCAGCTGGATGATCAACGACATGGCACATCTCGCAGCAAATGCTTGCTCCTCCCCCTTCCCCTTCTTCAGGCACCTCTCTAAGCTGTCAGTAACAGTCACATATCTGAAAATAACAAGATGAATCATCAGAAAACATGGCTGCATTAGACTACTCAAAGGCCAGAAGTTCTTATTAGGTTGGATCAAATGGAAGACATCCAATCAACCCATGGGTCATGCCAATGGATCAAGGCAACAGATCATGCCAATGATTGGATCAAAACCAATGATAAAGTCAATTTCCAGAATTTCCACAATATGATATATACGGTACTTTATTATCATACTGTGTGTCAATTTTTGTGCTCGCCTCTTCTTTGGATCAAAGCCAATGGATCATTCAATGCAACGTGAAGACAAACTTACCTATCTATCAAGAAATCAAACACATATCTTTTTGAAAATGCTGTGATCAAGCCTTTGAGGCAATTTACTCGTCCACCAGCACTGAAAGAGGCAACAAAACAAACATTTATCAGAGCAATTGACACAGTTGTTATTTAATGATCCTCAAATTCAAAGAGAAAGGAGAATTGAAGACAGCTTGGGAACAGGTTTGACACTAACTAGAGGATTAATTCAATTACGGTACTGCCAATGCAAACATCAATTGGCAAATTTGTACCAAGCATGTTGATTTAGAAATAAACGGATTAAGTCAGTTGACAAGAACTTAACGGTTCTATGTTCTACTTGCCCAACAATGCATTTCAACAACAAGTGTGAAAGTTGTCTGCGTATATAGGAATTGCCGACTAGGGCAGGATCCCTATTCATGACTGACCTTTTCTGAGTGCATCCTTCTATACAATCCTTCACTTTCTCCTCAAAATCATCAACAGAAACTGGCGTGTCATCACCATCTGGTTGCTCCGGGATGGCAGTATTGAGGCCACAAACTGAAACCATGTTGTTTAGATTAAATGAATTCTGTAGCACACAATACAACTGAGAAACACTTTTTAATCCTGTCTATACCTGCATATGGCTTCCTGTATCACACAATACAACTAAGAAACACTTTTTAATCCTGTCTATACCTGCATATGGCTTCCTGTAGCACACAATACAACTGAGAAACACTTTTTAATCATGTCTATACCTGCATATGGCTTCCTGTAGCACACAATACAACTGAGAAACACTTTTTAATCCTGTCTATACCTGCATATGGCTTCCTGTAGCACACAATACAACTGAGAAACACTTTTTAATCCTGTCTATACCTGTATATGGCTTCCTGTAGCACACAATACAACTGAGAAACACTTTTTAATCCTGTCTATACCTGCATGGCTTCCAAGCGAACACAACATGATCATCCATATCCTTTCCTAAAAGCAAAGGCCTCAAGCCAACCTCTTTGCTGAATGAGATCTGATTAACACCAACCAAGAATTCTTGGGTGCATGTTTTGGCTGCAAGGTAATGATAGGGCCATTCTGGTGGTCTCACTATCTCAGAAGATGGTTAACATACTTACAATCATCATATATGCTTGTAGCATCAGAGATGTTGCTGATGACACTGCAGTTGTCTGCTGAATGGTCAGTATCCTCTCGGTCACTTGGTAACCTCAGATCTCCTCCTGGTTTTGAACCTGGACATAAAAACACAGAAATATCAGTATTTTTAGTAGGCCTTATAGTTTTAGGAGTACAAGTCTAAATATTCTTTCCCTCCCATTGGCATTGAACATACCAAGTAAGTACATCATTAGGCCTAACTGGCCACCCAATCCTCCTCCACCAGCATGATCAGTCCTAAACCAGCTGAGTTTACCTAAGAAGTATGGAATAAATATAAAGTATAGCAAAATTGAAAAACTCAAAATCAAAATTGAACTATAAATTTACAATCAGTTGTGGTTTTATCCTCATCCATGGCAGTAATGAATTGCGCAATTTCTTTCCCTTCTTCTTCAATATTCATTCTCGTCGAGTCTCTTTACTTTTTAGTTCCAAAAGCGTCAATAAAACTGACATAACTGACTCATTTATATATAGGCCTAGACCCCTACATACCTAGGCCTACAATGTACAGTACATAACATCAACATAGGCCTAGGCCTACAATACATGGTGTAGACCTAGGCCTATGGAGCCTATGGATGCTATTAATAGTAGTATTACAAAATAGGCCCTCCCCTAAAAAAACAGGCAAAGGTGAATAATTACTGCTATTTCCCAACACTATGACATAATGAACTGTCAGAGGCTAATGTCATCAGAACCTAAACATATGGCGAAATAATAACAAACATGATGACTCAACACATCATCATGGCCATCACATGCCACCACCAAGCAAGCATGGCATCAATCACACGTCACTGTAGGCTACATTTTCATGTACATTTTGACATGTGAGTTCAGGTCATGGCCCACTTCAATCATACCCACCTTGCTTCCCTTTGTTTCTCCGTTTTCCCTTGGGCATATTTACAGATTATAAATTGGCTAAATATCACGAAGGTATATTGCGAAATATAGAGTTCTGTAACAATGAAAATGACATGAATTTGGTGTAAATATTGTTCATTAAAACAGACATGATACGGTTTTCAGGTTCTTGAACATGGACGTTCGCGATACCCTATTCTGAACGAGACAGGTGAGCTGGCACTGTAAACTGAGTTTACCGTGTGTGGGGAATGCTGCATGCTGGGAAACTTCACACATGTTCAGAAAATGGTAAAATATAGATTCGGATGACACTCCCTTCTCGAAGTCTGCTTCAAACCAGGCATATTATAAAAGTTAACGTTTTCAAAAATGTTATCAGGTAATCGATGAATTTTATATAACGGTTTGGCACCAAAATGACGAAAACTTTTGCTTCAAAAAGATCTTGATGGAGGGTTGATAAACTCGATTAGCTCTGTATTAAAAGGTCAAATGAGGTTAATTATATTCTCCGCGACGCTGATTGGCTATCACGAACGGTGTACGTTCTGGCAACGTCGTGTTGTCTATAAATAGACAGGATTGCGTGGCAACCACGTTATTTGCTCGTAAAGCTTGTGCTGGCCAGTTCGTTATCCCAATTTCTCCCGTTTTTCTCGAACATTTTCAAGCTCAGATACTACGTTGATTGCTGAAAAAGTTGGGAAATGTCACCGATAGACGAAGGAATCGAATTCAAACGAAATATGAGGTATACTGGTCGTAAAACTCGCCGTGGAAAGAGAAGTGGACGAAGACACCGTGACGACCGTCCACATGGCGATTGCGCAATACTTTTGATGGAAGACATACTGCGAAATGAGAACGAACAACGTTGCACAGACTGCACAAATGGTCGTGAAATGCAGGGTAAACGTCGTGGCCTCCGCCCCAGATTCCACCCGAAGGCCCCGAATAACTCTTCGACTTTTATCATTGATAGCAAAGGCCTTGTCTGGGACGAGGAAGTTGGGTGTGTCTCTGGTGGGAGTGCTCAAGGGCAAAGTCCAGCAACACTCTCAACAACGTGTGAAACTTTGTCCAGAACAATTTCCCCTTTCTGCTATGGAGATCGATCGGCTGAAGTGTTGAACGCCTCGCCAACTCTGCAGGATGTGATTATGGCTGATCTCGCAACGGATATGGCCGAACATTTTAACCGCAATCAGTCACGCCAAGATTGTGATAAATCCAGCCTTGATGAAACAGAGCATTTCGTCTTCGACAATCATGACGATAGTGATGATGATTCAAAGAGTGACACAGAATCTTGTGCTGCCGATTTTAGCGATAAATGCAGCCCGTCTGGCACAACTGAAATGCACAAAGAAACCGTCGACTCTGACTATGATTCAAATGAGGATAACGATACGTATTCATTCATGCTGCAAGATTTTGAATCGGTGTATCAAAACTTTCAAGAATCGGATTCTCTGTGGTGTGTTAGTCGTCGTGATCTGATGGACAAGATCAATAACTTGAGAAATCGTGTTGTAGAATTGGAGTATTTGGTGAAAAGACACGAGTTAATCATTCATTCTACCACGTGTACTTCAATGGAAGGCTTCTCCGACTCCTTGCCACCTCCAGGACATTCATCAAGTCAACTGCCAGAGGATATTCAGAGCATGTTTACAGAACTTGATCGCCTCAGACTGGAAAATGAAATTGAAAGACTCAGATTGGCAAAAGTCTTAGTAGACTAGAATCCGGAATAGATAAGGTGCATCATTTAGTGTTTCCTTCTTGGGTCCATTTTTGACAGAGTAAGAGAGAGTAAAGAAAGTAGTTGGCATTTAGGCCTACTCTAAATTGGATTGTAAAAAGAACTGAAATCATTCTGTATACCGGTAGTAGAAAAGAAGGAAAGCGTACAGTCTACCAACATTTGTGAACAGTACGGTGCATTCAGCATTGTTTTATCAGAGTTGTCATTTTACAAGTCAAAACCATTTTATCATGAAAATTTGTAAATATGTAGTGACAGTATTAAAGAATTGTATTGTACATTGTACCTTCATTTCTTTCTCATTGAATGAACATTGCACATTGCTAATCCCTTTTCTTCCCATTTCAGTTCCTGGAGCAGATCGGGTCCTCAGATGAGGTCACTGTGGATCTGGCGATGTTTCTAAAATGGCGGGATTCTGCCAAGGTAAACACTGCTGTTCTTGTCGAATTGAATTGCCAACCAACCATCCATTACGACAGACAGGAGTTCACATTTTGGGTCAAGAATGTCAAGTGCCCTTCAAATCACAATGTTGCTGCTGATTTGCTCGGACCCCTATAATTGAACTAAACAAATATGTCATTCCTTTCAGTTTATCTAGCAACCGAATCGGAGGGTTCCTTCAGCAGGCAGGAAGCAGGATAAGGGTTGAACACATCATGACATGGCTGGGATTGTCTAAGTATTGTGTTGTCTAGTGTATTGGGGCCACGGAGGTATACTGAATGATCCCCATGTTAGACACACCCAGATGCAGTCTGGGTCCATCTTACTTTCAGTATTGACTGGTAGGGGTTAAAGTACAGTTCACATTCATCCTATTGGCGAGTTTCAGTAAACTTGAGTAGAGCTTTTAATTTAACCATTTTAGTGCCGAGTGCCAGTATACCAGGATGGTGCATCATGACTCGGAATGCCATAGGTTTACGTTAAAGCAACATCATGGCATATCTTCTATCTCATATCCTAGGAACAGCTTTAGTCCAGCACTATTTGCCAGCACTGAAGTGGTTCAAGTAAATTATTTGAAAATCATACATATTGCAAATATGGAAACAGCAGATCTCCTATTACAAGAAATCATGTAATGGTTTACCTACAATCGACAATTTGTCACTTTCGCCAAGACAACCATACATACCAGAACCTCAACTGAGGTGTCTCCTATCAAAACAACAGTTGAGATATCCCCTCCACCATTTCTTTCCTCAAGTGAGGCAATGGAGGATGCCACTGAGGTCATCCCTAAGAGCTTGGCGCATTTATACATGGTTTCTCACACTGTGGGGAGTGCGTGATGCATTGGATCGAATCCTATCTTGGAGAGGTCTCCCCACTGTTGTTTCTTTGGTTGGAATAGCACACAGGGACTTGAGGCATGCATGGCAGGGGTGGTGGGTGTTTCCGAGGTCCAAAAGCACCCACGGACAGTGTCCTGACCCCCGGGGTAAAATACCCCAGAAATATGTATATATATATACATATTTCTGGGGTATTTTACCCCGGGGGTCAGGACACTGTCCGTGGGTGCTTTTGGACCTCGGAAACACCCACCACCCCTGCCATGCATGCCTCAAGTCCCTGTGGAATAGCACTGTTTAGTTGTCTTGAGAATAATCTGCTTATCTCCAGGGTTCTCACATACATGACAGGAACTCAGTCAGCTGAAATCTCAGGTGTGGTCACGTCAATGGGTAAGCATGGCAAGACGGCATAAAATACAAGAAGCACCAGAATAATTGATAAAATGATTAGCCGACAGTAAATTCTTTTCAAAGCACTATACATGTACATACATGATTTATTATCACAAAGTGTGCATTCATGTTTTTTACAAGAACATATACATCATTGACTTAGTACAAAATTGTTGACCACATTTCTCAAATAAGGGACCAGAGGTCATTTCATCCAAAATCTCTGGCCGTTAGCCTGGAAATTTGTGTTGCAAAAAGACCAACTTTAAACATCTTCCATAATGACAAAGGAAACCATTTAATGATCACCCACAGTACAAGTGTCCGCAAGTGGCAGGCTGCCTACCACTGGATATCTGAATACACAGTTAAAATCTCGCATGTCTGGACACTTTGCCCTGTGGAGTGTGATTTGGATTTTAGTGTTGCAATCTGAGCAACCCAAACTGGAACACTATCACTCGCCAATGACAGGAAAGAGCTGAATGCACTTGTGGTGAAGAAAATAAGCTAAGCAGCATCAATTCATCAAATCTGCAGTACGAATGTGGCATTGTCAGCTAAGTAGAACATGCAGTGATAAAAACAATCATTCAAACACGACAAAAATAGGATGTGTGCAGATGTAAAAGTATAAATAAGTGTTGAAGAACTGCACTGTCAAGGTGGCAAAGCATTCCATCAATGGATATCGCACTCTCCTGACATTGAGGCTTCTGAAGACTCAAGTCTGCCAGCCCTGTACGGAGATCATGGATTAAATGGTTCACATGAAAGGCTTGAAGGTATGTATTGGTGGTGGAACCTTCCAATTCAAACAGCTGTTCAAGAACAGACCACTTTCAAAATGAGTAACTCCCTCATCAGAACTATTCCTTATTAGAGTTAGGCTACAGCAGCAGTAACTACAATACAGCAGGCCATCTACAGTAAAAAAGCCAGTAAAGTGTTTTTGCTTATTCTTCTGTTGAACACTAAAATGGATTGAAACATCCATCTTCCCTGATACTCAAGAGCCTATATCAGTGTATACATGAACTGGTACTTTCTTGGTAAATATTGTTCACTTTTTGTGAAAATTACGCCTTTTGCAGGCCTTTCCGTTTGACGGGCGCAAAAATGCATGCGCCTAGCAAACAATAGAAATTCTATTGTTTGCGAGGCGCATGCATTTTCGCGCCCGTCAAACGGAAAGGCCTGCTTTTGTTACAAATTTCCTATTAAAATCACTGGCCTGAGGGAAGTTTGAAGTCAGTAAGAAATTCCAAGCACCAATTTTATGACCACGGGAATGAGTTAAGATCACCCAAGTAGGGGGCATTGAAAGTACATAACATGAAAAGGTACCGACAGCCAGAATACAATATACAGGCACAATTTGTCTCTGTGGCTCGGAACGCCAGAATTTCAAACATCCTGGAGCTGATGGATAATCCCCTTCCAAGTCCCACATGCACTTTAGCATACTACGGATCAACCATCTTTCTGACTGAAATACTGCAGCATTCGGATTCACCAACTGAGAATTTCGGCTAGGCACATTCCTGGCACTTTGATATTTGAATTTTGATGTATATATTGCTGTCTTGTAGTCTACTAAAACTTGGCTGGTTTTCCATTGATTTCTTCAACTTTGTCCACATTTGCCTTGCAGAAGAAACAATCCTTCTTGGTGAGTAGATGTCGGGAAATGCATTTACTGTGAAAGAAAAAGAACATGAATGAGAGAAAGCTTCAGCAGGAAACAGATAGGCCTACTTCTGATTCTGATTTGAAAGATCTACTTACCTACAAGACTGGTGACCACATGGCTTGAATATACAAGATCGGACATGAGCATAGCATATTGTACATAGCTCGTCTTCATCTAGTGACTGCAATGGAGAACAAATTCATTCAAATATTTCTGGCCTGGCACTTTGGTTCTCAATTTTACTCATGTCTCTTGCAAATTATCTTGCATCCAATGTACATACACTTTGTAACTTGCATGCAGGCCAGCCAAAATGTATGCAGGATGGCCAAAATGTATCGAAGCGCATTGCACATGTAATGCTGCCAATCTCCCAAAATGTCATGTCCTAGCAGCGTAATAATAAATGAACCCACTCTTCAACTGATCTTTTATTTAATTTTTGAAAAAACCAAGAACCACCTCACAAAATGAGCGTTTTGAACACATGGGGCTACCAATGACCGGGCACAATGTCCTACCTCTGTGACCTTTCTCTCTACTGTTTGTTGTTTGGACAGGTAAACAGTCATGTCTTCAACGAGCCGGAGCTCTTCCTCCGAGACGTCTTTCATATCTGAAACAAATGACAAGTTAATGAAGCCATTTTACTGTAGCTTGTCGACTCACAACATAATCCAGATGTGGACATACATGTACATGTAGGTTACTTACAGTTCCGTAGATTGAACTGTTTCTTATCGATCTGAGTAGCACCTTCTGATTTTCCACCGAGTAAATATTCTAGGGAGGAGATCTGGAATCCGGGGTCGGCGAGGAGGGCAGCAGTGGCACATTCCCGACTGGAAATAAATGACGATGATTTGCCAATGATGAACAGCCCTCGCATGAGGCCTCTGGACACAAAACAATGTGGCAAGTTGAGTTGCTGAGTAAAAAAAAGTTAGTCCCTTGACCAATGTTCATGAAGAACACGAAATAATCTGAGATGCAGGGTGCTCCAATTTCATACCTTTTTGGTGATCCTTTCATTATCAACTGAATGATGATCCCAACGACAGCTGTCAGAATGGGAAAGTGATCCACGCTCTCCATGCCTAAAAAATACACCCATCAGATGAAATTGTAGTGGTGAAAGTTACTTGTTAGTAAGCAAGGGGATTGATCATTCTGTCTAGCAAAGGGTGCACTAAAACAAAAAGACCTGTACTGAGAATGTGTGCAGTAGTTTTTGACTGGAATCCTACCAAAATGGTGGACCATTCCCATCTCTTACTGTTGATGCACCATGGTGTGTAGGAGGCAGAGAAGGGAACCAGTCAAGATATCTCCTCTTGTCACTGGAGGCCACAAAAAACTTTGCTACCAGGGTTCTGATAATGGAATTAGAAAGGCAATTTACACACCTGGCATTTCTGCAGCCACAACATTGTTGAAAACGCCACTACTTGCCACCACGCGATTCAAAACCTGACACTGAAGCTGGAACAATCTCGCAATCAGAGATTCTGCTGAAGGTTTTGACCAATCAGTGAAGAATTCTGGCACCAAGGTCACAAGCATCTCCAAGACACGCAGCAGACGCACGGACACATCAAAACACGTGGCACAGATTTTCAGTTGGCGGTTATCGATGAACACACGTTCTCGTCGGAAGATGAACTGTTGGAGCTGAAAAGTGTGATAAATGAATTATTGACTCAAAGATATGGAAACAGCAATCATGTGACTGACCCCAAATAGGCCTACATGTGTCTCTTTCCTGAAGATGGCGATACAACTCCTTGGATTTTAAAGATCAAAACATGATATTTTCGCGAGGCACCCCTCTCATGGAGACGCCCTGCACACACAAAATTTTCCTGTTTTACAGTACATGTGCTGTTCCAACCTACCTCTTGTAACATGCCAACGAATTCTGAAAATGCCCAATTCAACTGATTCAGCAAGCTGTCCAAGAACTTGACTGATTTCTCCCAATCTGACTTCAGATACTCTTTCACTCGACTCTGGTAAAATACTGACGGGCACACTCCTGAAATAGAACAGGACTATGAGCATCGGAGACTCTTGAACGAAACGTTGATAACATCAAGCCAGAATACAGTGACCCCTCCAGAAATAACTTACGGTTGAGCAGTTCCATAGCCTGTGACTTGCTGCTAAGATGCGGAGGTTGCGTATAACGAAATGCAAATCCACAACCCTGAAAGTAACAACACATTCAATTTATTCCTAAACAACACCAACCTGTTTAGGGTCACCACAAGGTAAGATGACTGTTGCTGTCAAAACTTTTGTACACAATGCAGGCCAGTAGTGTTAAGTGGGTGATACCCGTGTATTCAAGTGCTTTAAGAAGAGGAAAACAAGCGTTAAAGACTGACCTTCCAGAATCTGACCAGGATCCAGTTTGTCTGAGCCCAAGATCGGTTTTCGTAGGGAGCCAGTAGGTTTTTCACCAGGTTCATGCAACTGAAAGATCGAACGACAGTACACACATGTCCATGTTTATAAACCACAACAGTGCATATATAAGGCTACACTACACATAAAATTTCTCAAACTTTTCTGGAATGAAATTGCTAAACCCTTGTTCAAAACTCACTTTTCTACTGGTATAGACTCCATGGCTCGAAGCGAGGAGGCAAAACACACAAATGTTGCCAATGTCTGAATGATCGTGTCCTTAGAATCTGTAAAATTCAAGGATACAACGTCACTGGTTAAATCTCCTACTATACATGTTCATCAGATTAAACGGTGGGAATTGATAATTAGTGCAACCATTACAACTCAAAGCCTGTCCTACTTCTTATAGCTCTATTTCCACACATCCATTCTCAACGGTATGTGTCACCAACACTTGATATATCCATCAAATTCATTTGCTCCAAAGATCTGTGGAAAGATAAGGTCATACCTGTGTTGACTATCCGTGAATCGGAGAAATACTTGGCAAGGAATATGGCAAATTTTTTCAAACTGTCTGCATATGCTGTAAAACACAAAATGAGAACTGAAACATGTTCATGTGTGGGGAAAGGAGAGCGTAGAGTATATCAAACATAATCTGGCATCCATTGGACAACTGTAACAGATTATTGGGGCCAACAACCTCACCCCGCGGAACACAAGCTTTCCCAAAAGTACTGAATTGGCAGTTAGACTGAAAACCTACCTGGAAGTGACATAACAGGCACTGTCGGGTGAAAGAAAGTTCTCAATGCTATACAAGTATTGACACAGACATCAACATAGAAATCAGGAATAAAGGCCAGCAAAGAGCCTTTGGCATCGGCGACCTCTATTGTCCGTAAAACAACCTTATGTAACCAGTAGACATCCGATTGTTTTTCCTGAGAGTATATTACAGCGATGATCCAAGCCATGTGACGTGACTGTTCCGATGCCTTTTCCTCAAAGACATTTTTGGCTCGTTCCAACTCGAAACGTACGTCTGTCATCTGAAATACAAACAGACCCCAATTAACCCATTCATATCCGTGGTAATTTCATCAAGGAGAAAAACTAACATTTTTCTAGAGAATTATAGAAACCACGTTACATGGGTCTTAAATTGGAAGCACCCAGTCAGAGCTTTTCATCAAATACATATACTGATCTGAGCTTTTGAGCTTACCTCTTCTGAACACTTCTCTAATTTTTGCTTCGTTTCTTCTAAGGCATTAACATACTCCTGGACAGTCTCTCGGAGAGTACACATCTACAAAAGATTACATAGTGTCAATTATTATTTAAATCCTAGAAAATTTGAGCAAATCAAATGTCCATGGGGCAAATGTACTAAGGGGGGGGGGGGGATGGCCTGATGTCCAGTGGTAAACATCCTAGAGCCAGCTGGCCTGCAGGAGAGACATCCAGGAGCAACTATCCAGGGGAAGTTCTCCTTGGAGAATTTCCAGATGACTTTCCTTCTCCCCCAAACCAGCACCAGTCATTTGACCTCCTGAAGAGACTCACCTTTCCTAGTTGCTTATGAGCAGCAATATGATACATCATGATCAAGCCGTCCAGGATTTCTGCCAGGGAGGCTTTCTCTGTGACTAGGCGCTCCGCTGCTGTCTCAGCAGCTTTGTCTTTATCCTTATCTTGGTATTTCCACTTCACTAGTAATTTCAGCGATCGCAAACCGGTCAATCTGTCATACACGTTCTCTAAAAAAGACGTTGGTTTAATGAAAGAATGGAATATTTCTCAATTCCTAAGGTGACAATAGCAACTACAATAGAACCTCTCAATTAAGGGCACCTTTGGGACTGACAAATGTCCTGAATTGAGATGTATCCTTATTCCTTAGAAGGAATAGACTGGAAAATGACCAATTTGGGACAGAACTCTGGTGTCCATGGTATAGAGATGTCCTTCTGACAGATGTGTCTGCTCTGTGAGGCTTCACTGTGTAATAGCAGGCACTTCAATGGTTTGCCTTGACAGGGTACAAGTTCCCAATAATTTCTCATTTTCCCTTGACTCACAAAAAGAGACATTATCTGACTCATCTTCAAATCAGATGCATCCTTACCAGTGTTCTCTTTGGCCTTCTCTACACCAGCTTCTTCGAGAGCTTTCTGAGTTTCTTCTGCAAAGAAATGTGAAAATCATAAAACAGGGAAACATCAAAGTGATGAAATCAGGTACCTGGAAGCCACCTGACAACTCTCCAATTCAATCAAGGACCTACCTTTGAATGTCTTCTGTAGGTGTGTCATAAGTCCACCAAGTCTCTGACCCTCAAAGTACACTAATGTGTTGTCGAAAAATCTATGGCAGGGAACATAGGCATCTGAAAAACATCATTATGAACGTGTACCGGTACTTGTACCACTGTCCGCATTGACCTTCGACCACAGCATATCAATCTCCCACAAAAGACAAAGTCCTTTAACACTTTCAACAAGGTCATTGGCAATTTCATGAAAAACATGAAAAACCTACCAGCACCAGTAGGTATGTCTTGGCCTTTGTGGGTGTGGTATTCATCCCAGTAAAACCTCAGCGCTTGCACCAATCGATGGAAGAAACAAAGAGTTACAGGCAGCGGAGCTTGGTTGTAACCCATCATAACCTGCAACAAGGTAAAAACGCACAATGAAGAAGTATCAATAACAAGTTTGACAGCAGACACGTCCGCCAGGAAGAGACTTCTTTATCAGAAGCAACAAGGTTCAGCCCCAAACGTGGCGTAATGGAAACGTTGGTGCCTGTCACAGCTGAGGTTCCAGGTTCAATGCAGATGCAATGTAGATACATGTACATCTTCTATACTTGCAGTGTGCCATTATCAAGCAACATTGTTGAGGGCAAATGACAAGAGCAGCAACTTACTCGGCCGGAATCGAAGTTTTCTTTGAGGAACTCGCGAAGTTTCCCCAGGAATATGATCCTGGATGATGTACCATCAGGTGAGTCTTCCATTTGAAGTAATACTTTAAGTATTTCAACCTGAATCTTCTCAAGGACTGAAAAAGAGATGACCGCCATTGACACATGGACAACTCAAAATGTTGGACAAAATCTAACATTCGTAATCTTGTTTACTGTCCACCTTACCGGCAACTTTTTCCCGTAGTTCTTGGCATGCTCGCTGATAAACCTCCCGACTCTTCCTGTCTAATTCATTTTCGGGGATAGCGTCTTCGTCATCATCCTGTTAAAAACATCAATATCATTTCTTTTAAAATTCTATTCAGCTGCATTGTCATTAAATAGGAGAACGTATCCCAAATTAAAGTCCTACCTTCTTTGGAAATCCCCACCACACAGTGGGAATCACCTCTGCCAGTCCAGCGTCATCAGGAGGCTTCACATGCAGAAATATGGGAAACTTGATTTTGTCAAATCTAGAACTAAGTCAAGGCTATCGAACTTCCCTTGTTTTCCATCTGTCATTACTACTGCATGGACTACAGTACACCATGCAACCATACATGGCAAAATTATTTTACAAAGACCTCATTGGGGAGCGCTGTGATCCAGTGGTTGAGTGCCGGACACGAGACTGACAGGCCCGGGTCACGGGTTCAATTCCCATGTTGCCATTTCATATTCTCAACTGGTCTAAAAGGATCTAGTGATATGCTGAATGAGCTGCTCCTTGAGTTCCCCCAGAAAGGTTTCTGGAGAGACTGGCAGTAATGTGAAGTCTTAGAGATTGTATTACAGTGGAAAGTGCCGTATGAAAGTTATACAGAAGGATACAATACATGCTTGAGCAAGAATCGCCGCGTTCTGTCATGTCGTAGTACGGCCAAGGTAAGAATCAGATACATTTTCTGCAAACCAAGAATGAAAATGTTAGTTTTATAGAATCTCTGTTAAGGGGAGATTCAGTGGACGATAAGGCTCAGTTGGTCAAAGCAGGGCCAAAAGAGGGTACACTTACCTGAAACTTGAAATCAGGCAGGACGGGTGAGAATCTATACGCAGCCAGCAGAGTCACCACCAGGTGTTCTAAACATGTGCGATATTCAAAATCCTGTAAGAAAATTATTAATACTAGTCAATGATGAGTCACGAGAGGTGCCCTAATAGGGAGGTTCTACTGAGAAGTACTTCAATTGCCCGCCCATGAGAGTACCAATAGGCTACCTGGTACACGTTCATATTGACCACAGGGATGAAATGTGTCCGTTTCTCACCTGTAAAAAGGACCAAATAAGGTCTAGAGTCTTCTCAATGTATGGNTATCTTCTTTACCTCTTGTGAAAACTTGCATTCTATTGTGCACCATCCCAACTGCATCACCCCTTTAGACCCAAGCATCACCTCATAGATCCATTTTCCCCGACATACACACGTGTTGGCTCGTATTGTGCTGAAATTACTGTGGCTGGTCACCTGAAACATATCAGATACGTTACTGAATCATGATACAGATGATGAAGTCTACTCACAAAATCCCACTGGAGCAAAATTACACTTTCACAGTCAAGTCAAACTTTTACAGTTTCTTAGACACTATTGCCACTTGGAAAGTTGTTGCGGTTGACTAACACCATGATAAACCACACTGAGTACATGTACAATGAATCTGGACCTTGGAGGAATTTATTCCTCCAAGTCTGGACAAATACCTACCCCAAGTTTATCAGCCTCTATGAACAATGTACCAACATTGGAACCAATATCCAAGACAGCAACATCTGGGCCAATCTTTCCAGGTTGGGCAGAATTGCTGATGGCTTCTGAAATGGGTTATTAGAGGCTTGTATAGCCACTGGCTCTTTGTTTATTCTAATGAATCCAATTTTCATAGATTTCAACAGTTTCTTGCTCTCTGCATTCATATTACACAATCTGAATCTAATTTTTCAAACAAATCAAAAACTAGTACAGGACATTCAATATGTCAGGGACTCCTCACATTAAGTCACAATTCACTGCAAGGACTTATCAGAAGTGAAACAGTGATTTGATGGTAATATCAAAGAAATGACCTCACCCCTCACGCTACTAGCTGCCTCATCTAAAGCTCTGTCGATATATTCCCCCAGGTTATGGAACCCAAGTTGGTCAGTGAGACCAAGTGGGTCACGGAAACCAAGTTGATCACTACAAGTGGAAAGAACATCAGATGAAAAATGAATAAATGTTGCAGTGGTTTCTAACTTATCTATCCTGTCAACTAGTTTGTGTTGTTGCTTACAATTCCTTTATCAAATGTCACCTGTCAGCCCAAAACAACAACATGGCCATTTGACATTTGAATAAAGATATAAACAAAGGATGCAAAAGGCAAGAACAATTCTCTACACAGTGGAAGTGACAATTTATCCAAACTTACCCTTGAGCTAAGTTAGGTTGAAATACGTGGTTGATTAGTCTAGATGCCTCTACATCTGAAAGAGGTTGCACACTACTTCAATTTCACCATCTATACATTGTAGTTTGAGGATGCATTATCCTCAAATGTTCATCATTCATGTCATTTAGTGAACAAACATAAAGGGAAATCAATATCACAGCAATAATCCAATATGCGTGACATTATATGCCAAACCGTAAACACCGTGAATGGCAATGTCAGAATTCTTTTTTTCCAGTTTCCAACAGGTGTCTCTCAATCAATGTGTCTATCAGCCTGGTGACAGTGTAAAGATTGCATAGGGAGCCACTGCACTGGGAGACAGCTTCAATCATTATTCGCCCTAATATAAAAATTAATTCAAGTAGAATAAAAGAGAGTGTGGGTGGGTGGGCCTGTAGGCTAGCCTGAGATTGAGTCAGTCAAAGTGAGTGTCGGTGGCCTGCCTTCGAGAGCAAGGCCTAGGCCTACATCTCAATCTGAGCGACAAGAGCCAAAACAAAAGCTGAATCATGTAGGCCTAGGCCTAGTAGGCCCTTATCATCAAAGGCCTAGCATGCCTAGCCCTAGGTACCGTAGGCCTAACAAGGCCAAGCAGGCTTGGCGGCCTTCGTCTCGGAGATTTATTTAGCAACTCAACTGAGCATGCTGCTAAGGAGAGAATGATAAGGCCAAGCCCGACATGCATGATGACATGATAGTAGACAGATTCAACATTTTTGTAGCCTATGTAGGCCTAGGCCCCCTATGTTCAATCATCATCATCATGCACACACACAACAACACAAGCAAGCATGAAAATCAAGTGCTAATTTTTCCCAATTCAAAGTCAATTTTTCAGATTTCTTTACCTTTGATAGCGGACTCACTAGCTCTTTTCTTTTGCTTGACAACTCCTCCACCAAACTCAGGCTTCTTCTCACCACTGTCTGCCATTGTTTATCAGGATCCAGGGTTTGATTTCTGTTGTTTACATCGCATTTCCAACTTTCATGGAGGTCGCCATATTTGTGTGGTTTCCCTTTGACAGTCTGTAACAGGCACGGTGATTGGTTCTTCTGGCGAGATCAACCAATTGGATTCATTTTAAAGCGATGTAGTCGCGAGAGTTGAAAATGAAATCTCGTTCAGCTATCGCGACCCGCGATAGCTCCCCATTGCTCGCGGGATTCTTGAAACTGATCTCAATGTAATTTCTAGCATCTTTGAATCATCAAATTACGGTTTTATATACACTAAAACGTTCAAGAAAAATCTTTTATTAATATTATTTCAATGAATTGGGGCGAAATAAATGTTTATCGCCGGGAAAATTTTAAAATCTCACGGGGATTCCCCATGGGATTTCCCCGAGGAACTATCGATGTGCAGTAACTGCAGGGCTCGCGTACATCGCTTTAAGACAGGGATGCTGCTGGAGTGTACAATCAGCATGATCAGTACACTTTGCTTTGGACAACCAGCTCAGCTGCACCCACTTCTCACATTGCCATCAAAAGAACCGATAATTCATGATTTAACAGTCACATCGAGACGCACCTATATTGCCACTGGTGTAACTGATTTTAAGTCAGCCCAGCCCATGCCAGTCAAGCCAAAACAAAAGGCACAAAACAGGAAAGCGCATTTTTGGGATTGACATTTTTGTCCACATTTGACACACACACACACACACACACAACTGAACTGCAGTCTGATGAGATGAGTCTGAGAGAAGCTGAGCATGCTGAGGAGTGACTGTTGCTATTACG
Source organism: Notospermus geniculatus (assembly GCA_002633025.1). Taxonomy (NCBI): domain Eukaryota; kingdom Metazoa; phylum Nemertea; class Pilidiophora; order Heteronemertea; family Lineidae; genus Notospermus; species Notospermus geniculatus. The sequence continues at coordinate 377,495 of NMRB01000057.1, forward strand.
ACTTGCACATTATTGGAGATCAGCGATGGCCGAAAGCCGTGTAACTCCAAAACTGCAGCAGCAATCTTCCTCCACTTCCAGTGGGAGTGATCGTGTCCATTTCAGTGCTGACCAACTACCGCATCACGAGTCGGAAATAATTGTTCGGCGTGATTCTGATGACACTGTATCGGCACATCTAGGGTTTCTGCAGCTTAACCATTTTTATGATGTGTCGTTCACTATCCAAGATGACTTAGGTGAAGATGTAGACTTTGACCCGCTAGCGAACCTCCATCTGAAAATTAAGGACATAATGCCTTCTGAAGACGGTGAAGGCCATGACTTGGTTCTTGATCTGCTTGCGCACAAAGAAAAACTTATGAGGGAACAAATCGTATTAAAGAGTCGAATGAATCCAGACAAGTCATTACAACTTGTTGTCCATGCACGAGTATTGGGCAAGGGTAAAGGGACACCATCGCTGAAGTCGGGTATTCACTGTACTGGTATTAACGTGGAAGAGGAATCAGAACTCAGTGACTGGCAAGGATTCGATTGAACTCTTGAGACAATTCCGAACAATGATAACATTTGAACAACCGATAATTGCAGTTATACATTAGAACACGAGTGCCTGCATCAGCTTCCAGAAGATCTTTGATATTAACATTTGATAAAAATTTGATTTCGTTCTTATTGAACTTGGACTTCCATTCCAGAACAGCAGCCAGGAGATGCCTTATTTTTACGTTGTTTTCCTTTTGCTGTTAGTGTTGTCCGATTGTGCTCTGCATTGACAACCAGCATTTCGAGTTTCCTGAAATCATTACATCATGTGTGGCAAAACGTGTCGCTTCGTTAATCAGATTAGTTGTAGAATCAGGCCTACTACTCGCACTGCCAGTGCCATAACTTGCAAGTTGTATCAGCATGAACTGAGTATTGACATTGCTAAATGTGACCTGGTGTAACATCTGCCAGTGTTCCCCATCTGTGAGTGTTCCCCTCCTATTGTCTAACGGAATTAGCGGCGACTTGACAATAGAGGACACACAGAGAAACATGTCGACCTATCTGCCAGCGTGTCCCAAACAATAAGGGGACACACTCGCCCACAGAAACACTGGCAGATATAACACCTGTACAACAAAATGAGTCTGAATGCACCCAGATCGAAGATGACACCAGACAACAATTACAGAAATCGACAAAGTCAAATTTCACAATGGGCAGACAATCCTGAAATCAACAAACCATTGCTGTCACCTTGGACATGTTGGGTCTTCTGTGCACATTCCGACTCATTCTGTTGTGCCGGGTGACAAATGGTTTAGGCATCAAGCTGAGCATAACTATTTCTTTATAGTCTTCATATTTCCACCCCCAAATCATGTCAATTATTTCTTAAGCATCCACAAGTATTTTTTGGTGAAGCATAAGTATCAGTTGTGTAACCATGGTAACATACATGTTATATGTAGTCCTCGTGCCATTAAAACAAATTGTTAACATCGACACCATCATTTCATCAACTTTTCATTTATTTCAACGCGAGTTTCACTTTATTCATTGGGTCTGAAATTTGACAAGAACAGTGCAATCAACAGAGCACAACAAGCCTTACACACGTACTGGTAAATAGACTAGATCTGTTGTCATCGGAGACATTTGTGACCCGTTCTGGTAGAACCAGGCATATGTCGCTCAGAAGGTGAGCCTCAACGAACTAAGATGACACCAGGACAGGAGAATGGAAGAAATAGACTGTTTCAGATTTCACAATAGACAGACAATATTGAAACTGACAAATATTTGGTCTCAACTTCCCAAGCTAAGAGCGACATATGCCTGGTTTTGCCAGAACAGGTCACATTTCTGCTTGAGGTCATGAAGTCAGGCTTTCCCAAACCTTTATGGTTTTTGACATTATTTAGTCAACAACTGTCAAGTTAAGGGAAACTAAGTTTCCCAGTAGAGGATATTGCTCAAAATACTCGATGATAAATAAAAAGGCAATTTCCAGAGTGTTTGCGAATTTTCGACCCCAACCGGGGTCTTCTTCAGGCTGGAACTTTACAAAATACTCAACACGAATTCACGAGATAATGCCCATCTAACCTACACAAAAAATTCTGACCATGGATCAGATTTAGGCTCGGCATTGATGAGTTGTGTGACAGTATCAAAGTCTCCCTCGTACAGGATGAAATCACAGACAACGGTTGGAAGATTTAACAATTCAAGGAGCACTTTCCGATGCAGATTCCTGTATGTCAGACATTCACGGATTTTCACCCGACATGAATGTGCAAGCGAACTCGGACTGTTCATTATTCTCAAGATATCATCCCTGTCACAGCCAGGTCTGATCAAGTCAATGATTTCTGAAATGTACCCAGGGCTAGTTGTAAATTCCAATAGGAGTTTGATAAGAATATCAGTCCTTGGGGATATTCCTGATGCAGAATGTTTATCAAAATGACCTAGAACTTCTATGAAGGAAGCAGGTATGATGTAGGCATTGCCATTTTCAACATCGGAACTGAAGAATCCTGAGTACTGCTCACGTGATGGGTGGGAAGAATGGTCAGAGGAGTGAAAGCACGATGTTGTCTCTGCACCTTTCCGAAGTAGTAAACCTAACCTTTTACTGGATTGCAAAGAAAATAACACAGTCAGGTTATAATGAACACTGGGAGAGTATATGTTTGGATCGGCGCCGTATTCAACAAGGAGATTGAGGATTTCTGTCCCGTCATTTTCACAGTCGGCGATAATTGGTGGCAGTGAGTCTGAGAGGAGGTGACGGACAGGGAAAGAGTCTGGTGTAGCTCCTGAATTCAACATCTTGGCGGCTGCAATCGACTGTGAACAATTAGGTGATGCACCTGCTTTCAACATGATTTCAATTAATCTTCTTTGATATCCACTCATAATCATGGAGGCGAGTGATGTTGCAGTCATTGAATTTACCTTGTATCCTTCACCAGGGAACAATCGATACGTGAACGAGTCAGAATCCATATACTGTAATGTATCAATGTGGTAATTTTCAATATGATCAACAAGATACTGGAGAATTTCCACAGATCCACATCTACTGCTTGCAGCAATTTCAAAAGGTGTTGCATCACATTTAGCATAAACTTTGCTGTCAGTTCTTGGGAGCAACAACTGCACACAGTCAAGGTGGTTGAACTGCAATGCAGCGTATAATGCAACTGCACGCGGACTATTTGCTATCTTATTGGCATCTGCCCCTGCTTTGAGCAACAGATCCACACAATCAGCATGTCCATTCTGTGCAGCCAGGTACAAGGGTGTGGCCCCATCCTTCGCCGATGTATTAACTAGATCTTCCTGATTTTTTTCCTTGGCCTCTGCGACCAGTACGTTTAAACAATCACAGAAGCCAAATTGTGATGCAATGAAAATAGGAGTCAAGTTATATTCATCTGTAAGTCCGACATCTGCACCACTCTGTAATAACAATTTGACCAAAGTCAAATTATTTTCATTAACTGCACTGTGTAGTGGTGTGCAACCACTGTACTGCCGTTTGTTTGGGTCAGCACCGTACTTAAGCAACAACTGAACTCCACAGAGATGACCATTTTCGACTGCTTTAAGCAGTGGTGATTCTTGTAAGTTGTTACATATATTGGGATCTGCATTTTTCTGCAAGAGACATTGCAAGCAGTCAGTATGTCCATGCATGGCTGCCAGTATCAGTGCTGTCTCGTCTTCAAATGAAGTCCAGTTGGGATCCACTTCAGGCAGATCAAGTAGATATTGAAGACACTCCTGATTTCCATTCAAAGCAGCCAAGTGGACTGACCGATAGCCTATCATGTTTTTGGCATCAACATCATGTCCAGCAGCAATGAGTCTCTGCAGCTCATCCAGTGAACCTTTCTCACAGGCCACGAAGATTGTTCGGTTTTCACCATCCATTATCTGGCAAATGAGGCCTGAAAAATAAATATATTACCGGTATATCAAAATCAGGTGGTCAAGTCAGGTCTAGGACCAGCATCGCCACACCACGGCATATGGGGCACTTTTCATGTTACCGACTAGGTCTAGCTAAGCCTATGCATAATCATGTCCTAAACGGGGAGATGTCCGTGGGCCAATGTCCAGGGGGTATGTCCTGGAGGGGAAATGTTGCTGGGGGGGGGGGGG
>NMRB01000057.1:381667-416414 GCA_002633025.1 Notospermus geniculatus
GGGGGGGGGCAATATCCAGGGTCCATATTAAAAGTACTTTAAGTCTAAGTGTGATAGGCCTACTTATCTTTTGTGTTGAAAAAGGATAAGTGTCACACTTAGACTTAAGTACTTTTATGAATATGGGTCCAGGGGAAGATGTCTTGGAATCACTTTTTTGTCCGACAATATGTTCTAGATGCATTGGCTTTTCTATGGTTCGATTGTCGGATGATGGGAGAGAAATTTCATCTTGGATTTATTCTCCTCCTATTCCCCAAGTCTAGGACAGCTGTCACATCATATAGGTTCAGGCATAAGAAATATCTTTTGATACCGCATTCAAACCCTTCTCAGATGAAAAAGGAGGAAGAAATGACGTTTTTAGTTGGCCTGGCTGCGAGCGAGGAAAAAACAAGGAAAATTTCACGCAGGTAATACAATCGTAGTACCACACTGTTCAACCTCGTTCCCTAGGAAGCATACATGTACATAAAATCTACACAGATATATGAAAATTTTCACCTGCTGGCGAAGTTGACCTACTTCGTCTGCTAGTTTATATCACTTATTTCACTTTTTTGCCTATTTTATCTTCAAAATATGACTGATCCAGACGCTAACTTTTATCAGACTGCTGTTCAAAACTTCATTGAGTATCTACGGATCAAAACGGTTCAGCCAGAGCCTGATTATGGTGAGAGAATTCAGTAGAAGAGAGCGAACCGAATCGAGTGTGGTAGGCCTACCGTAATAGTGTCACTCTTCACTCAGTCACTGTCTCACTGGTGTAAGAGGAATGGCAGTCCTTGGAATGCATGTCCGAGTTACAATAGTCTACCATTAAGATTAAGGTTATCCAAATGCCATGGTTTCTATAGCCTTATACTAGTTATCACTCGTCGTACAATAAACTGGACTATTTTTCTTGAGGCATCCTTGTAATACCAATGCCGCGGGCCGGTGATGATGGGCGGTAGGCCTTGGAGGAATTTATTCCTCCAAGGGTAGGCCAAGAAGCCCGAGAATCAAGCTGTGTGAGGTCATGATTCACGTCATTTACAAGAGAGTGAGTCCATATCGCCCACGACCCCCAGGCTAGTAGGCTACTACCTATCCCATCCTAACCAACATTAGAGCAATGATTGTGCATTAGGCATGTTGCCTTCCGTTTTACTATTTGTCACAACCTTCTTTTCTAGATGGCGCTGTTGTCTTTCTCAAAAAGATGGCATCAGAACTTCAGCTCCCACTTGAAGTTATACGTGTAAGTTTTTGGCTACTGTCATGACTCTGTTCTATCTTGATTCGTATGTCTGTGAGATTCTCTTTGGATTATCTAGGGCCTGCCATGTCTACAGATATCACATTAATGGTGAAATGCTTTTTTTATCCAGATTACCCCAAAGCATCCAGTGGTTGTGATCACGTGGGAGGGAACAGACCCATCTCTTCCTTCAGTTATGCTAAATTCTCATATCGATGTGGTTCCTGTCTTTCCGGTGTGTATATCCTAAGGCTGCTGGCTGCTGACGATGACAACCTCATGTTTGAGGACTTTAAGTTCACATTTGCGAAGTTCATGTTTGTCAGAGCTGCTTAGTATATCCACTGATATCACCACAATACTACAGAGACATTTCCTGGGCTCTTTAAAACTATTGCCTGTGCAATTATCACATAAGCCAGTAATCTGGGACAACACAAAACTACAAGATACATTTTGTATTTATAAACTCTTGTTTCTTGTTTTAGGAACATTGGATATGTGATCCATTTGAGGCGATGAAGGATAAAGATGGAAATATCTATGCCAGAGGATCCCAGGATATGAAATGCGTGGGGATACAGTAAGTGATCTGGATTTGACCCATATCGCTGGGATAATTTAAAGAGAACAATACAGGATAATCATGTAGATTCTCTCCTTAAATTCAATCATGTGACATGGAAGCTGTTCTTCTTTCCTATCTAGGTATATTGAAGCCATCAGGAAATTCAAGAATGAAGGCCGTCGATTCAAGAGGACAATTCATATGACATTTGTGCCTGGTGAGCATATCTACTTTTTTTAGATGGCATGAAAGAATTCATGGAGCACAAGATGACTTTTATTCAACATTACAGTCAATCTTAACAATCTTACATGTGTGTAATCTGATCTCACCACTATGTACCGTAGTTTTTGTCAGTCTGATCGAGTCATACATGTACACGTAGTTTCTTTCAGATGAAGAAATAGGGGGTCATGAAGGCATGGAGAAGTGGCTTAAGATGGATTCTTTCATAAAGTTAAATGTTGGTTTTGCAATGGATGAAGGTAAGATCTGTCACTGGGAGCTATTTAGGACTGTATCCAGCCTCTGAACTCTCTGACTGGGGGCATACATGTAATGCAATTCAATTCATCCATCCATTTCTAGGTTTGGCTAATGAGACGGATGAGTTCATGGTGTATTATGGCGAAAGGAGTCCTTGGTGTAAGTAGCCTAAGCTGAAAATGGGTAATATAACTGTAAAACATCAAGCAAGAGGAAGTTTGTCTTACTGTCTCAAGTTTGCTGTCACATCATCAACACAGAAACATTACACACAGAGGTGCCAGCTGATACTGAAGGCTTCATCAATATGCAGAAACAATGCGACTTCCAACCATGATAATGCAATGGTGCTGTACATTTAACTGTGCTTCTACATTGTACTTGGCTATTATCCTACTTTGTTTTCTTACAGGGATGGTTATTACTTGCCCAGGTGCACCGGGTCATGGGTCAAGATTCATCGAAGACACTGCTGCAGAAAAAGCAGTATGTTGCTTTCATGTTCCTTGCACATTACATTCCTTTGTTTCTATTTCTATGGGATTCATGAGACTTTCTTACACCAAATATCATCAGATCAACACCTGATTTTGACTTTGAGATTTTTTCTTTCTTTCAAATTCAGCAAAAAGTGATCAACTCCTTCCTAGCATTTCGGGACAGTGAACTGAAGAGGTTGCAATCAAATCCTGACATAACCCTAGGAGATGTGACTACCACCAATATGACAATCATGAAGGTAAAGGTTTTGTCACCTCTGCCTTTGTGACGACGTTCTTGGGTTTGCTTTACTGTGCCTGTCGCTTCTGAAGTCGTGTCGTGGGTTTGATTATCACAAAGAGGCATTCCTCAGATGAGAAAGTAACCAGATGCTGGCATATTTTTCTCAAAGACATTTCATCCCCGATACTGATGTCATGCAACACAATCGTTTTACAGATATGGGGCAAAACGATGCCATGTTTAGTCCAGGATAATGTTCAGTCACTATCCTTTCTGTTCCTTTCCCTTTCCTATAGGGTGGTGTACAGATGAATGTTGTACCTGCTGAATTCAAAGTTGGTAGGTATCACAATTTTCAAGGTTTTCTGTCCAGCCTCACCTTAGAAACTCTCATACAGGTAGCTTTAGAGACATGTAGCCATAACAACAAAATTTGTGCGCATGTGACAGAGTGCATCAAGATATGCATCCTTAACGAACCATGTCAATTTCCTGAACTTGTTTGTGGATTTCAGGTTTTGACATGAGGATATCCCCAACTGTCAACCTTACTGAACTTGAAAAACAAATCAACCAATGGTGCAAGGATGCTGGTGACGATGTCACCTTGGAGTTCGTACAAGTAAGACAAGTCTACTTAAAACCAAATAAATCTTACATTGCAAGTTTCAGTGGATCTTAGTTGTTGAGCAAACTGATCAACTTGTCGTCAGGAGCATCCACTGCTCCTTGCTCTTTTCTCCCCGTGATTGAAGATTATTTACTGATCAAAGGATCACCTCTTATTGGGCATCTATTTCAGAAAAATATGAACCAAAAGACGACTGACATCACCGACTTCAATCCCTGGTGGAAAGCATTCAGTGGTTCATGCAAAAAAATGTAAGTTTTGTGATCCTTCTCTATTCTGATATGAAAAATACATGTACCGGTACCAACAATTTGGTTAGTCCCATAGCTGTCAAACATTGGTACCATCTCCTGTGACCAAAAAATCCTACATTTTGTTTCTATGTACGGAAGTACATGTGGCTTCATTATTGCCATTTAAGGGGCCTGAAGATAAAACCAACCATATTCCCGGCAGCAACAGACAGTCGTTATCTCAGGGAGGTAAGTGTGCAATGATGCAACATACTATTACCAAGAAATAATTATGCTGAAGTAGATAATGAATAACAAGTTCAAACAGGATGATAATGAACATGAGAGATCCAAACAAGTAGTCTGTGCCTGTGTGATGCACTTTTAGATTTCACCAATACATTTGTTGTCTTTTTTCAGGCGGACTATCCGGCTATAGGATTCTCGCCGATGAACAACACCCCAGTGCTACTCCACGATCACAACGAGTTTCTCAATGAGACGATTTTCAAGCGAGGCATAGACATCTACTGCCAAATAATCCCAGACATTGCAAATGTCTGAAGATGAAGAAACTGATTTGTGTGTTGTATGCTGTCAGCCACTTGAGGGCAAGGGAAAATACTTGTAGGCAAGTTTGTTAGGAATGAATGATTAAAATCATTGATCACACATATACGTTTTGAGTTCGGTATACATTATTTCCATCAATCTGTATAATTGGGGAGCAATGGATTACAAACATGCACAGAGTTTTAAAATATTGCCATGACAGGCATGAGACGATCATGATTCTATGAACTGATGTGTCATTATCAAGAGCACGCTGACAGCTACAGGTACATGAAGAGAAATTCGCATGCAACATTAGATTTACTATGTATAACAAGGAATCTGCTGGTATGAATGGCTATCGAATGATTTTCTTCTAAAGCAATGACTGCCACCTCAATGTATTAGGAGTGTTATCCTTATTATTTGAAATAAATCATAGGTATAAGATGAAATGCGTTTTATCTACTTACCCCAACACAAACTGTGTACATAACTTACCTTCAACTGCAAATTTGATGAGATCTCGAAAATGAAACAAGGTGAAAAAATCACATCATGTATACCTCACATTAATACATGCAGCAAATACAAAAGTACAATCAACATGTACATGTGGGCCCTACCAATGCCATGGGGGAAAATTACATGGCAGTAGCAGTGACGAGAGTTCAGTGTAATGAAGCATGCAAGCTTGAACTCCTGCAAAACCACCGCCTAATGCAAAATATAAAATTGACACCTTGGGTATACATTGCACTCATTGGACATCAGTCAAGTACTGCTCATTCTGGGGTCTCTTACTTAGGGTAGACCATGGGGGTGAAAAGTTACAAAACGACAATAAGATAAGACATGACATGTGGCAATAGACTTTCATATTTAGATTTTATTTAAAGGAAGAAAGCAATAACACAGCTTGTGTGAGAAAAGAAAGCTCTTTGGAATAGATACATCAACAAATGCAAGTCCACCATAATACATGTAGTCTTTTACACTAAGTTTGCCTATGTAATAACTATCATATGAAATGTGGTGTCGACACCGATAGCAGACTACAAGCACAGTGGAATCCTAGCTCAAGATTGAATGTCCTGCTGTGCACTGCACGTTGAGCAGGCCATTCAATGAAGATGGAATTCACTAATAATGCAATGCATCCTTCCTACAAATAGCTTTAGTAATTCTGACATTGACAGACTTGCAATGTCAGCGCCAAGCTATTAATCTGTGCAACAGAAAATCACGAAAGGGGCAAAGCAAAGTACAAAGAGAGTACATGAACTGTACATGTACGGTATACTCCTCCGATAAATATAAATTAAGTTTGCTCTACAGAATTAACACATGAATATCGTAACACGTAGACGAAGTTGAATAAAATCTGTGGCTACACTCAGAAAACTGTACATTAGCACAGATTATAACCAGACAACATCAATTTACTGGATCATAATGACATGCGCACGTGGAGCAACGTTTACGAAACAACTTGTACTATATATACTTCCATGTAAGAAATAGGCAGTCTGTAAAATGTAGTACCAGTACATGTACACAACGCTACTAAAAATCATCTTTCAAATGAAAAAAAGTCTTATTTACTAACCTCCGAGTTAGTTTAAAACACTACAAAAACTGACACTTCACATGTGATATTTATCTTTAATCTTAGAACTATCTCTGCCANAGCCTGCCTGTACATGTCAATTCCCAACATCTATTCCCATTTCCAACTCACAGTAAAAGATAAATAATGTGGTAGTACTCTATTACTCTCGATATTTACAGAACTACATACTATACATACCTTTTTAGCTGCATTATATACCTTTATTCATTTGCTCTCTACTAGCACAAAGAACAGGCATCAACTGTTCTCTACTTGAATACACCATACCTACAAAATAGGCTCTGAAAGTCTTATACCCCCTGTTTGTGACCAAACAAAACTGAGTGTGACAAGGAGTATTAGACAGTCATTTCCCTTTTAAACCAGTCTTCTTAGTCTTGGCATTGTCTCCTTCAGTTAATGGTGAAAGAGAAAATGCCAAGATGAAGCTGGTATTGAAGTCCTGAGCTATGGTCTGGTGAAATAAACATTAGCATTTGATTAAATCTTTGCTAGAATGCCTGGCAGTGTAAGCTTAGATCTGGAAAACAGATACTGGCATTCTGCACTGCATAATTTGGTTCTCCACATCAAATGATGTCATAGACGCATACAGAAAAGGCAGCTGGCAAACCAAAATTTTTTGCAACAAGCACTCTTGTTGATCAAAGTACAGGACCACATTTCCAAACAAGAACAAGTAGCAGAAGTAATTTGGACAATCTCCTGTTTTCATCCAAAACAGCGCCACTCTGGTTTGTTTTTTATGTCTACCCATCCATCTTTTCATTCTTTCCACCGATTTCAAATTCCACTTCCGTATCAGATTCCGATTCCGAGGGTACAAAAGGATTTGGTTCTCCTGTCACTCTACAGCGGTGCAATATTGCCTTCTCATACGCCAGCTTCACTGCTTTACGGATGTTTGGCTTTTTGTTCTCAGCGAGCTTCGCCTTGTCGAGACCAGAATCTACGCCCAGTGGTTCTAGTTTTCCCCTCGGTAGCCATTGCCTGAAATTAGATAGAATTTTCTCTCAGTTAGTTTCTATGAACGATGACAGATCACAGAAGTTGAATTCAATACTTTGAGCAAGGATACCCTACATGTTGATACAGAGCAGTTTCCAGTCAGACTATGCCACTTACCAAGTCCGTTTGGTGTCGAAGAATAGCACCAAATAGACTAATTCATCAAACTTTTTCTGTAAGCCTAGGACATCCTCTGGTGGAACAGGAATGGGGACACCATTGTGAAAATAACCAGTTTTGGGCATCTTAGGATTGATGATCTGAAAAATATGGAAAGAGATTTTGATAAGCCGCTATAATAACAAACCTGAAGTCAGAATTCAAACCTGAGCACCAACATGGCATAGTTCTTTGATGCCCATCAGCGATTTTTAACCGTGGAGCCTGTGGTCCCTGGTACATCAGCATCAGTTCAACGACAGAGACAGGAGCAAAGGCGAGTTTGACGTTCCTGAAAAGCATGAGTAATGAAATCTCTGGGCCTATCAGCATGATGCATGGTACTGCCACACAAGTCGCCACTATGCTCCAGCAGTTCACACCTTCACCTTTTACAACATTCTAGTAACATTTCCACACAGCCATTCACAATGAAACAGTGAGCAAATCAAGCGGGATGTACAAGTACTAGTAAGTATACATGAAATACAGGGTATGTGATCAAGACATATGAACACCCAACAACCCACGGAAATGCAGCATATGTTTAGACATTTACACACAGGAGCATTGGTACACCATTATATACACAAACAGTACTTCAAAATAGCAAAAGTCAAACATATCAAGCAGATATGAAATGAGATACAAACCAGATAAACTGAATTCGAATGTTTGATGAAGCTAATAATAGGCAACAGTCATGGTAAATTCAAATTGCTGATATGTTTTATGATACACTGAAAATCCTGTAACAGCTCAAAATTTCCTGGACTCCCCGCCAAGTCCATACTGATGCATCTATTGGAGAACTGATGCACATAGTTTGTCACTTACGTCAAAGCAGCCCCTAGTCAGATTCCATCATACACTTACCAAGGCCGGGTACCATGGGTAGCCACGGCATTTTGCCCAAACAAGATCTAATGGTTCAAGGGGTATGAGGTCATCTTCTTCTTCATCCCAGGGCATGAATCGGGTTTTTGTACGCACTGCTTAGAAATGGAAGAGAAAGAAATACCTCGTGAACAAGGGCGAAATGTACACAGAATTGCTTTCTACAAATTGGGTTAATTTTGGTTTGAATATTCACTGGAATATAAGATCATGGAAAGAAACTGATGCTACTGCCTTCTCATATCTTGAAATAAAAGTACCGGTACACTATGTCTAGTACGCAGACCATGTTTTTGCTTCATCAATGATATCAACGGACATTATGTACTTGACCTCATCAATACCCTTCGGATACTAACAAACAAAATGACTCATGGAATCAACAGGTGCCTAGTTAGCTAAACTTGCATATGAGGCAGGCATTGTCTATTGGACTCCCTTCCACCGTAATTATGGGTTTTTGACCAGATACATGACACAATGAGAACCATCTTCATTGGTTCTTAAGTCATCAACGATGTGGTTATTCCTATGGAATTGCAAGTCTTATAGTACCGATCAGGCCAATCTGATGGATTCTGCCTTTTTGTGGTTGGCTACATGTACCGGTACATGAATGGGTCAAGTTCCTGCTTTTGCCAATTGCACTGATATGTCAGAGAGCTAACCACGCTAACAGTTAACACTAACAGTGGATGAGCAGACCCTCATAATGGCTGTAAAGGATTTTCCTAAGAACTTCTTGAAAAGTCTGAAGTTTACTCGTTATGCAATGGTGTTGAGTGCAATGTCAACAGTGGAGGTGAATGAAATGTGAGACAGAGAAGAAATGTTAGCTCCAGGTCATAATGTTAGACTTAGAGGGAATGAAAAGAAATGTTAGCTTAAATGAAAGAAATTGCATGCCAAATTCAAATGATAATGGAAGTTATAAAAGAAAACAAAAGCAGAAAATGCTGGAGGAAATAAATTGTCAGCCATATCAAGCTACCAGTACTTTGGTTGTGGTTGCAACTAAAATCAAGCGATGAACTGCAATGCAGAAAGGAGCAATCAACAGATGAACTCAAGAAGGACAACTCATTCATATCAAATTCACCTCTCTTATCTGTTGCAGCCTTGGAGGATCGGAGATTGCCTCTTATGAACTTGTAGTAGCTGAGATTAACTCTGCGTTTCCCAGAACGAAGTAGACTTGGGCTTGAGGCATGCTTGGGTGCCACCTTTGAAACACCTGCTACCTTGGGTATGTCTGAATCATGTTGATTCTTCTTTGATACAGCTTTATGGACCTTACAAGCAACCTTTGGAACACCAACTGGTTTCTTGAACTCCAAGTCAAGGTGATCGCGAAATTTTGGTCTCGGGATATATCCCGATTTTGATCTTGTACCATATGCATGCTTGTCGTGAGGTTCATTGGAAGAATTAGCAATTTCCTCTGCACTACATGTACATGCAGTTTTTATGTCCGAGTCAGCACATTCATTCAACAGCTGATTTTGATCTTTCAAGTGAGACATATCAGGAGAATCAACTGGTTTTTCATCTGTTAAATGCCCAAATGTATCTACTGGCATTTCCTTGCAACTCTCGGAGGAGAGCTGCAAAGTATCGGTAGCCTCTGCAACTTCATCAACCATGTTGACTGATGTCATATCCACTCTTGGCCCATCACCAGTTGCATCAACATGTGCCGAGTCCAGGACAGGATCACCAGAAGATGCCTCCAATTCGGAGAGATTTTCCTTACCATTGGGGTTTAAGTCACTGTCACCAGGCACTGAAGAGTCTGAATTTTCATCAGCCCTTCCTGCAAGATTCGCTGAGATTTCAAGTCCCCCAGACCAGTCACTTATGTCAGTTTCCTGGGCCTTTTCACACGCATTGTTAAATTTCCTCAGATTTTTAATGCTAAACTCAGCATGTCCCTCGCTTCTGTTTTCCTCATCACTCACGGGACAATCGTTATTCAATAACTCCTCGTGACCTTTGACCTCTAGATCAGCTAGAAATGAGAGCAGCACTACTAAAAGCAAAACAAAAACAGACAGTACACACAGAACACAACACACACACTTAAAGTTCACAATGACATGACGAAAGCACTTATAAAGATGAGCTTTTCTAAGTGGGTCAGAAGAACAGTTTACGGTAATTATGTTAATCAGACTCATTGACTGTGGTAACTTTTTAGCCAACAACCCAAAATGCAACATCCATGTATGATACATATGCAAACTGAGCTGTGGCATGGAAAATTCAACCATCTCCCAATGGATGTTGGTTAGGATCGCCAAAATGTTGTTACCAGTACCGGTATGTCACTGATCATTTTATAGTTTCTCCTTGAATTGGCGGAAGATCAGCCTTCTGTAGTATGTGAGAACCACTGTGAATAAAAGTCAATAACTCGCAAAATGTCAAGTTAAACTGGTAGCATGGATGTCAACCCCATATTCAAGGAGAAACAAAGTATGTCTCAGGTGTTCAGGACATCTATAGATTAGCCTCTAGGTAAGTGATGGTGGTGTCAGTGATGATATGTGCACAAACTCCAAAACCTAACACTCTTCTGTTGGTACAGTTGTCTCCCTTTACCCGTCACACCAAGATGATACACGAAGAATCATTCGGTAGGACTCCTTTTGGAGGGTAACGTGGGTAAGGCAGAGAACAACTACAAAAGAAGACAAGACCAGCACCAACCAACAGAAGAAACTGAGCTACCATAGCCGACATGAAGACAATGTGCCGTAATTATACCTCTCTCCGTCCTGCGCAAAGAGGAAGGTTTCAACAGTCCCGACCCACCATCGGCATGCTCTTCTTGACCCTCAACAGCGCCTTCTACATTTGACGCATCATGATTTTTCTTCCTTTTATGCTCTAGAAGCAACAAGCAGCAGAGGAGCAAGTAAGCAGATATTCGTTCACGAAAAACACAGAAGCAAATTATACATTTGTCACTTTTACAAACCAAGTATCACAAATGAACATAATGCATTCGTTTGTCAACATGTAACGAGCAATCAGGTATAATAGCTTACAATATGGTTGCAAAACTGATAAGGACAACAACTAATTTTGCCAAGGGACTTGCATGACAAGCTCAATGGAATATTTACAGCTGGAAAGTGACCTGCATAACCTCAGAAGGGCATGGAAACATACTGTTCTTGTGTCAATACAATTTGGAAACTGTGTACACACATGGAGCAGAACTCCACGAGGAGCAGTTTTTTGAGACATTTCTGAGTCAGAGAAAGAAATATCGTTCTGAAGAGTGCAACTTTTCTCTTTTGCTTATGGTATAATGCAGATGATGCATGGATATTGGCAGTGGGGAGACTGGATTCATATTGAAGTCTCCAAACCATTCTGAGGTGTATGTTGGTACTATGGAAATATTAACATGCTGGAATACCACTGTAGTTTTGATTTTAAGAGGGAAAAACAACATGTCCTTGAGCATTCCGTGTTGTACAGAGTATAAGACTTACCTCGGCGTGAGTAGCGTGGCCTGCTATCGTCTCCATCCCCACTTCCATCAGAACTGGCGTTACTCGAGGTATCACTGTCTGTCGAATCAGAATTACTAGTCTCAGAAGATGTATCAGACTCAGAGCTGCTCATCGAACGTTCGATACGGTACTGCAGGAAACTGTCTTTCTGTTGGAGGTTTTTTTGCGAAGGTGACTGGGGTGGTTTTGGAGATCGTGGAGAACGTGGCGATGCTGGTTCACTACAAGTTGAAATGGACCGTTTCGGAGGAGAGGCCGGTGTTGTTTCAAGCTTATCTGACGTGGACATACTTCGTTTTGGTGGTGGTATGCTACTCATCTCTGTGACACTTGTACTTGCAGCACGTTTGCGACTATTCCGTCCCGGTGACTTGGGCGATTTTGAAGGTAAATTCTTTTCAGCTGCTGCTTCTGTTGATGGCTCTTCTGCATCACCATCAGGAAAAATCTGTGGTTTGGGTTGTTTGACTTTTGGAGGTCTACCAGGGCCTTTTCTTGTTGGTTGTGGTGTACTCTGCAACTGCAGTGGTTGTGGTTTCCGTGTCTTTAAAGCCTTTTTGCTAAAGAGCACCGATGTTCTTCTGTTGACACCTGAAGGTGATGGCGACGCCGATGTGGCACTGGTGTCAGTTGGTTTTTCTGTTGTCTCTGATGGAGCAGCAACTTCACTTCCTCCTTCAGTTGAATCTGAAAAGAGAGTTCCTGATCTGAATGCTCTGTCAGAAGCTTATCAGACGACGTGGCATATCTTCCCATTACGCCCTCCAAAGAAGGCGAGATCTAGGGTTAGGGGTTGACTGTTGAGTTTGTATCACGGGGCGAATTGGGAATAAACCAACACATATGCCATCCATACTCATGCAATGCTCAACCGTGTTAGTTTCTTGTTCACATCATGATGCAGAAGATACAACATCAAATAGGAGGAAAACTGAAGTGAAAAGACCTAAATGACTGAAAAACTACTAGAAAGTTATAACACCACAAGGAAACTGCAAAGAGAAAACTTGGTTACAATTTAATTCCTTTTCCATGCATTCAGCATATTTTCTCCCAAAATTTCATGCTGCGGTTGGCAGTCGAAGAAAAGACATGGAAAAACTCAGATGTACACGGTTAGTTACATGTATCCATACCAGGACATGATTAATGTTTCAAAGTATTCAAAGATTGACATGCATTTGAGAAACAGATTGTCATGTATCGATATATGGGATTATCAAGGTCTTTCTTTTCAAGGATGAAGCATTCTTTTTACCAGTCTGGTAGATCTGCAGTTGCTACATGCTGCAAGTACGCTGTTAGTACCACACAAATTTACAGGACACCATCAGCCTCCGCAAATCAGATCACATAAAATCTGATACATGTTATTTAAAATGAAAAGATAGAAGAACTGCAGTCAGATTGGAAAGAATAGACAAGGATGTGGTTCAATTCAGCCGTGACTCCAAATTGCACTTTCTACTAATCAAGGTGCTATAACTAAGAGATACTGAAATTCATATCAAAATGAAGCTATGGAACTGGTGGTGTCCACAGAGAGAAGAAAGGTTGAGGTAGGAAAAAGCAAGAAAGCCAGACCCAGGCTAAATCAGTGCTCTCCACACAAATTGATGAACAGTACCAACAAATGGTGACACTCAAGACGCATACACTTTACTTGATAAAATGAAAAAAAATGCCATTATTTTATCATCTCCTCAAAATTCAACTGTGTGGAAACCACTGCAAGGAGACACAAACAGCTTACTTTTGCACAAAATCTTACGTTGATTGGTAATCTTCACTAAATCTCAGGATCACCAGTTTTAATGCTGCCTTCTTCTGAATTAGAAAAAAAAAGTTAAAAAAAAATCTGACCAGACTAAACAACGTCACACATGTATGAAGGGAAAAAATAACCATGAAAATTACATGGAGGTATGCGTCCAGATTTTTGTAATCTTGACATCATGTCTAATGCATATCCTTTGCAAACTGAAAGGGGTTCTGGAACCTTTCAAAGTATTACAAGCATGAATGCAGAAAGGAGGGCCTCTGGGTTGAAAATTTTAGATTTGCACACCTCAAATATGACTGGTGATCCTGAGTGTATCTCAAATTCTATCAAACTGAGCACCTTCATACATTCTGAAGTTAGCACTTCAGCCCGTAAGCACCATGCTTCTAAAAATCATTCGTTCACTTTTCCACATACAGTAAGAAAAAGACAACTCTCCAAACCCAGGGGAACACAGAAGGAAAATCAGAAGGGAAACAACACTTATGTGCAACAGGACTATAAACTTAGTGATTCAACCTCTCAACATGTTGCTCATCTTCAAAGCAGAAGCATCTTCTTGTCCAAGGCAAAGTCCCTTTCACTCTTTCATGAAGGCATTTGGTTGTACTTCACCTGTTTACTTTTGCAAACTCAGATTTAAACCAAGGCATAATCTGCTCATTCTAGTCATCAGTGCAGGCCACAGCAACTCTGCCATGGTTTCTCTGAACAAATATGCCTGAAAAATGAAGGATAAACCAACCTTTCTCTTTTCCAGCTGGCGTTGAAGTTTGTGGTTCTGGTTCTGTTTCACTCATTGTGCTTCTAACTCTCGGTCTCCCTCGTCGCCCCTTTGCCATTCTCTGGGCCATCGCACTAGAACCCCTGATTGGAGAAGGAGGAGCTTTCAGCTCTGAGAGTCTTGGTGTTGTTGGCAGTTTGGGTGCTGTACTTTGCTTTGGTGTTGCAGGAGCTTTCGGCGTTGTAGGCGTCTTTGGCAATGGTGACTTTGGTCCCGAACGTGGCCCGGGTGATTTCGGCACAGGAGATTTTGGTCCAGGGGACTTGGGAGGTTTAGGGGACTTCGGCACCTTAGATAATTTGGGAGGAGGTGACCTCGGTGACAGGGGCTCGGCACAGGAAGTGTCCATGTCTTCTTCATTTGAGTCTGAAAAATTCAAGGGAAATATCTGAAAATGCAGAACTAGACTGAAAACCTATGAACTGCTCCCGCAAACACTGATGGAGTAGAACGGCAAATATTGGGCTGCAAGTGTCAGACTTGTTTCTCCATACCTCTTTCTGAGTTGTCCATGCTGGATTGTCCTCTCTGCAGGGCTAACTGGCGACGAACTTTCACAATCTCTTTCTTGATCTGTTTAGCAAGCTTTGTTTTCCGACCTGAAAAATGAAGATACTGACTGCATTTTGTAAACACTGTCACATAGGCAAATAAACAAGGGTAGCAACAGAATAACATTATATGTTCAGCACTTCATATCCTTACTTACCCCCCTGTTTAATTGAATTGGCAAGGTCCATCTTGTCTAACAAAATCCTCAACTGTTCTTCTAGAGGCATGTCAGCCCTAACTTCTGGAGGCAAGAAACTCTCAACTGAAAGGAGACATGAAACCATCAGTCAAGTTGGCTGAATGCAATGCATACAATTGAAACACATCACTTGGTCAATTTGCAATGAGACTGAAGTCATTTCCATGCAACCCTCAGTTCAGTTATACATACTACTGTCCATGGCCTCAGGCTGTTGAGCAGTAATGGGTGGCGGCTCTGACAGATGTAGGCCAGTGTCTGGATCATATCCGATTTTCTCCGCCATACGTCTCGAAGCCCGAATAATCGCACCTCCCTAAAAGAAAGAGAGAATGAATAAATCGCCACAAAAACCCTCTCAATGTATTTCTGAACAACCAGGCAAAACATACAGGGACTCTGGTAGCATATTCTAGAAAAGAACTTGACAACACAGGTACAATTCTCACCTGGTCTCTCAGTTTCACAGCTGCCCGATAGAACACTGTATCCTTGGCATTATACGTCATGCAATTTGAGATCATAAGGTTGAAGTCACTTTCAAAGTCATCCATCTGATTGTAGTAATGACCTTCGATTTTTGCTCTCATGGTTGAGAAGTCCATGGGATGTTTGATGTAGTCGAGGTAGTCTGGAACCTAAATGAATGGTTGGTAAATGATGTCAGAGATGCTGTTGTGGAAAGCCTAGGGGATCCCCTGCATTTGATCATACAAAAGAGCAGGGCGAAAGTCCTCAATTACGTACACAGTGAAACATCATGGGACTGACCAGACATGTCCTGGCAACAGAGATCAGAACAAATAGAAATGGCTAATAAGGGACCTAAGTTTGGTGTCCACAATGAAAAGGTGTCCGTGACGGAGGGTATATAGTGCTGACACTGATAGTTAGCAGCAAACACTCTACATATTTGAGAAACAAAATGGACATAGACAGGCTAGGGAAGGGCTTTTGACAGAACTGACGACATATTCCTGTGGGTAATATGGACTAACACACAGCACCCTGACCCAGTTTTGCATCCAGAATTAACTCTACACAACGCAGAGTATTCTACTAACTTACTTCTTTAAGTGAAACAGGTTCAGCAAATATGCCTGCAGTATCTTTTTCTTCAAGTTGATCAATCACAGTCCTCAAGAAGACAACAAAAGGATGCAGCTGCATTTCCACAGTCAATTGATGCAGCCTCAACTATAAGAAGGTAATAAACAGAAGGAAGATTTCAATGAGAAGAATAAGAAGGCTTGATTTCATAACGAATGTGATATGGTAAAAAACTGACAAGGGAAATAAATGTCTGCAGAGTACTGGCCTCTGAAATGTACTGTCACAGAAAAAAAGAGCTGCCAAAATCTGGACAAACCTGTTCTCTCTTGAGCTTCTCCCTCTTTCTAATTAGTTCCACTAGCAACCGTGCCTTCTCCAAATCTTGCCTCAGTCGCTGCCAGTACTTCAGTTGTGCCTTCAGTTCATTACTCTGTTTGTCATTCTTGGTCTGGAAGAAGCAAAGGATCATAACCCAACAAGTTAATCACTCCGGGTTCTCAAAGAAATCAAGGACTCTGAATAAACAGGCCTCACCCAAAAGAGGGCAAGTCAAGTGGGTTCTTTGATTTTAAATGAATGCACAATTTACATGCAGAATTTGTTTAGCTATTTCACTGCCCAAACTGGAGCATTTCTGGGCCATTTTCATCCCCCAAACCTCACGGAAATGATTGAGACAAAGAGAAACCATACAAAATGTATTAGAGATTGTGGGGACATCTGGTGTTGGCTGTAGTAACTGAAAGAACCTCAAGTGAGGTGAACAGAGCTTATCAGCAGTGAAGGAGTCAATGGTACCGTAACCTCATCACGTACCTGGTCTTTATTCCTCGACATATGATTAGACTGCAGTCGTCTAAGTAGTGGCACACCATTTCTCGACTGTCTCTTCAACGTCCAATAACTCTGTAGTCGGAGAACAAATGGTTGTTTCTTGGCGAGGGATATTCTACTGGCTATTTTACTCAGCCTGAAATACAAGTCATAAAACATCATGAATACATTTCTGGCATCAATTCATGGTGAAGACATCTACATGTATCGTAAACTGGCAGTGTTCCGAGGTGAATTTAGAAGGGGCGCCAGTGGCATGCACCCCCTTTGCCACGAAGGATGTTTTTACCATCACTTTGAGTCATGCTTTCAGAGAGGGTACCACCTTTTAATGCATCAGTAGCAGTGTCCCATCCAAATTCCTGGATATGCCCTTGGTGTTAAATTAGAGCAACCTGGCTGAACTTGATCAAATCCCAGCCTCGTCCTTTGAAAAGAAGACTTACCTATGGGGAGGAATCATTGGTATTGAAACCACAGGCATGGCATTCCTTTTCTCAGCTAAAATCTTGCGAGCCTTCCTCATTTTCTGTCTAGACTTGGCTTTGGCTACCTTAGCTGCAATAGACTTGTCCTCGTTTTCATCTCCATTACTTATCATTGGTCCTTGAGGCTGGTCAGCTGGCATGTGAACATCGCAATATGCAGTTTTTCTCACACTAACATACACACCGTTTACATTGGTCTCACGAACTGGTTCAATTTTCATGAATAATCCTGCCTGTTGTGCACACGTCACGTGGAAAGCAGTATAACAGTTTGTTTTGTGGCACTGAATGCAAGCCCCCGCACCACGTTGTTTGCAGATATAACACATAAGCTTCCATCGGGCAGGAGGAATGTGATCAACACTGTCTATGGGTTCAAGAAAAACTGTATTTGCAAATCCCACTTCTGGGATCCACAAAGCACAAACTACATGAGCCCAGCGGCCGTCATCCGTCTGTTTAAAAGCACCACCTTTGTTTGGACACAGGGAACAGTCGACAGGACATGACGGCGACTGCAGACACCGCCGACACAACCACTGTCCTTCAGGAATATATGGAACGCCGTAACATTCCTGATGCACAGCAAGATTGCACATGTCACAGAATAAAATCACATTGCTGTTTTGACACTCTCCGTCCATACAGATAGAACAAACTGCATCCTCATCGATGGAAGGATGAGAGTCCTGGCCAGAGGTCTGACTCTGAAAAAATGCTTCCTTTTCAAATCGGTCCATGAGCGTCTCAAATATTTCCTGTGTTACTAATGACAAACTTTCTTTCTTTCGCCGATCGTTAATGAGTTCCAACCAGGCATAATCCTGAAAATAAAGCAAGAGTACAAATTTAGGTCCAAAAACATTTCACAGTGGACAAATGAGGTACTTGTAATCCCACTGTTTATGTTGAGTTTGGGTGGGCTTTACCTAAGTCATGTTGGCACCTTCTTATTTGGACTGACCAAACTTGGCTTTTCTCCATTCTAATCAGCTGCCTACCCAAATGTGAATGGTGGGAAGACACCACATTATTAAGAAAACTGGCAAACTAGCAACCATGGAAGCTTTCTTACCTCTTCATCCATGTCATACTCAATTTCCTCATCTAATTCTTCAGTTGATTTTTCCATAAATCTGTAATAATTTGTTGGCCTTGATGGAGCAGGGGGACACTTGACATAGTCTGCAAGAACTTTGAAGCTTGCCTCTGGTAATTTAGCAGCAGGATGAGGGGGGTGTGATGCAGGGGGCGATTCCTTCTTCTTTTGCTCTTTCCCTGGTTTGTTGAGAGAAGTTGGCTTCTCAACCTTTTCTTCAACAACCATTGGCTTCTCAATTTCACCCTCAACAGCATCTTGAGTCACAACCGAAAGAGGTTCGTAAATGTTCAAACGATGTGTTCTCCCATCTAAGTCAATTTCAACGAGACGTTGTGATTCTGCGTAGGTTAGTGTCCTGTCTCTACTTGATCCTCCACCCCTGAAATCAGGTGGTGTTGGCGACCTGCGTGATCGATGATGCCCCCCACGACCAACTGATCTACGACCACTGCACGGCTTCTTTTTTCCAGATTCAGATGGCGTTGGTGATGGTGCAATGTTGGCTTCATTTTCTGGGTTGTCGTGGTCATACTTGTACAGGTGGAAACGAATACCTGAGTAACTCTTATATATCTTTCCACAGTCAGGTACTGGACATTTGTATGGTGGCTTTGTGGCCTTCAGATTGTCACAGTAAATTGAGACATCAAAACCCAGACTTGGCATCTTGGTAACATTTCACTTTCACGGCCTACCGGTAATGTCTGAAAAAAGAGAAACAGAATCACATACAACCAGGCACAGAACGAATTTAGAATCCCCGATCGGTGCAGAGGCCTATAGGCCTAGCCCTCGGCCTGATCCATTTGATCATGTTCAAGAAGCCATTTTTCGGCATTTCCAATTGTGGGCCTCCAAGTCCATCCAACAAACGACCCAAACAGAAGCAGAACAAAGGCCATGGAAATCATAATATGGTGACGGGCGAGACGCGAAGTGCTAGTGAGAACTTGCAGTCTGTACGACTGAACAAAGGCGAATCGAATAGCATGATTTCCATGCACAAAAGCAGACCAGCTGTGGGCAGTGTGTGTGTACAAAATGTACACAATACATGCATTGAATATGCAGCGTATTAGCCTATGCCCGCTATGCATGCGTCGGCGAAGCCGCGATCGAGGACAAAATCAGACAAAGAAACCAGAAAAACTATCAAGATTTATGGAGGATCGCGTCACTCATTATACCAACCTTTTGGTTTTCTAGGATCCCTGGTATCTATTCATACCATTGGGTAGAGTTTTTCCCAGGAATTACCAAATTATTTTCGATAAAATTCCAAACATTCGCACTCCCGAGCTTTCGCTTTTCAGGCGTCTGTATTTACCGGAAGTGCGCAGTTGTTGATAATTTGGCATTCTGCGCATTATCTCGATAAAATTATATCGCGGGAAATTTAAATAGAGAGGTTAAGATCTGGTCCGACTCTGACTCCGTCTCCCACTCCGAGGTGTTAAAATTCGGATTTTTCAAGTCGGAGATAAATTTACCACCCAAGCAGTAAACACCATTGCTGTGGAAAACCCCGTTAATAGTATGTGATGACGTAGTTCCCCAAAATAACGCTGGAGTCGGGACTCGGAACGTTATCTTACGTTATCCGTACTGATTCCCGATTCAATCGTGCACATGTGTAATTAATTCACACTGGATTGTAGGGTTACGGCCTAGGCCTACTAAGTAAAAAATATGTACAGCTGTGAAAGGAATGAACGCGGGTCACCAGGATAATTAAACTGTCCTAGGAACAAATCTTGTCGCTTTAGGCTGCTTTTCCACGAGACGTATTGCGGACGCGGTTTCGGTGGCGGGAGCGGGTGCGGGTGAAATAGCTAATGGGAAATACGTTGGTTCGATTTTTTTCCACCCGCGCCCGCCTCCTATTCCGCGCCCGCAAACGCCTCGTGGAAAAGCAGCTTTACGCGTACGCGCCAGTTAAGCCTATTTTGTTGGTGTTTGGTGTCTATTGTTTCCTGTACCGCCGACCTAAAATTTGCATCAGCGCATCATCCTCCGGGATCATCCTATAGCAATCGGGTACACTTATGTAAGACATCTTATACATCCGTCATAACGGCCAATTACCCCTGATTCCCGCCCCACGTTCGTTAAAACGACACGAGAGACAAGACGCAAGATTTTGGAACTAAAACCATTGGCGACAATGGACTGGTTGCCGTCTTTCGTCACACCCAACAGAATATAATATAGCCACTTGCAGTTTTAAATCTGGCGACAAATGAGGGGAACGGGGTTAAAAATTACTAACCTTTTGCATGGCAGTTTATGGACACAAAATCAAAATAGCTCAGTGGAAATGTCGCGTCAAGCTCCAATCTGTATGACATTTCCCTTCGCTTTTCTTCATAATCACCTCCCATCCGCCATAAAGGTGAGATCGAAGTCCTCAGTCGAAATCGTCGGAAGTCCTCGGGTTTCCGCGGTTTCGTTTGCAAGTTGAGCATTGAGCAAATCACATTTATGTACATTATATAGATCTAGTTAGTCAAACACTTACGACACATCTACCCTTGCATAGATGTCAGTACGTTTAAAACCGCAAAATAATTTGTCGTAATGTGGAATCTGGTACAAAATGGAACCCTTTCTGTTCGTTGAGCACTGTCCTCTGACAGTGGCTGATGTATAACGAAACCTAATGTCCGTGTTCAGTTTGTTCAAAAACTGCTTATTTTTGGTGATCACACTCCTTGGATTGCGACGTACTTCTAAAATATCCAGTAAATAATCTCGATATAGTATAAAATATTGATGAGTCATCGGGTGTGAAACTATTTGGATGACAGGATCTTGTTGTTGTAAAGTGAGTGATTGCCTTAATGAGCCTATTTCACTATAGTTGGTGTTCTCCTGGTACAGCCTAACCTCGACTACATAGGAACCAGTTTTTCTTATTTGGTTGGTGAACTCCATCACCACAAAAGCAAAGTTAGTAGTTTTCGACATCATAATGAAAATTTTACATGCATGTATTTTTACCATGTTTACCCCTTTACGCCTATCGGTACATGTAACTTCGTTGTGGGTCACGTTAGACAGACTTACAATCACATCATAGGCAGTCAAGATCACCCTATAGTCGGCTGTCAATATCATTGGACGTTGGGCATCGTTTGCACAGATCAGACAGGCCCGGACACTAACTTCAAGATCTGCAATAAGACCGCCTTTGGATACTAAGGGGCACAACCGATCGTAAGGCGACGCTAACCTGAAAAACCCTACATTGCCTTTCTTGATGTTAAAGATCAGAAATTTGCTAAAAGGCCTACGAATGAAATCTGCCATGTGCTTTGTCTTAATCAAAAGATAATCGTTCAAATACAAACATTCAGGACGGACAGCAGCACGTCGAAAGAAACTTGAGTTATGAGTTACTCTGTACGTTAGGTAATTTCGTTTGTAAATTATTACCCTGAAATTTGGAATGGGGAATTCCTTGGTGGCCAAAACGGTCTCATCAGTGTAATAATTATGCAGAAGCAGTCCTTCACGACATCTGTACTTTATTCGTGGGACGAACTTAGCAGACCCAATATATCGGTACTTAATTTTTCGAGCCTAAACATGAAAGTAATGAAGAATAAGCGCAAGTTGTTTTCAGCTGGTTACCAAAATGTTTACGGGCGAAAGAGGAAAACATAGGGCACTGGCGATGGCAATGAATATTTTTGATTTTTGTTCGAGAGATTGCTGATTCGTCTTTCTTAAACTAAAGGCTAAGAATCCATTCACGCGATTTTCGTGCCGCGCGATGTCGCATCCTTTGTCCACGACCAACGCGGCGGAAACAAACAATGCTTTCGAGCGTCTGCGGCAAGAAAATCGCGTGAATGGATTCTTAAGGGCCGGTTTGACGGGCGTTTTTATCGCGGCGATTTCAACGCTGTTGGCGAGATCGCATCCAAAACGCCCGTCAAAATGCCAAAAACGCCAACAGCGGGTGACATCGCCAGCGAGAGAAAAAGGCCATGGTAAAACTCGATCAACAGTCGATCGATCTACGGAGAGATATCCGTTTTTACTGAGCGTTAAAAAAGTGGCGATTATCGCGGCGATAAAAACGCCCGTCAAACCGGCCCTTTAAGCGGGTGATCCACTGTTGCNGCGCAAGTGGTTTTCAGCTGCATTGGTTAGAAATTATTACGGGGCGTACGGAAAAAAGGGCGCAGGGGCGATGAGGCAATGAACATTTGGGGGGGGGGCGTCTTTCTTAATCATTAAACTTTGATGAATATATCTACGTATCGCCAGTTTGTCTTTCCATCATTTCTTTTCTTAATAACTTCTCTGTACAACGTCCCAACGGAGCCCATCTTGAAACTGAATCTTTCAGCTTCTAGGACGAGGTACCCTCTGGGCATTATCATGATGAAAACCCCGTCAATTTGCTGGTCCTTTACGACTCCATCGCGGGGTTTGCACACTCCTATCAAGCCAGGAATTATGAACCGAGGATAAAAAACAATAATAATCATGTTGTTTTGATAGTCCATGCCTGTCGTGAAAGTTACAGATCGTGGAACCACTGGAATTGGGATTGTCCCAAAGATGTAGGCTGAATCATGCCTGCTGTAGCGATTCAGTTCTAGTCCCGCACGTGAGCTGATATACTGAATATAATCCCCGTTTAAACCAAAGTGACCTCGCTGCGGCTTATCGTTAAGAGGAACGTGGACACAGTTTGTGAAAGTCAGATTGTCGGCATCGCCGTAAATCTGAACCTTACATATCTGTGAGCTAAGACTGCAACCAATGAGGCAGTATTCCTCACGGAAATTTACATAAATATCCCCTTGGTCAACACAGGGTCCGGGAATAGCAATATGGTTAGAAACCACCCCTGTCTTGATGTTGTAAAACTGAATACAATAATATCGTTGTCCTTTTTCTTTACGTATCATTGTTATGTATAATTTAAGGAAAAGTCCGTCTTCTATAGCGACGTCATCAACGAAGAATCTTGTTTTATACAATACACGATACGAATTGTTTCTGGGAATAAACTTGTAAGTCAGTGACATTAAATACGCGGAATCAAATTTTAGAAATTTGCATACGACGTAAGCCGTGTCTTTATCGAGAAAACACAACTTCTGCTTTGACAGTGGAATCGGTGGGAAGAAACGGGCTTGGCATAGCTTAACGTAGCGAATTATTCTTTCGGGATTCTGCAGGGGAATGCGTTTGAGAAGACCTGACCCACACCTCGACACCCGGGTCGATGACCTCCGTTAACTTTTGACTTCCGTAGGACGTCTTTTGACTTCCGTAGGACGTCATGAACCTCGAAAATAGCAACCGTTTTCTCTCTTGACCGACACTTTCTTCAACTGCACTGCTATACGCACTCTCAATAAGGCATCGTTTTATTGGAAATATCTTTTTCGTTACCTTATCAATTGTGGTTGCACTTTCAGCTGTGAATGAAGTAAACGAAAGTCCCCAGGTTGACGATATACATTACCTTCTGGTAGAGGCGACAACCTCTTCGCGTTACAACCTCTTCCATTTCCATCATTGTACCTTGTCTGTTGCTCCGTTGGCACAGGTGTCCTGGGACGAGGTTTACGGTCGTGCAATTCCTTATAAGAAGGCAGGCAAGTGCACACTGGATGTAGGAAACCACGGATACACTTCCCAGATCTGGTACGATAATGTATTTTTCCATTACTAAAGTTCGGAAGTTGGATGCCCGGATGCGAAGCGCCATAACTATGCGTGGGTTATCTGTGGACGTAAAACATTACTGATGATGGAACACATTCCTCCGTCTGCCAGTAGTGCTGTTTGTCATGCGTTTCATGAAGGAACACGCGTTTGATATTATAGAATTTTCGCAAAGCCCCCGAAACGCCGACGCGAACGTCTATCCTTCGTGGCATTTAACAATGGGTTTGGCGTTCGCGTTGGTGTTTCGGGGGCTTTGCGAAAACTCCATAGACGAGAAACGCGTTGAAAGTCACCACGAGACGAAGATATACGAAATAGGCCAATAAGTTGCATGTATCTAATCTGACGAGAAACCGGTCGCATGCGATATACCCAGATGTAAAGCGCGATGTACAGTACATTAATAGGCCTACATCAAAAATAGATGAAGGTCTTTATCTATTTTTGATTACATTTATTACATGTATCGTATGTAATACAATGGAGTTTTTTCGCAAAGCCCCCCAAACGCCAACGCGAACGTCTATCGTTTTGTTCGCTGCTCTCTTCGTGGCATCGAACAATGGGTTTGGCGTTCGCGTTGGCGTTTCGGGGCTTTGCGAAAACTCTCCACAAATACCCATGCAAGAAGCAGGTTGTATGAAGATGTCGGGAAGTGAAACAAGGTTTGGTAGAGACTACCCAGACTGATAGTCTCAATTTGGTGTAACTGTAGTCAGATTCTTTAAACTTCGGTCGTTTCCCTAAAAGTTACTTTGCTGGGACTACTCCTTGGTCAAAGAACATGAGCTGGAAACCAGGAATCCACGTCGCTGTAGGGCACGCCTACTGGAACGGTCAAAGCTAACATTGGAGGCCATTCGGCATCAGCACACGGTGGAAATCGTTTCTTAGTGTTGTGGTGATCTTGTCTCAACTCCAGCGGTAGAATTAATTAAATGTACATGACTTGCAGAATCAAATGCACTCAGTAAAGATTATAACGGTCACTCACTTTCTACTCTAAGGACCCATTGGAACATTTCACGCTTTGTCGGTCGCATCATATCCGTAGTGAAGTTCAGTCTACAGCAATGGTAGAAATAGTTGTCATCTCCAACGGACAGGTATAATCGTACAAAAAAAGTCGTACGTACCGCTTCCTTGAGAATGATCTTAGCTGTAATGACTTTCCTAGTATCCGAAATATATCAGGGCCGACCGAATCGGAACTCCGATAGCACTAACAGTGCCTAACAGAGAGGTATGCAATGCCTGTTACCATTACAGAGTTTCTCTGTTAGGCCCTGTTAGTGCTATCGGAGTTTCGATTCGGTCGGCCCAGGCCTACTGCTAAAGTGTGTTCTTCAACAGGGACCTGGCGCGAAGGGTTCAGCAAGTCAAAATTATCAAATCCCCCTAAGGTGGAGTTAACTGGCAAAGCACCGTTACTGACAACATACCTCGGTGCATTGTCAGTAAGACCCATATTTTGGACGTATTTGACTTACTGAAACCGTTCGCGCCAGGTCCCTGTGTATTTTCACTGGCGTAATTCTTCATTTTACCAGAGACTCTCTAAAGCGACGTAAATGACCACCATATCTGACTCGATGTCTCGCAGGAGGTGAATGGTGAACCGAAACGTTTCGAGGAGGGAGACAAGATCGGAGCCTACGTTACCACTGATTCCAAATAAAACACACTGGGTGAAGTCGAAGTCTGCGAAGAGACGGATTCGATTTAACAGCATTTTGTATTCAAGACGAATCTCAGACTGAGTTAGGATGTGGCTTCTTCGGTTAATCATAACAGATCATCATCGAGATAATCTGTGCACTAATGAAGTGAACATTGTCTGATAGACCTATAAAACGGGGCTTTTGAAATATCACGCCCTCGAGCGGACTTGATCGAATTGTCGGGAATATTCTTCTTATGTATAAAACTTTTTCAGTTAACAGAGTTCTGTTCTGAATACGGTGTTTTCCACCGGCTATTATTTCGTCGAACAATGCCCTGTTTGGGGTGAATTGAAATTCAACATGACCATATAATTGCATTGAAATTAATGGGTTTTTAACGTTACCTGCAAGCTTGGATACATCACGCGACGAAGACAATTGACAGAAACTGAATTCAAAATGGCCACCATTTTGGATGAGCAGTGGGCCTCATCATGGAAATGTGCCTTCCTCTCATAGAGACCAACTCTCAAACAAAATTTCAGGTCGATCGCCAAAGCTTTCTCGAGGTAATTGAGGGCAACCGAATTTAAAATGGCCACCATAGCCGCCATTTTGAATGATGAAACCCGTAATTACCACTGCTTTGGATGTGGCATGAGGATTCACCACATCGATCAGCCGAGCAAGGGATCTTATTCACGAAACTGTCGTTTTGCGGAGTGCGTTTGTCCATTTGTGGGAAACCTACATGTATTGTTCACGAAAAGCCTGACAAAAGGATTTGCGTACCCTTAACGTTTCGAGAAATTTGTGAATAAGGTACCAGACTAGTAGTATTGTAAATGAGTGACCAAAGCACAAAAACTAGTATGTATCTGGTTACGTATCATAGTCCATTTAAAATGGGCGGACAGGGTAAAAAATCAACCTTTTGACAATTTAGGGGTATAACATCAAAACAGTGTATGGCAAGTGAAAGTCCCGTCAAACTTCGGATCTCTTTGTCATTCATTCCCTTCACTTCACGTTTCTTCATAAAATCAGAAATAATATATTTCTGATAATAGTATGTGAATCGTCCTCATCACCTCCCATCAATATACTGGTGTGATTTAAATCCTGTTTCCACGTTTTCGTTTATGGCAGGCCGCAGTGGACACAATTCGTATTTTATATCCATATAAATTCCTATTTTATGTGTATATATATTCGTATTTTATGTCGACATATATACCACTGCTTTGGATGTGGCATGAGGATTCACCACATCGATCAGCCGAGCAAGGGATCTTATTCACGAAACTGTCGTTTTGCGGAGTGCGTATAGCTATTGTCCATTTGTGGGAAACCTACATGTATTGTTCACGAAAAGCCTGACAAAAGGATTTGCGTACCCTTAACGTTTCGAGAAATTTGTGAATAAGGTACCAGACTAGTAGTATTTTAAATGAATGACCAAAGCACAAAAAACTATAGTATGTATCTGGTTACGTATCATAGTCCATTTAAAATGGGCGGACAGGGTAAAAAATCAACCTTTTGACAATTTAGGGGTATAACATCAAAACAGGGTATGGCATGTGAAAGTCCCGTCAAACTTCGGATCTCTTTGTCATTCATTCCCTTCACTTCACATTTCTTCATAAAATCAGAAATAATATATTTCTGATAATAGTATGTGAATCGTCCTCATCACCTCCCATCAATATACTGGTGTGATTTAAATCCTGTTTCCACGTTTTCGTTTGCAAGTATTTATGAATGTAACTAGGCCAACATTGACGACATATCAACTCTTTCATAAATGTCACTGCGTTTAAAACCGCAAATTAATTTGTCGCAATATGGGATGTGGTGGAAAATGGAGCCCTTTCTGTTCGCTGAGTACCTTCCCCTGAGAGCGGCTGATGTATAACGAAACCTAATATCTGTGTTCAGTTTGTTCACGAACTCTTTACGTTTGGTGATACCACCCCTTGGAGTTCGACTGACTTCTAAAATATCCAGTAAATAATCTAGATAGCTTATAAAATATTGGTTACTCATCGGGTACTGAAATATTATGTCGACAGGATCTTGTTGTTGTAAAGTGAGTGATTGCCTTAATGAGCCTGTTTCACTATAGTTGCTGCTCTCCTGGTACAGCCTAACCTTGACTACATAGGAACCAGTTTTTCTTATTTTGTTGATGAAGTCCATCAGTACAATATCGACGTTAGTTTTCGACATGATACAAAAAATCTTCAACTTCCCCAGTTTAAACCTATAGGTAAATTCTTTTTTGGTCACGTTAGAAAGACCTATCATCACACCATCGTCAGTCAAGATCACCCTATAGTCGGCTATCAGTATCAGTTCTGTCGAGCTGATGACGTCGTTTGCACACATCACAAAGGCACGGACACTAAATCGAAAAGCTGCTATTTCGTTGCCTTTGAATAAAGGGCATAACCGATCATATGGCGACCCTAACCTGAAAGACCCTAAAACTTTGCCTTTCTTGATGTTATAGATCAGGAATTTGTAAATGCGGACGATATCATCTCTGCACTTCGTCTTCTTAATCAAAAGATAATCGCTTAAAATTAAACTACCGGGATACATGTACGCCGACCTTCGAAAGTAACTTGAGTTATAGGTTACTCTGTAGGTGAGGTAATTTCGTTCGTAAATTACTACCCTGTATTTTGGAACAGGATATTCCTTGCTGACCAAAATGATTTCACCAGTGTAATAATTATAAAGAAGCAGTCCTTCTTTATACCTGTACTTAATTTGTGGAACAAACTTCGCAGGCCCAATATATCGGTATTTGATATTTTTTCGAGCCTAAGCATGGAAGTAATGGAAAAAATGAGCGCAAGTTGTTTTCAGCTCATTGGTTAGAAATTATTACGGGGCGTACGGAAAAAAAGGGCGCAAGGGCGATGAGGCAATGAACATTTGGGGGGGGGGCGTCTTTCTTAATAATTAAACTTTG
The DNA here is from genome assembly GCA_002633025.1 of Notospermus geniculatus. Classification (NCBI taxonomy): domain Eukaryota; kingdom Metazoa; phylum Nemertea; class Pilidiophora; order Heteronemertea; family Lineidae; genus Notospermus; species Notospermus geniculatus. The sequence continues at coordinate 410,464 of NMRB01000057.1, forward strand.
ATGAATATATCTACGTATCGCCAGTTTGTCTTTCCATCATTTCTTTTCTTAATAACTTCTCTGTACAACGTCCCAACGGAGCCCATCTTGAAACTGAATCTTTCAGCTTCTAGGACGAGGTACCCTCTGGGCATTATCATGATGAAAACCCCGTCAATTTGATGGTCCTTTACGACTCCATCGCGGGGTTTGCACACACCTATCAAGCCAGGAATTATGAACCGAGGATAAAAAACAATAATAATCATGTTGTTTTGATAGTCCATGCCTGTCGTGAAAGTTACAGATCGTGGAACCACTGGAATTGGGATTGTCCCAAAGATGTAGGCTGAATCATGCTTGCTGTAGCGATTCAGTTCTAGTCCCGCACGTGAGCTGATATACTGAATATAATCCCCGTTTAAACCAAAGTGACCTCGCTGCGGCTTATCGTTAAGAGGAACGTGGACACAGTTTGTGAAAGTCAGATTGTCGGCATCGCCGTAAATCTGAACATTACATATCTGTGAGCTAAGACTGCAACCAACGATGCAGTATTCCTCACGGAAATTTACAAAAAGATCCCCTTGGTCAACACAGGGTCCAGGAATAGCAATATGGTTAGAAACCACCCCTGTCTTGATGTTGTAAAACTGAACACAATATCGTTGTCCTTTTTCTTTACGTATCATTGTTATGTATAATTTAAGGAAAAGTCCGTCTTCTATAGCGACGTCATCAACGAAGAATCTTGTTTTATATAATACACGATACGAATTATTTCTGGGACTAAACTTGTAAGTCAGTGACGTTAAATACGCGGAATCAACTGGTAGAAATCTGCATACGACGTAAGCCGTGTCTTTATCGAGAAAACATGACTCGTCCTTTGACAATAGAATCGGTGGGAAGAAACGGGCTTGGCATAGCTTAACGTAGCGAATTATTCGTCCGGGATTCTGCAGGGGAATGCGTTTGAGAAGACCTGACCCACACCTCGACACCCGGGTCGATGACCTCCGTTAACTTTTGACTTTCATAGGACGTCATGAACCTCGAAAATAACAACCGTTTTCTCTCTTGACCGACACTTTCTTCAACTGCACTGCTATACGCACTCTCAATAAGGCATCGTTTTATTGGAAATATCTTTTTCGTTACCTTATCAATTGTGGTTGCACTTTCAGCTGTGAATGAAGTAAACGAATTCCCGGCCCGAGTTGACGATATACATTACCTTCTGGTAGAGGCGGCAACCTCTTCGCGTTACAACCTCTTCCATTTCCATCATTGTACCTTGTCTGTTGCTCCGTTGGCACAGGTGTCCTGGGACGAGGTTTACGGTCGTGCAATTCCTTATAAGAAGGCAGGCAAGTGCACACTGGATGTAGGAAACCACGGATACACTTCCCAGATCTGGCACGATAATGTATTTTTCCATTACTAAAGTTCGGAAGTTGGATGCTCGTGTCTGAAGCACCATAACTATGCGTGGGTTATCTGCTGTCGTAAAATATAACTGAATGGAACACACTGGTATTCCGCTCCCCGGCCAACATCTTGTCGTTGCATTTTACGAAGAAGACGAAGCAGTCCTATGGGTAGATATAGTCAGATTCTTTACTTCGGTTGTTCACCTAAAAGTTATTTTGGTTGGGGTGGAGCTGCTCTTTGTCATAGAACATGAGAATTAACGAGAGCTAAGAAATTCATCAAATCCTATAACAAGAGTACACTCACTCGTCTGAGCGGTCGCCTGCAGCAAATAAGAGATTCCTTCTCACAAGCGATGAGCCCATGGTAAAAAGGCGAGCTCATGCTGCTGACCTTGCAGCGCCGTCTGTTTGGCTGGCTTTTGCGATCACACGCACTGTCAGACAGCAGCAGAAACCAGGAATTGACGTTTCTTATCCACGTTTCTTATCCGTACACGCCTACTGATACGGTCAAAGCTAACATTGCAGGCCATTCGGCATCAGCACACGGTGGAAATCGTTTCTTAGGGCTGTATGCTCGGGTCGGACTTTAGCCTAAAATATAGCTGAAGCATTGAGAATATAGCTTGAAGCATATAGCTTGAAGCATTGAGAAAAGTCGGACTTTAATAAAAGTGTGGCTGAAGTCCGACCCAAGCATCCAACCCTTAGCGTTGTCTCAANTCGATGGAATCGACTCATTTTATCAATGGCTCTCAGATGGCGCTCGTGTTTCTACCTCGCTCGTGTTTTAAATGCATCCAGCAGCAGCAACACGTGTTACGCCACACTTGACACTAGATGGCGATATCTTGTATTTCGCCGCTAGTGTCAAGTGTGGTGTTACGCTTGCTGCTACCTGTACAGGTGTAATGAAATCTAATGTTTCCGATAACAGATGTCCGCTTCTTTTGTTCAGGGGACATCTCGTGACAGAAGTTTCTGTCTGTTAGTGTCCGCTTATTCCGTCAGAATCTTTTGTTGGGGGACATCTCATATCGGGGTACATGACATTCTACTACACCGGTATATCAGTAGGCCTACCGGTATTTATTTCAGTCATTGAGTCAAGATGCTTCGAATCAGGTTAATGACGCTGTGTCTTGTTTGTGTGTTTTTTTGTGCCTAGCGATGGCACTAGAGAGAAAGATGATCAGAGACGCTTACCCCCAAATAAACATCTCCTTTCTGGATGGAGATGCCCCTGTTATTTTCATTGATAACTTTCATGCGTCTAGTGGCTATTGCATGTAGGCTCAACAAGTAGCCTAGTAGGCCTACATGATAGCTCACTAAGCAGAAACGTCCTCACGGGATGGAAAAAACACGAGCTAGGTTGAAACACGAGCGCCATCTGAGAGCCATTGATAAAATGAGTCGATTCCATCGAGGGAATTCTCAGGAGGCAGTAGTGGTTCTGTCGAGGGAGCAATTCCAGTGAGGGAGCGCGACAACACGCACTGTCAGACAGCAGCAGAAACCAGGAATTGACGTTTCTTATCCACGTTTCTTATCCGTACACGCCTACTGATACGGTCAAAGCTAACATTGCAGGCCATTCGGCATCAGCACACGGTGGAAATCGTTTCTTAGGGCTGTATGCTCGGGTCGGACTTTAGCCTAAAATATAGCTGAAGCATTGAGAATATAGCTTGAAGCATATAGCTTGAAGCATTGAGAAAAGTCGGACTTTAATAAAAGTGTGGCTGAAGTCCGACCCAAGCATCCAACCCTTAGCGTTGTCTCAACTCCAGCAGCGTACATGTAGAATGTACAGGACTTCCACAATCAAATGCACTCAGTAAAGTTTGTAATGGTCACATCCTAAGGCCGTTTTCCCCGATTTCATTACACTTTTTCGTCAAAAAACGTTCGGCTGTATTCAAAATAGGGTGATCATCGCGCGATTAAGACTTAGACGCGTGTAACTTAACTAAATGCACACACTTCCACCACGCATTTGACGAAGTTACACGCGTCTAAGTCTCAAACACCCTTTTTGAATACGGCCAGTTGTGTTTTTGATTGACCTTGGCCTTACTGGGTGACCTTGACCCTGACTGAATTGGTTAGTATTTCACAAAAAATCCTTAACCAGGAAACATATGAGTAGCCGTTTGAATTCTGAAAATCCACAAAAAAATAAAGGAAATAGTATGAACATTGGTTGCCATGGAAAGGTGATTTTCTCAAAACGCTCAACGACGCCGAAGTGGCACCCGTCGGTTTCTAAATCTGAAGCCTTCAAATTCAAGGAAACTGCAATAAAATTGCTGTTATTCAGAAATTGACACTTCACCTGAAATTCCAGGGTTTGCGTCCAGACTGGATCGGCCAACGTCATGCACAGCATGACAATATGGAGACATTGCAACGTTTTCCGTTGTATCGGTTACATCATATCGGTGTTGATGTTCAATCTACAGCAATGGCAGAAGCATTTGGCGTCTTCAACGGCAAACATGATCGTACGCAGTTCCTATACTGCTTCCTTGCGACTGAGCTCAGCTGTTCAGTAATGACTTTCCTGGTGCACAATGACTTGACTTGCTGAAACCGTTCGCGCCAGGTCCCTGTGTATTCACTGGCGTAACCCCCCTCTTCATTTTACCAGAGACTCTCTAAAGCGACGTAAATGACCAACATATCTGACTCGATGTCTCGCAGGAGGTGAATGGTGAACCGAAACGTTTCGAGGAGGGAGACGAGATCGGAGCCTACGTTACCACTGATTCCAAATAAAACACACTGGGTGAAGTCGAAGTCTGCGAAGAGACGGATTCGATTTAACAGCATTTTGTATTCAAGATGAATCTCAGACTGAGTTAGGATGTGGCTTCTTCGGTTAATCATAACAGATCATCATCGAGATAATCTGTGTACTAATGAAGTGAACATTGTCTGACAGACCTATAAAACGGGGCTTTTGAAATATCACGCCCTCGAGCGGACTTGATCGAATTGTCGGGAATATTCTTTTGTTTATCTAAGTACGTTTTTCAGTTAGCACGAGTTCTCTTCTGAATGCAGCGGATGCTTTCTACCACGAGTTATTGTTTCGCCAAACAATGATGTTGAACTTTTTCGGGTGAATTCAAGTTCAATATGACCTTGAATAAAATAGTCATTGCATGACATTGACAGGCTTTTAACATTACCTGTAAGCTTGTATACATCACGCAACGAAGACAATTGACAGAAACTGAATTCAAAATGGCCACCATTTTGGATGAGCAGTGGGCCTCATCATGGAAACGTGCCTTCCTCTCATAGAGACCAACTTTCAAAATAAATTTCAGGTCGATCGCCAAAGCTTTCTCGAGGTAATTGACGGCAACCGAATTTAAAATGGCCACCATAGCCGCCATTTTGAATGATGAAACCCGTAAATACCACTGCTTTGGATATGGCATTAGGATTCATTACATCAATCAGCCGAGCAAAAGCTAAAAATCAGTTGTTTTTGATGAGATAAAATGAATTTCTACTTGTCTTTGTATTTTGAATGTTTAACTTATGATATAAAAGGAAACGTCGTCTCCAAATTTCGCAAATTTTCGACCACAACCGGGGTCTTCCTTAGGCACTTTCTAGTCGAGCTACCAGAAGTGCTTCTGGTAGCTCGACTAGGAAGTGCCTGAGGAAGACCCCAGTTGGGGTCGAAAATTTGCGAAATTTGGAGACGACGTTTCCTTTTATATCATTTTGTGTTTCGTTCTTTGTGCTTTCTGTTGGTTATGAATGTTTAACTTAGAGTATTTTCAACAGAAAAAGTCACTGTAACGGCACGTCTCCCCTCTGTAGTTGGACAGGTGAATTCCAGTCGAGAAGGCAAAAGTCTCATTGACAGTGCGGGGGTTTCTGCCCTAGATATAGACTTGTCGGCGATATAATCAATCGTGCTTGAAGTGCCGTTTTTGGCACTCGACTCTTGACTCAACACCTCCGTCCCCGTCTCCCGCCACGACGGTCATGTGTACTTTACACACCACTCGTTTTTTTTGCGGTTATTTTGCCTTAGCGGAAGTTTTTAGAAGGATATGAAACTACATTAAGAGTAGCGGCGGTCGGGATGATTCCTATGTCTGTGATTGGCCGAGAAGTGAAAGCCGACGGAACTGAAAGTCATCCGTTGTATTTGTGTGTACTTCCGAGTTGTAGTGGTCATTAAGGAGGGATTTTCGCAACATTACGATCGACAAAGATTTCAATTTCCATCCAAAGAAGTATAAAAGATGGTAGTAAGAATGGAGAACTTCAAAAAGTACATACATTTCTTCCGAAGTACCCGACTTCGTCCGACAACTGAGAAGAAGATTCGTGTACAAGGGGAATTTTCATATTTACGTGACTCTCAAAATGGGTGAGTACCAACACCTCATTGACAGGTGAATGTCTTCGATGGCTAAATCCCTGTTCTATTCAAACTGTAAGCTTTGCTGAAGCAAGAGTCTCAGCAGAAAAGTGGAGGTCTACTCTCGATGAGAATGCTTAATC
>NMRB01000057.1:416442-434359 GCA_002633025.1 Notospermus geniculatus
GAGATTCCTCTTCTAGTTTTACGAATAGAAATTCAGTCAATCTTTCTTGTAGCCTGAAATTTACAAATAAAAGAACATAAATACATGTATGCATTTTTTTCAACAGATTTCATGATGAAAATCCAGATCGCTATGATTGCATCAACGATGTTCGTTGCAAGCATCCATAGCGTCCCTGTACCTTGTTCACGTAACCTTTACTGGAACGATCCATGTAGTGAAGGCGGACGACCCACAGACGCCCCGCCAGCATCACGTGGACATAGTTTCTTCAGCGAAGAAAAGGAACGGCTTGATGCCATTGACAAAGCTCTTGAAAGGAGGAAGGGACATTTTGTAAGTAACGTGCATGTCCAGCTTTTCCTATTGGTGATGGTCGGTATTGCTGACCACAACAGGCTGTTTGAAGTCCCGACACTGGCGTTTTGATACTGCTGAATGTTCTACATGTAGATCCCAGTGACAAAGCCAAGTTTCTGTGGCCTAACAACGGCAATTTTGGTGTGTATCTGATGTTTAACAAACGAATCATAGGGAGAATTTCGAGGATCAAATGGGATGTCAATGATACAGTCAACGCTGTGAGTTAACCTTTCCGGTGGCATGTCAAGTCCCGCCGTAGCTAGCATGGGGGGGGGGGTATTCCCCCAGCCGAAACCGAAAAAATAAAATGTGCTATTCGTGCAGAAACATGGCAAAAAAGTCGCAAAATGGCAAAAGTGGTGTTCCCCAGGACCAAAGGCTAGCCGGGGCCGTGCATGACAGAGTTTGTCGAGTTGGCAACTTCCACCGGATGTGCAGAGGAATTGGGTGCAAAACGCTACTAATGAAATATTTGTTAATAAGGTGACTGGTGATAGCCGATAATTCTCGATGGTTTGGAGCAAATTAATGATACTTATAATGAAATTTATTTCAGGTGAATGAACGAATTAAAGGTATGGCGAAAGACCTCGACAAAGTTACAATACTAAACCGTTGGTTACCAGCCCTCCCAGATCTCAATCTTGACCTCAAAAACAAGGTAAGTTTTAATACGTGCTCATTGAATAGAATATGAAATAGAAATAGCTCATTGAATAGAAATGTCAAACGAAAGATTAGAGAGGATTTGCATGCCACAGCGTGCAGTTGTTGTCGGGCCTACAGACCTTACCAACAAAGATGCTGGCCTACCCGTTCTCATGTCGTCATGGCCATTCATTGTCCAAGAGGTCTGTCGAGTGTCAAATCGTGGACGTGTATCCTATCTGTGTTAAGATATAAGGCTGACCCTAACAATCATCTTTCCCATCAGCCAATCATTCTACTCCTTAGTGAGTAACAGGTGTTCTGATTGGTCCCCACGTCCTTGCACTCGACTGTGGTGGAAAGCATGATTATAACACTACCAAACAATGGGAACCCTTGCCCACTGCCTCAATAGGTGTCACTAGTGGTTAAAACTATTGAAATGAATCTGACATCCCGTTCCTGATCAATTTCCCACACAAAAGGCGTCCATTGTATAGGACCTGGTTTCGGTGTGCTGCCCTCTATCGTTGCTAGGATCCCTATTAATTATTTTTACCTACCCTTTGCCGTCTTGACCAGCTTAGCGTGCCAACGGTCACTGAATGGTATTAAGCTTCTGACGTCATAATGGTGAGAACTGTCAGACCGCCATTTTTGTTGGAAGGGTCTATACCTGCAATGCATGAAATAAGGTGGAACAATAGGAGCTGTCAGCGAGTTGACCAATAGGTGTCACTACGGCCCAATTCAATGCATATATAGCGGACCCAGTCATTATTGATCGAGCAGCAATCACGTAGATTTTCCATTCGGAACTTCCGAAGGCAACTGCTCGGCAATTTCCGTACGGTCGCATTTCCCCTCGGACACAATTCCAAGGCAGCCATCTTGAAATCTGTGTTAAGATATAAGGCTGACCCTAACAATCATCTTTCCCATCAGCCAATCATTCTACTCCTTAGTGAGTAACAGGTGTTCTGATTGGTTCCCACGTTCTTGCACTCGACTGTGGTGGAAAGCATGATTATAACACTACCAAACAATGGGAACCCTAGCCCACTGCCTCAATAGGTGTCACTAGTGGTTAAAACTATTGAAATGAATCTGACATCCCGTTCCTGATCAATTTCCCACACAAAAGGCGTCCATTGTATAGGACCTGGTTTCGGTGTGCTGCCCTCTATCGTCGCTAGGATCCCTATTAATTATTTTTACCTACCCTTTGCCGTCTTGACCAGCTTAGCGTGCCAACGGTCACTGAATGGTATATTAAAGCTTCTGACGTCATAATGGTGAGAACTGTCAGACCGCCATTTTTGTTGGAAGGGTCTTTTCATGCAATGCATGAAATAAAGTGGAACAATAGGAGCTGTCAGCGAGTTGACCAATAGGTGTCACTACGGCCCAATTCAATGCATATATAGCGGACTCTGTACATTGGTCCGCTAGAACTTTGCTGCCATCTGTTGGCAATATGCGCGGCTGACTGCTCCTATTATTTGAATCTCTCCCTTTTCAGGAAGCAGAGGTTATCCGAAATGCCACCGACGCGCTCATGAGGATAGCAGTCTTCAACGATCGGATCGTCCGCTTTGGTAACGACACACAAATTTCCAGTAACGCTTTCGAGAATTTCACAGAAATGCGCCTGTATTACAAAGATGCGTTGTGTGCGTTTCACCTGGAGGCGACGGCCCGGCAGATGCCCAGCCCGATCTGCATCGATGACAGCATCATTCCAGAGGAACTGACCGGCAATGAGACCGAATGTAGCGGGTATGATGACGGCAGCTACTGCATCATGAAGGACTCGTTAAAGCTAATCCGTGGGTTCGCGCTGCAATTTGAAATTCTCCGTCCTGCTGTCGATGGGGGCGGGAGGGGGTCTTCTATCGATATCGTGATCGGTATCGAAATGGTCTAAAAACGTCACGTTATATATAAATCATACCGATGGGCTACTTGGTACGGATTCGGCGAATCCAAATCCAGCGATTCGTGACAGGGAACCTGACCCACTTTCTGGTATCAAATACCTATTCACTATACTATCGTAAACGGCACATATAGATATACTATGTATATTGTTATTGTTGATTCTATAAATGCATGAAATGCTGGCCTCGGAAGACAATCAACTCTGCGCGATGGTGCTAATTCTCTGACAGCTGTGTGATCCGGGGACGCCTTCTCGTGAAAGCACTCCGAGGACACACAGTTTCTTTTGCAACTTTGAAATACAGAATATCAAAATATCTCGTATTTTCAAGTGGCAAAGTTGTCATTGACGTGTTATACTTTATGGCACAAAGTGCATTTTATAGCATAGATTAGGTATTTTTGAAATAACATTTTTGTATGGGATGCGGTATTAACAATGATATTTTTGGATAACATTATATTCTTTAAGTATAATGGGCCTACGTTAATAGGGACTTTTGGCAAGGCTCCGTATCGTCGATCCGTATCAGGTATATGACTTTAATAGAAAATGCATTAGCGAGCTAATGCATTTTGCGTCATATGTCACATGTGATACGTCATACGTCATACGTCATATGTGACACGGATCGACGATCCGGAGCCTTGCCAAAAGTCCCCTGACTGAGCAACATTGCAAGCACGATGCCCTACAGTCCCGACGCTGAGGGAGATTTCGTGTGCATAAAAGAGACCCGATCAAACTCGCGCTATCATAACAAGGGTGCAACTACTCATGCTGTCTATGCAACTGGACTACGTCACGGGGCTATAACCCTGTCGAACAAATACTTGAAACAGAGGTTCCAGTGGCATAGTTTTTGAGTCATTATTTACACAAGTATATGTATTTGACAAAAGACAATCATAACCTTCTATTATACTGCCATTTATATTCATTAGTTTAAAAGGAGCCGGTCTCCTCATTTTGTTCTACTGTATTAAAGTATCCAAAGAAAGAGAGAGCACAAGCAAATGAACAAATGCTCAATTGAAGCTCAAATGCTCAAATGAGCAAATGCTTTTGTTACTGTATTTAATAAAGTAGATGTATTGAGAACAAGTTTAAGTTTTTTTATAAAATTGTAGGGTTCATGAACATGTATATGGTGTGCTCTTTTATCATTAACGACTTCAGAGGCAATTGGTCATATGACTAAAGACTTTAGCAAATGCTTTTACTTCAGATTTGTACAGCATTGCCTAGTGCATTTGTATTGCAAAATCAAGTAAAAGCATTTACTAGTCTTTATTCATATGGCTCAATGGGTCATAGGAATAAAGACGATCAAATGCTTTACTTTAGATTTGTATAGCATTGTCTAGTGCATTTGTATGGCAAAATTCAAGTTAAAGCATTTACTAGTCTTTATTCATATGACCCATTGTCCCACGTACATGTATCTTCTGCAGACGCACAATGGACTTCCTGAGTTTTGTCCCCCGAAGTGGTGACGTTGATTTTTCACATTATACATTTATACAATGTACTGTGACTTGTCATGGTTTTTGCCTGTACAGGTTTGTGAATCTCTCTAAATAAAAATGAATACATGAACTTCAAAACTGTCTCCAATAGATTTTTTATAACCAAGTGTGACAGGGATCAAAGTCCCCTGGAATCGAAGTCCGGTCTTATTGTTCAGCGACGGATTACAATAATATATGGCCACAGAGACCATGACCATTCGAATATAACCTTAGCGGGCTATCGTTAGCGTACTTGTATTCCTAGGACGTTGATTCCTGTCACACCTGGGGATATTCATTTTGAAAGACACGCTCTGTGCTACATACCAACTTTATAGCTGGTGTGGTGTGCTACGCGTGTCGCAGACATTCGCGAAGTCAGTGACATCGATTGTCAGTGACATGTACGTATAGTGACGGTCGTAGACACCAGCGCACAGAGAGCAAGTCAGTGAGATAATCTGAAGTGTCCCATCCACGCCCAATATTATTGCACAATATCAGCGGGCCTAAAATAGGGACATGCTTCTGACATGATGGGCGGAAGAAAGGTTGACAACTGTAGTATTGCCCATTTTGATCCTCATGTTGTGCAATAATATTGCACGTGGATGGGCCGCTTAACAGAGGCGATGTCACAGACATGAATTTGTACGTGTGCTGCCAGTTTGGGGTGCATGACTACAGAAGCTATTGACTCACGCATTATTCTGGTAAGGTACTTGGTGAGGGATTTTCCTCGCTAACAGAACTTAAACAGCAGAGACATGGTTCAGACGAGATTTGTAAGAAGAGCTCCTGACGTCGTACAGGTGTGACAGGAGTCAACGTCCTAGGAATGCAAGTCCGCCACACAATAGCCCGCTATTGTGAGGTTATATTCGAATGATGGTCTGTATAAAGCCATATATTCTAATCCCTCGCTGAACAATAAGACCGGACTTTGATTCCAGGGGGACTTTGATCCCTTCACACCTGGACATCTTGAAAAATCAAAACCGACGGTCACTTCGACTTCGGACCAGGCTGCACTCACGAAGGCGTAGCCATACGAACCTTTAATGGTACCGGTACCGTACAAGATGTGTCGGTCATGTGTCGGTTATCTGATGGCCTGCTATGTGTTCTTCAGTAGGTCCAATAGTGGGATGTTGACAGAGTTTGCAAATTCGCAGCTTCAGAAGAACACGTGATCCCTTGATGGATGAAACAACGACAAAAGTATTTCATAAATAAATACAAACGTACAAATTTTTATTTAGATTCTCGATTCAATAAATATGTAGATATAAATATACAAAGTCTGATCCACATTCAATAAATTATGACAAATTTTTATTTACACAATTGATTCTATAAATAGATATAAATATAGAAAGTTCGGTCCACATTCAATTATGTCTGGTACAAATTTTTATTTACATTTTTGATTCTATAAATAGATATAAATGTACAAAATTTGATCATCACTCAATATATTTATCCGTGGATAAATTTGATCACACAGGCCAACAGTAGACAGGATTTTGTGCGTTGTAGTAGGCCTGTGCTCGTCACTAACGTAATCTCATCTGTCTTTGTTTTAAAATATAGTCAGGCATCTTTTCTGATATGCCATGATTTCTCCGCATAACGGAAGTGGAAATATACAGTATATGTGAAATAAGTACTATCATCAAAATAATTAGGCGACTGTGTCGGTAGAAAAATATTGAATCTGATTCATCACAACAAATAACGGACAAAACTCGAACAGCAGCAGTTCATTAAATGACACATGCTCATTCCGCGGGGAGGGTAGGCAGAGATTACTCCATTTCATTTGGTCCCTTCTCAAATTGGAGGCAGTTATCGGCTAAGAGAAATTACGACTCTGGCAAACTGTTGTGCGTATCCGAAAACTATTTTCTCCGTGTCCCGAATGATGAGGTAGTCCCGTGTATGACGTCTGTTAGAGTCGTCCGGATTTTGTTTATACACCTCTGGTATGATGCTGAGGTCCACGCATGCCGGTGATGTCATTCCCCTTGAGCTCATCTCGATGCGCAAAGCACACAGCCTGTCACGGTAATATTCGTTCATTTCTTGGAAGTATCCCGCGATTAGTGGTGATGAAGGTTCGAACTCCACTTCATCGATGACAATTTGTTGATTAAACACAGCTATAGTCATCAGGGCCTTGGTTGCATTTCTAATAACTTCTTCCTCCTGTGGGATGGATGTGTACAATTAGACGATGCTTTGGTAAAAGAACGGCTTGAGGAATGCAAAAATAGAGATTTTTCGCCAACTCCCGAAACGCCAATCCCATTAGTGAATTTTCGCAAAGCCCCCGAAACGCCGACGCGAACGTCTATCCTATTGTTTGCTGCTCGGTGTCATCGAACAATAGGATTGGCGTTCGCGTTGGCGTTTCGGGGGCTTTGCGAAAACTCACTATTGTTCGACGCCGCGAAGATTGCACCGAACAAAAGGATCGGGACGTTTGGGTTAGCCGCCGTTTCGGGAGCTTTGGAAAATGCTAATTCAAAATCACGCCAGATAAACAAAAAGCAAGCAACAGAGGAAGACTGTTCGTCTCTTCTCCGGCACGAGACTACCGCCGTTGCAATAAGCCTTTTCATGCTCATCATTAAGACATGTTGACCATGAAAACGGTCCTGGCCATCGCTTTGCATGGCATTCCCAATTTATGTTTTGCAAGTTTTCAAGGAGTAAAGAGTAGAAAAACACGTACCTTCTTGGAGAGATCCGTTGTGTAACTTGGCACAGCTGGTAAGTCGGGCAAGACAGGCACATACTCGTCAATATAGGAAACGTAATCCATGTCATTTTTAAGTCTTTCTTCAATCTGAAATACAATCAACGCTATTCCTATAAGATTCGCAGTAAAAAAGAAGTGTAACAGTAAGTGACAAAAAATATATATTTTTTGTGCCAAACTGTACGATGAAGTTGTACGTTTGAAAACAGGGTATCGAAAAGGATGGTTCCGTCGATGATTAACTCATCTGCCCCCAGATTTCAACAGACGGCAATTTCTGTCAAAGTATGGTATTGATTGGAAAATACTTGAAGAAAGATTGTTCCTATCAACCATATGAAGAATGTCTCTTCAATTTTTTTCCAATTAATTTCCAAGGCTTTCAGAAAACTTCAACAGAAGATACTGTCTGCTCCAACCTGGGGCACTGACCTGGGGCAGATGAGTTTTATCAACTACAGAGGAAGCATGTATGGTCACTTACGTATCTCTTTTTCCTCCACTGTAGCCACCCGCCAAGGTTTTTGAAGCCTTCCGTTTCATTTTTGAAGAACGTTACTCCACCAGAAGCTGGTGGGGCGTCTGTCGGCCGATTGCCTTCTCGACAAGGATCGTTCCAGTAGTCATTAGAACATGGTATAGGCACGCCTGATATGTGAGCAAACTCTCCCCAAACAAACATCACGATGGCGATTAACACAAATTTGAGATCTGTTGATGGAAAAAAAACTTCATTTAGGATACAGTAAAATGTGGGGATGGACTTGCAAAAATTCTAGGCAGGGAATAAAGCTAAACAGCGTTAGTGCATTGGTTAGGCCACCAACAAAATGTAACCTTAGTTTAGTCATCGACATCCAGTCCTGGCCAACAAGTTGGCTCATGTTGCTGAAAGATGAGCACCACTCCCTGATGCTTTTTAAAGCACCAAAACTTAGGCCTGTATGTTTTCCGCCAATAAAATTATCAGTTTCACCTTTCAACGACTTCCTGTAGATGTAGGCCTAATTGATATAGTGGCATCAGGTATCGAGTCATCATAACTTATAAATAATTGAAAGGAAGTGCAGTATGTAGTTTTTAAAGTCCTTGGCCTAATTTAAGCTCACTGAAGCTGACAATATGACGCTTCCCAAGTCGGCTTAAAAATGGACAATATACACTAAAACTACTCACCCATTTCGATGTGGCAAAATGTCAACCGAAGTCAAGTATAGAAAATTCCACTGAATTGTCTCCTCTTAAATACGAAAATTTCCCTTGTAATTGTACTATCCTCCGTTCTTGGTGACTTTGTGGCTGGTAGGCCTTGGTCAAATTGACAACATCCATTTTTGGAGAGCAATTTATACTTCTGGTGATCGGATCTGAAACTTCTTTACCGATTCGGAAATCGGAAATATCAGCTGTAAGACAGTAACTGTAACATCTATACGTGCGACCATAGGAAGCAAAATATCTTGAATTCGGCGGTCCGGAACTTAGGGGCCTATGTTTCGGTTCCTGAGAAAATCTGACGAATCAAAATGCGAGTTTTACTGCTAGTCGATAAAATTTGCATTTCCGTCAATAACGCACAATGCTCAAAGACTCGTGGGCGCATTCTGTGACATGTAGGCTAAATGCGTGGGTGGGCGTCATATCCCCCAAACCATGTGGGTGGTTCTCAACCCTTCGCTCGCAACGTATCAGACAAATTAAAATAAAGCATATAGAAGTAATTGAATACATGTGCATTACATTCATCATGCATTGTCGTAGGCCTATCTGTATTAGGCCGTTGCGAAATCCCCTGAGTCGGTTTATCCTCGCGGGGGCGACGGGAAATAGGTTTCGAGCCCAGGAATCTAGGGGTGCTCTATGATTCTTCCACGCCGCAACGTTGTCAGGCAAACCTTCGGATTTTTTCGAGTATGAGCTAGGCAGGAAAGGGAGTTCAGCCGGAATGCCGTCGTCCCGTTATGAACGCCGACAAAAAAGGTCCGACCAAGACGCCTCTCTGAGAGGGACATGCGACAGGCAAAGGCATATCACTTTAATAACTTCATCATTTTTTACGAAGGTTGTCTGCAGATGATCTCAGCTATTAACCTATCTGTCATCGTTTTTGGCTATGAAACTATANGGCATTTCCAATAAATTTAACTCATCTTGCCGTGTGTTTTGTCTCTTCTTCTTTCGTGGTGTATTATTAGACTACATGCAAATAACTTCTACATGCAAATTCAGGCGTATAGGAGTTATAGGCCTACTTTGTTTTCGCTGAAATTTTGCGAGCCAAGGAACAAAAAAACGGACAGCAGAGTGGGACAGGAACTCTCCTTCGAAGGAAAGTAAGGACATATTATTATCTAAGTGGAGAAAAGCACAGCATTGTCACTACCAAGTAGGTACATTTTCCTTTTAAGGTCTGAGTACACTGGCAACAACTTTCCAACATTCAGAGTAAAAACCCCTTGTTGCAAATTTAGTCCTGGTGTGTGCAGGGGAAAAAGTTTTCCAACATGTTGTTCAAATGTTGCTGTTTGTTGGCTAGTGTATACAGGGCCCTGATTCTCCAGGAATGTTGTTTTTCTGTTGGAAAAATGTCGGAAAATGTTGCAAGTGTAGATCTAGGCCCTGCACTGTGCTTTTGGCATTACCAAGATGTTGTTTTCCTCAAACATTCCCGATATTTCAAGGTGTATTCTGAAGATTTTTTGGCGAGTCATTTCATCGGTCCATTTTAAAACAAACATTGAGATCGGTCGTCCAACCCGCCAACGACGTCAAGTAGCAATGAGTACATTACTGTCCGCCGTAGGCAAGAACGTCGATATCACGCACTGTTAGAAATTATTAATTTTACAGTAGTAATTTTGCAGTAATTTTACAGAAAGTGCCTGCAGCAGAGTCCCCAGCACTTTCTGTAAATTTAAATAATTTTTTATGGTATGATTCTTTTTTTCCTGTATATGGTTGGACTCCATTGGACATCCCATTATGATGCCTTCTGAGAGCAGTATGAAATATAATTTGGTCAGCCTCCAGTCAAGTCTCTGTTAACATTTATTTAAGTCTGCAGTTTTACAGATCACTCTGTAATTTTACAGACCCAGTCTCTGGGACTCTGCTGCACAGATTTTCTGTAAAATCTTCTGTTATTTCTAACAGTGCGGATCACTTTTCTTGCTTGGCTTTTAACAGCAATCAAGGAATCAGACCAAGATTCGCCGATTCGTTACCGCGGATTTCGAAGATGTCATCATGGCTGGCATAACACCATCCATCAGAGATACCAGACAGACGTTCGATTTATACATATCGTCGGCCCTCACTGAATATTTTCGATATTATTACAAAAGGCCATAAAAATTGTGTATATTCGTAATGCCACGGTTATGTATAACCTACTGTATGCACGCCAGGGATATGTCAGCATCAGAAATCAATAATTGGTTTCTCTTAGTAAATATTGGCAATTACGATCATTTCTGCGAAGAAACAGCAATTGAAAATATCAATTTCATTTTCTTAATGATATCTAAAAAATTTCAGAATTATTTTCAAAATTATTTTAGTGTTATTGGGTAACACTGATATTAATTGTGAAATATTCGAAAACCCGCATTTTTTGGTTTATTTCGATTTTCTATGAGGCTTTTTACCACTTGGAGAAGGACTACACCAGAGAAACATCAAAAAGCATTCTACCTCACAACATGGAAAATTTTGAAAAATCTCAAATTCACAAAATAAAATCAATTAAATTTCGATACATTGCGATGTCACCGAAATAAAATGAAATTTTCAATATTTTTCTTCACAGAAAGTCTTGAAATCGATCACGCTATAGTGTAGACAAACATAGAATTTTTAGTAAAGTAAATGTACACCGGTATTTAACATTAAATAGGAAAGATTTAAAATTTTATGTTTTTTAACCTTTTAGAAATACATGTATCATAACACAACATAATTTGGACTGAGTTGAAACTTTCCATGGCCTAGCTAAGAAACACAACAATACCTTAAACATGTCGAAAACCGCATCATCCATCCAAGAAAATTCATTTTATTAGCGGATATATTTCCTTGATCAGGAATGTACACCCGTCAACAACATCAAATTTTCCAGCTGAGGGAATTAGGCCCAAAAGCTGGCAGTTCGCACCCTCGCTATCGTCGCCCAGTATAAATGTACGGAGCATCGTGCATTTTTGCCTGTACAAGCTCTGTATCATTAGTTTTCTTGCCAAAGCGAAACAGCTGTGACAGGATTCGCCGACTCGGTACTGGGAATTCACACGATGGAAGATCACAGTCTCTTCCGTCACCAGGACAACACCATTGCCAAAAAGATGGCCAACATTTATCGTTCTTGCGACACTTGGATAAGGAGCATAATTCCGAAAATTGTTTCCGTTTCATGAAAATAAAAAATTACCAGGCGAAATGTCCAATTGGCGTAGGCCTAATTTGAATTTCAAACTTTCAAGACATCGAGGCAGCAGTTAGGCCTACCTTGGAGGAATTTACGTTCACTGTGTTCGAAACGTCTCAGTTCAATTCAAAAATCAAGTGCCCAGATTTGATGAATTTCTTTGGCAGTATAATTATGTACATTCTTTAACATCGGCCCTGTCAGCTGGTAGAATCTTCCTCTTTTTAGCTCCAGCTTGCTCTGAGTGTGCACAGGTGGCATTCGAGAAAACCAGGAAATAAAGGTTGCATGCTGACGAGAGGCCTATAGCTATACCCTTCCCATGCCCTGTGTATTAGACAGGGCCTTGGTTGCATTTCTAATAACTTCTTCCTCCTGTGGGATGGATGTGTACAATTAGACGATGCTTTGGTAAAAGAACGGCTTGAGGAGGTCAAAGAATGCAAAAATAGAAATTTTTCGCCAACTCCCGAAACGCCAATCACATTAGTGAGTTTTCGCAAAGCCCCCTAAACGCCGACGCGAACGTCTATCCTATTGTTTGCTGCTCTCTCGGTGTCATCGAACAATAGGATTGGCGTTCGCGTTGGCGTTTCGGGGGCTTTGCGAAAACTCACTATTGTTCGACGCCACAAAGATTGCACCGAACAAAAGGATCGGGACGTTTGGGTTAGCCGCCGTTTCGGGAGCTTTGCAAAATGCTAATTAAAAATCATGCCAGATAAACAAAAAGCAAGCAACACAGGAAGGCTGTTCGTCTCTTCTCCGGCACGAGACTCTACCGTCGTTGCAATAAAAAGCCTTTTCATGCTCATCATTAAGACATGTTGACCATGAAAATTGTCCTGGCCAGCGCTTTGCATGGCATTCCTAATTTATGTTTTGCAAGTTTTCAAGGAGTAACGAGTAGAAAAACACGTACCTTCTTGGATAGATCCGTTGTGTAACTTGGCACAGCTGGTAAGTCGGGCAAGAAAGGCACATGCTCGTCAATATAGGAAACGTAATCCATGGAATTTGGAAATCTTTCTTCAATCTGAAATACAATCAACGTTATTCCTATAAGATTCGCAGTAAAAAAGAAGTGTAACTGTAAGTGACAAAAAATATATATTTTTTGTGCCAAACTGTACGATGAAGTTGTACGTTTGAAAATAGGGTATCGAAAAGGATGGTTCCGTCGATGATTAACTCATCTGCCCCCAGATTTCAACAGACGGCAATTTCTGTCAAAGTATGGTATTGATTGGAAAATACTTGATTAAGAAGAAAGATTGTTCCTATCAACCATATGAAGAATGTCTCTTCAGTTTTTTTCCAATTCATTTCCAAGGCTTTCAGAAAACTTCAACAGAAGATACTGTCTGCTCCAACCTGGGGCACTGACCTGCGGCAGATGAGTTTTATCAACTATTACAGAGGAAGCATGTATGGTCACTTACGTATCTAGTTTTCCTCCACTGTAGCCACCCGCCAAGGTTTTTGAAGCCTTCCGTTTCATTTTTGAAGAAGGTTACTCCACCAGACGCTGGTGGGGCGTCTGTCGGCCGATTGCCTTCTCGACAAGGATCGTTCCAGTAGTCATTAGAACATGGTATAGGCACGCCTGATATGTGAGCAAACTCTCCCCAAACAAACATCACGATGGCGATTAACACAAATTTGAGATCTGTTGATGGAAAAAAAAATTCATTTAGGATACAGTAAAATGTGGGGATGGACTTGCAAAAATTCTAGGTAGGGAATAAAGCTGAACAGCGTTAGTACATTGGTCAGGCCACCAACAAAATGTAACCTTAGTGTAGTCATCGTCATCCAGTCCTGGCCAACAGTGGCTCATGTTGCTAAAAGATGAGGACCATTCTCTGATGCTTTTTTATACGGAAGCACCAACACTTAGGCCTGTACGTTTTCCGCCAATAAAAGTATCAGTTTCACCTTTCAACGACTTCCTGTAGATGTAGGCCTACTTGATATAGTGGCATCAGGTATCGAGTCATCATAACTTATAAATAATTGAAAGGAAGTGCAGTATGTAGTTTTTAAAGTCCTTGGCCTAATTGAAGCTGCTGAAGCTGACAATATGACGATTCCTGCAAGTTTTCCCCAACCCTGCAGCACAACGACACAAATAGCATCCTACTAAATAATACTTCCTATCACTTGGACCTGAACAGGGTTTGGCAATGTTTGACGAATCCTTTGTTCTCTCGCGTGCTGATTTCCTAGCGAGCGGATAGGCCCTTCCCAAATCGGCTTAAAAATGGACAATATACACTATACTCACCCATTTCGATGCGGTAAAATGTCAACCGAAGTCAAGTATAGAAAATTCCACTGAATTGTCTCCTCTTAAATACGAAAATTTCCCTTGTAATTGTACTATCCTCCGTTCTTGGTGACTTTGTGGCTGGTAGGCCTTGGTCAAATTGACAACATCCATTTTTGGAGAGCAATTTATACTTCTGGTGATCGGATCTGAAACTTCTTTACCGATTCGGAAATCGGAAATATCAGCTGTAAGACAGTAACTGTAACATCTATACGTGCGACCATAGGAAGCAAAATATCTTGAATTCGGCGGTCCGGAACTTAGGGGCCTATGTTTCGGTTCCTGAGAAAATCTGACGAATCAAAATGCGAGTTTTACTGCTAGTCGATAAAATTTGCATTTCCGTCAATAACGCACAATGCTGAAAGACTCGTGGGCGCATTCTGTGACATGTAGGCTAAATGCGTGGGTGGGCGTCATATCCCCCAAACCATGTGGGTGGTTCTCAACCCTTCGCTCGCAACGTATCAGACAAATTAAAATAAAGCATATAGAAGTATTTTCTATTGAATACATGTGCATTACATTCATCATGCATTGTCGTAGGCCTATTAGGCCGTTGCGAAATCCCCTGAGTCGGTTTATCCTACCGGGGGCGCCGGGAAATAGGTTTCGAGCCCAGGAATCTAGGGGTGCTCTATGATTCTTCCACGCCGCAACGTTGTCAGGCAAACCTTCGGATTTTTTCGAGTATGAGCTAGGCAGGAAAGGGAGTTCAGCCGGAGTACCGTCGTCCCGGTATGAAAGCCGACAAAAAAGGTCCGACCAAGACACCTCTCTGAGAGAAGTGCGACAGGCAAAGCCTATCACTGTAATAACTTCCTCTTTTTTTACGAAGGTTGTCTGCAGATGATCTCAGCTAACCTATCTGTCATCGTTTTGGCTAAAGTTATGAAACTATAAAGTCCCAGAACTTCACACAAGACTGAGTGAGCGAGCATGCGTGTTTGAGGCAGCGGTCCAATATGGCTGCCGGCGAATACAGAGAGTGCGGCATTTCCAATAAATCTAACTCATCTTGCCGTGTGTTTTGTCTCTTCTTCTTTCGTGGTGTATTATTAGACTACATGCAAATAACTTCTACATGCAAATTCAGGCGTATAGGAGTTATAGGCCTACTTTGTTTTCGCTGAAATTTTGCGAGCCAAGGAACAAAAAACGGACAGTAGAGTGGGACAGGAACTCTCCTTCGAAGGAAAGTAAGGACATATTATTATCTAAGTGGAGAAAAGCACAGCATTGTCACTACCAAGTAGGTACATTTTCCTTTTAAGGTCTGAGTACACTGGCAACAACTTTCCAACATTCAGAGTAAAAACCTCTTGTTGCAAATTTAGTCCTGGTGTGTGCAGGGGAAAAAGTTTTCCAACATGTTGTTCAAATGTTGCTGTATTTTGTTGGCTAGTGTATACAGGGCCCTGTAGCTCCAGGAATGTTGTTTTTTAATGTTGGAAAATGTCGGAAAATGTTGCAAGTGTAGATCTAGGCCCTGCACTGTGCTTTTGGCATTACCAAGATGTTGTTTTCCTCAAACATTCCCGATATTTCAAGGTGTATTCTGAAGATTTTTTGGCGAGTCATTTCATCGGTCCATTTTAAAACAAACATTGAGATCGGTCGTCCAACCCGCCAACGACGTCAAGTAGCAATGAGTACATTACTGTCCGCCGTAGGCAAGAACGTCGATATCACGGATCACTTTTCTTGTTTGGCTTTTAACAGCAATCAAGGAAACAGACCAAGATTCGCCGATTCGTTACCGCGGATTTCGAAGATGTCATCATGGCTGGCATAACACCCTCCATCAGAGATACCAGACAGACGTTCCATTTATACATATCGTCGGCCCTCACTGAATATTTTCGATATTATTACAAAAGGCCATAAAAATTGTGTATATTCGTAATGCCACGGTTATGTATAACCTACTGTATGCACGCCAGGGATATGTCAGCATCAGAAATCAATAATTGGTTTCTCTTAGTAAATATTGGCAATTACGATAATTTCGGCGAAGAAACAGCAATTGAAAATATCAATTTCATTTTCTTAATGATATCTAAAAATTTTCTAAATTATTTTATTGTTATTGGGTAACACTGATATTAATTATAAAATATTCGAAAACTCGCATTTTTTGGTTTATTTCGATTTTCTATGAGGCTTTTTACCACTTGGAGAAGGACTACACCATAGAAACATCAAAAAGCATTCTACCTCACAACATGGAAAATTTTGAAAAATCTCAAATTCACAAAATAAAATCAATTAAATTTCGATACATTGTGATGTTACCGAAATAAAATGAAATTTTCCACTTTTGAAAATGTCGTAAAGACAGAAAACCGGTTTTTGGAATACATCATTAGAACTTCAGCCAATGTTTATTTTATTTTTTTATTGAAATTTTCAATATTTTTCTTCACAGAAAGTCTTGAAATCGATCACGAACATAGAATTTTTAGTAAAGTAAATGTACACCGGTATTTAACATTAAATAGGAAAGATTTAAAATTTTATGTTTTTTAACCTTTTAGAAATACATGTATCATTAAAACACAACATAATTTGGACTGAGTTGAAACTTTCCATGGCCTAGCTAAGAAACACAACAATACCTTATTAACATGTCGAAAACCGCATCATCCATCCAAGAAAATTCATTTTATTAGCGGATATATTTCCTTGATCAGGAATGTACACCCGTCAACAACATCAAATTTTCCAGCTGAGGGAATTAGGCCCAAAAGCTGGTAATTCGCACCCTCGCTATCGTCGCCCAGTATAAATGTACGGAGCATCGTGCATTTCTGCCTGTACAAGCTCTGTATCATTAGTTTTCTTGCCAAAGCAAAACAGCTGTGACAGGATTCGCCGACTCGGTACTGGGAATTCACACGATGGAAGATCACAGTCTCTTCCGTCACCAGGACAACACCATTGCCAAAAAGATGGCCAAAATTTATCGTTCTTGCGACACTTGGATAAGGAGCATAATTCCGAAAATTGTTTCCGTTTCATGAAAATAAAAAATTACCAGGCGAAATGGCCAATTGGCGTAGGCCTAATTTGAATTTCAAACTTTCAAGACATCGAGGCAGCAGTTAGGCCTACTACCTAAACTAAAGCATGTAATTTACGTTCACTGTGTTCGAAACGTCTCAGTTCAATTCAAAAATCAAGTGCCCAGATTTGAGGAATTTCTTTGGCAGTATAATTATGTACATTCTTTAACATCGGCCCTGTCAGCTGGTAGAATCTTCCTCTTTTTAGCTCCAGCTTGCTCTGAGTGCACAGGTGGCATTCGAGAAAACCAGGAAATAAAGGTTGCATGCTGACGAGAGGCCTATAGCTATACCCTTCCCATGCCCTGTGTATTAGCATCAATTAGTTGTAAAAGCCTGATATTTGTAATAATGATCTAAAATTATCAGGGTTTTCGCGCTCTTCCTAATTAATTCACTCATCGGATATCGAGCGACCCGGAACTGCCGTGTGATTGGATCGCGTATGCTAAGAACCGAAACTCTTCCGCCGCGCGTTATTTCAACGGTAACTCTCGATTTCCCCACTGGCATCCGATCAGTTCGCTAGCCGTAAGCTTTGGTTTGGGAACTGCCGAAAGTTTCATTTCCGATTGACACAAAGTATAAAACTTCTCGCGTGCGATGGATGCTGTCAGAACAGCAAAACTACTGCAACCAAGTAGCACACCCAGAGAGAGACAACCCCCGTAGAATATATTGCATTTTAATCGAGGACTTTAGTCAGGATTTCTGAAAAATGGGTAGGTACCAATTCCTAAAGGGCATTGTAGCTTTTTGTTGAGGGGGGGGGGGAGGGGGGCAAAACTGCACTTTATGCCATTTTTCGGTCAAAATATACATGAAAAACACGCTTTTCGTTGACGTCGGGGTCGCGCGGCGCGGGGGGG
>NMRB01000057.1:434461-448792 GCA_002633025.1 Notospermus geniculatus
GGGGGGCACTAAATTCTATGACAACGGATTCGAATCCGGGACCTCAAACGTGACAGGCAGTAGTTGTTTTCACTGCACCATTCTGACAGCATTTGAAGGCAAATCTTTAGAAAATGTCACCCAGGGCAGGAAGTTTCGAGGGCCTCTGCCCAGGGTAACATTACAGGCACGTTAATGAGTGCATGTGAGTAATAAGGTGGCCGGGGTGATTATTTTGTGATTACCAGGCTTTACACGTCACCCATCCATCATTACGTACGACTGGTGACTATTACCCATTGATCAAGATTGTTATAAAAACACGATATTTGGGTCATCGATATGCCAGAAATCGCCGGGTATCAAAGACCTGATTGACATGCACTAATTTGTTAAATGGGGTCAATAATGTTCTTTGTCATATTACGTAATTAGTCTACGATATGTCATGTTTATATATAATATCAGATGGAACCTATCTTGGAAATCCCCGACCTAGTTTCACTATTTGTCAACAAAATTAACATACTAAACTCCACCTACTATCTAATACTATCTAATACAATGCATTGATGAACCGACCTGGGGAATTCCAATTGGCGAACTTTCGGTTCCTGACAACAAATTGCCTGGGTTCTGCCCGGCGTACTCTAGGTACATTTTCCCGCAATGGGAAGTCTTATAAAACGGATTGGCAATGCTCATAGCTGAACGTGTTATTCGCAATGAGCGAAGCGCGTCAGACGCACCGTCCTAGTGTAGATGGCAGCACCGATGGTGAGCCAGCAGGGATGATTGCGGCCTTTAAGGCTTCACTGTGACAACGGTACCCATGGCGGAATAGAATCTTACGCAATTTGATATTTCGAAAACGTCTCGCTGGGGAGGACAGACCGAAACTTTCTTGGAAGGAATTTACTTCCCCACACATCGTATTTTAACTTACAGTATTTTTTCTATCTTCATCAACAGATCTCAGGGCGTTTGTAATACTATCAGCAATTTTCTTCGCAAAAATCTCAGCCGTACCTACCCGTTGTTCGCCTGACTACTGGAATGACCCGTGCAATGAAGGCAATCGGACGGCAGACGCACCTCCACCCTCTACTGGAATAAAATTTTTTGGAAGACAAATGGCAGGGTTTCGTTTCCTCAGCAAGTGTTTGGAACGAAGGAAAAAGGAATATGTAAGTTGCTTATTCATTAGCCTTTCTTTAGCTTTACACACTCGTCAATTCTGTAAGATAACACCAAAGGCCTCGTTTCTGTCGGAAGACTAGTCTGCCGATAGAACTGGTTTCTGGCAGCAGACTAGTCGCATCATTCTTTGTACAGATTTGCACTCAGAGAGGGCTATCGGGTCCAAAATCGTGGGCACACATTCTTAATCCGAACAGATGAGTCCACTGCTTAAATATGTTAATGAGAACCATATTATCATATGCAAATGAGAGGGCGAAGTTCAGCCTATCATATTCTCTGTTTAATGATGTAATACGACACCTAACATTTTGGTTCCCGAAGCCACCGTTCGGGCTAGCGGTGGCTTCGGGAACCAAAATGGACCCCTAAACCCTGCCTGGTGCATTCCCGTAGCCAATCAGACTAATCTGAGTAAGAAGCACTATGATTGGTTCCCACGTTTTTGCACAAGCCAATGGACTTTTTTAATAATAAAGTCTAGAAATAATGGAACAATTTGATGAAACGGCATTTTTTGTATCATAAGATATGTGATATGATTCAACAGGTTAGCAAACGGATCTTTACTGAAGAATTCATTGACAGTTTTGCATCCATTCATGAAAATCAGGTACAGTGTTGGCCGACACCTTATCTTCAAGGTTTTCTATTTCGGTGACTTTCCTCTCGTGCTGATAGGTTTGACTTTTTTAGCAAGCTTTTCTTTCGTCGGCACTTACAACGTCGGAAAAATCCTCGCCTGTTGTGAAAGTACTTATAGAGTGCGGGAATGGTTTAACTTCCGCATGCTTTGGGGAGATGGCACTACTGGTGATTCTGTCTGGTGCGTTATTTTCGATATTAGGGAGGTTTCGCAAGCGCCCGGTTAGGCCCTACGACGACGTTTATCTATTGTGTGGGTGTACCCAAACAATAGATAGGTCTAAACGTTGTCATATGGCCTGACCGGGCGCTTGCGAAACCTCGCTATTGCTCGCAACGAATCTGCTTCTTATATGTACATGTGTTATGGGTTATTCTGTCATACACCTCTCCGCAAGGAGTGACGCGATCAGATTCCTACGGGGTAACATCGATTGAAAGGATGCACTTACGAATTTTAGACCTGCAACACGACGCCCTCGCGTTTCGCGCCACGTCCATGCTCGTTGGTAGTAAAACAGTTTTATTTTCGCAGTTTCGAACTGAATAAATTGGTGGCGCTTTAAAACAAGGAAGTTTTGAATTCCTGCGAGGGTTTGTTGTATGATGAAATATAGGCGCTTTACAATCTCACCCTTAATATTCATCGCTACGATTACGTCAAAACGTACTAGTCGCGGATTTAACGTCTCTATTGCAAGGAGGATCGCAGGCCATTGAAGAAGAATGAGTATACCTTAAATATAAGTCACTGTTTTTGATATCTTCCTTATCATTTTCAGGTCCAAACCAGGCTCTATAACGACATGGACTACATCGATTACATTGACCGTGCTCTGCCCTTTTTGAGTAACTTTCCGGCCATTCCAGTCTATACCTCAGATCTCAGTAACAAGGTAGTTTAATGCGTTTTCATTGATATGATATTTTGCACCAAATTTATTTGATTAATTGATAATTATGAATTAATAATTATTAAATTAATAATTTTTAATTAGTTAATCTAGTAAATTAATTATTTAATTTAATTAATCAGCAAATTAAATTAATATTTATCAACAATTATTAATTGATAATTATTAATAATTGGTAATTATGAATTAATAATTAACTTCTGTCAATGTATAATTTAATTATTTCTAATTGGTAATAATTTACTTATTTCACGACGTCATAGGTATCGGCAACGAACAGGGAGTCCGTCACATACGGGTATTCGAATATAATAACTATTTCTCTTATTTTGCAGGAAAAAGAGGTGATCAGCAATGCCACCAAGGCCCTCATGACATTGGCAGTTTTTAACGAACAACTTGTAATGGACGAACTCGCATTAGAAGCGACCTCCTCACCATTCGCGGCCTACTTTCAAGAAATGAGGGGTTATTACCGTGATAGGCTGTGCGATTTTCGCATTGAGATGAGTGCCAGGCGTATGGCTCTTCCAACTTGTGTGGACCTCAGTATTATTCCAGACATATTTAGACAACAACTTGACAACCGTAGCAGACGACATACACGGGATTACTTCATCATCAGGGACTCTGAAAGAATAGTCATGGGCTATGCAGAACAATTTGCTAGGATTTTCAGTGCCACTCCGAGGCGACCCCTCCAGAAACAAATCCAGTGATTGAAGAAAGCAGTATTGGGATGAACTTTTTAGATACTGCATGTAAATCTACCGCTCAATGTGTTCTTGATAATTCCAGTAGGTGATATTTTACCTGTTTGCATTTGACATGAAAATGTCTCGTTCCTTGGCGTAGTAGGCCAACTCGTTTTTGTGTGTAAATATTCGCTTGAAAATATGCCCATTAATAATATCTTAATTTATTTGAAAAAAAACATATGATGCAAAAATATTATAAGCTACATGTACATATAGTGGCAAAAATTGAATAAGCGAGAAAAGATAATTCTCCCTCCATTAGGAAAAACGAAAAAAAAGTAAAAAAAAGAAAAAACCCAAAAAGCTAGTGTGGGAATTCAAATTCAAATTTGTTTATTATAACCTTACAAAATAATCGATATGGCTCAGAGTATAGGTACAAAAAAAGAGCAGAAAATTCTGCTGTGATATGGAGTGGTGGTGGGTGGTGGTTGGTGGTGGTGGGGGGGGGGAGCAGAGTGAGGGGGTACATGGTTATTATTATCACCACCACCACGACGTAATCATTATCCGTGCTTACGTGGAAACCAAATCGACACTAGATTCTGAGAAATGAAGGACCAAAACACTTTGTAGCACACCGTTGGGTTAGAACAACTCAGCGCACCTCTGTTACAAAAGATATTCTTTCTTACCTCGCCATACTCTGAATTCAAACTACGATTTATTAATCCAAAAATGAAAGATTTACTGACGCAAAATACTGAATATCCGAAAAATGATCTGAGTTATCCGGCGATAGTAGTCTCGGGCACGCAGAACATATATGTGAAGTGTTTACATATACAAATCTGGGGCCGAGCGATGATTTGCTGCAGCACACAATAAGAAACCTTTTTCGGGCGCTGATTGGCTACACTCGTTCGAGTTTCTTTGTGCTGCCTGTCACATGACCTAAAAATGGCGCTGCATTACATTTCTTCACCATGCAGACAGTAAAATGTGCAGGCCTACACGTACGGCAACAAGCCTGTCTTTGGGCTTGGGTTTGCGAGAGCGAGACTGCCTATAGTGACAACGAAGAATCGGCGAATCGTTCAGAGAAACATTACGGGGAAACCGACTCGCTTTAATCCGAGAAGTATACCCACTGTATAATGTATAAACGCAGTGTATAATGTCACGTTTTGTGCAATCGGGGACAATCGAACTCTCCGGGCTTGGCGTTATCTTCTTCATTTATAGGCCTTGATCAGGTAGTGCTAAGATGAATTCTGTATATAATGCTTAAATATCAATAGATAACACTATGGCCACTTTAAAAAAGTGACTATTCTTCATTCCACATCCGATTGGCGCGAGGTTTTCAGCCGATATCTTCGCAACGCCTGGGTCAAATTTGACACACCACACATCAATCGAATTGTCTTTTTTGCGCTACAGCCATTATCACTGTCATTTTCCCTATAAACGTGACAGAAAAAACTTCTTTCCCCAATCACAGTTTGTGTTTACGGCCGAAATGGCGGCCATTTTGAAATGACGCAATGCATCACGCACACTGCACTGAACACCACGTGGCGAAATGAAATAGGTTTTGAGGAAGGGATCCGTTTTGCGGGCCTTAGGTGAAAATTGAAAATAGCAGAAAGATACCGACAAGAAAGACAAGTCAATTGATGTATGGTATGTCGAATTTGACCCAGCCGTTGCGAAGATATCGGCTGAAAACCTCGCGCCAATCGGATGATTGTGGAATAAAGTGTAAAGCGGCGAATCCACTGTCGCGATCTTGGCTTGAGACGGGGTTGCGATGCCTTGCGATCACCTTATAAGGACTTCCGATTGCCATATAAGGTGATCGCATGGGAACGCAACCCCATCTCAAGCCAAGATCGCGACAGTCGATTCGCCGCTTAAGTCAAAATGTAGACTGCGCAACATTCCAATTTCCCACCGTCTAACTGAGCGGTGCTATCGTTTTTTAAATGAAACGTTGTAAGGTATGTTACCTAGCATCAAAAATAGATAAGAGAGGATAAATATTATAGCCCTGTTTACACTAGGCCTACATAAAAACCCGCGTCGAGGGGGCTTTTTCTGTGGGATTTTTCTGTCTACACCTGTTAAGCCCCGGGTAATAGGCCCGGGGATGAAAAACCCGATGCTAATAAGCCCCTCTGAACTCGAACGGTTTTTGGAGGGCTAGGTGCCCGTCACAAAATTTGAGTGGTGTTGACGCGCGCCTGGTCTCATGCAGGAGGGATTTTTCAGAGTCGGGCTAGACCCGGGTCTCAAAAAGACCGGGGGTTTCTATGTAGTGTAAAACAGGGCTATAAAAATAAATCAATAAACATATTAAACTGCTCTGATATTATGCAGTATAATATTGGTAAGTCTAGAGGTGACCAGAAAACAACCAAAAATGTCGTCGTCCTTCACTTCTACCCCCTGAGTCAGAGTAGGCCTCTACCAGAAGTCCGATTCTTTGGCAATCAGTAGTCAGTCAGATGTGATGAACGACGTCAGTTGGGTTCACTGGTCACTGCAAAGAGTGATACGAATCTCTACTCCAACCATCCTCCCACAGCAGGGAAAGTATTTACCACTTTATCCACTCACAGCTATGGGAGGATGATTCAAACTGCCATGGAATGGACTTCATTTTATTGTTTGGACTTGCTCATTTGTAGTGGTTGCTTTTGATAGTTGTACATACATGTATGTTGTTAACTCTGTGTATAACGCAGAGCGCCGTGTTGCATTTATTCCTTCACACGCTTGTTACATCCCATTTGAATATTTGAAATTCTGCCGAATTTCTGAAAAAAACGGAGCTGGTCTCCTTTCCCGCCTTTTTCAAATCTTGTCATATTGGTCGTCGTTATTTTTAGAGGCTAATAGTCTGAGTTGAAAACTATGCACATTTCCAAATGTATAGAGCAATTGTTTTTAGTTTCATGTTGTATTTTTTAATAGAATTCACAAGTCTGATGTTCCATTTCTTATAGTCTGTAATGTGTCATTTCTTACTATAGTCTGTGTATGTTTCATTTCTTACTATAGTCTATGTTTCATTTGTTACTTGGTAATGGTTGTTTACGGTGCTGGCAAATAAAGCTTGTATATTTATCATAACAAGTCATCCTTGTATTCCGTTCATCGATCAATCGGTATGGACAATGTCTGTACTGCAGCCAATCAATTGGTGCAAACAGGCAAAAACAAAGACCATGGATTTTTGGTACCGGTACTTGGCGTAATGGGCCATTTTGTCAACAGTGTCAGCTTCAAAACCAATTGATTTGATGGTATGAATAAAGGTCCCGCAGCACGCGCAGCCAATCAAATGACGCCTCAAAGATATCTGCTGCACGACCAATCTGGACAACCAATGACCATTCGATAACGGCAGCTTGCTGATCAATGGTGATGTGACTACATCACAGTGTCAGATGCAATGCTGTCACTGGTCGACTCACCCAACGCTGTCGACTCGTCGTTCAGCCGGGCCAGTCGACTACCGCAATGAGATCTGCCGTCAATGAGCGCCTTGCCTTACCAAAAAAAATCACATTGGCCCAGACGTACGTATAGGCCAACGCCTTTCGGTTCGTTGATTGGGATTTGGTCCTTTCTTTATGTCACAGTGCACGTGACATACCAAGCAAAGCCTCTACAGTCACGTGGCGGTACATGTACTTTACGTCATGTGAAGCAATTAGCCCATCTAAAGATGCAGTGTTTCCTGACCCAGTTGAGAAATGCAGAAGAAACCTGGTTGGCCTTGGCCGAAAACAATAGCTCTCTCTCTCCGGTATCGCTCGCAAGGTAAAAAGCCTCGAACAGCCAGCACAGTTTGCAAAGGATCCAGCAGGCCTAAAGATGGGGAAAGCGGTGACTGTCCTACTTGGGATCATTTGCGTTGTTCTCTTGATCATTTGCGTCATTTTAGGAATCCTGTTGGGATTGTCAATCTGGAATAAGGAACCGAAGGTTTGCTCCACCCCTCAGTGTCTGGCGGACGCCAGTCGGATCAAGTCCTATCTTAACACGTCCGTCGATCCGTGTGATAATTTCTATGACTTCGCTTGTGGGAGCTACCCAAAGGACAAGGCCGGCTCCTTCGGGCAACTAGCTATTGATGTGAACGAAAACGTCCGCCAACTTTTGGCACAACGGATCAAAAACAGGGCAGAGAACTCAACGGAGAGGAAGATGAAGGAATATTATGCTTCTTGTATGCAATCTGATGTATCCGAGGACACAAAAATGGCTGCCTTAATGGAAATGGTGAAAAACATTGGCGGATTTGATCCAAAGACTCCCGTGGACAAAATCAGTAAGTAAATGCAGAATAGAAGCGGGTGGGGATTCGCCGTGGGATCTTCCCTTCCCTGCACTACTGAAGGGATGCCGGCCATCATCAATAGGAGAATCTGGACCCAAGCAATTCCTTTTGGATTAGCATAGATCATCAGGAACAGGTTGTGTATGGTCCTGTTACGTTGAAAAGGGTGGCCCCTACCACTATATACCGACGACACCGATAACAAAATAGAAACGAAACTAGAGGCCAGCGGGAGTGAATATATGCGACTGATATGGCAGAGTTTTTAGCCAATTTGTGGATAGTTGAGGCCAAGTTGGCCACCATCCATCAGACCACCCACTATTGCGTGCTTAATTAGTGTTGTTCTAACTTCTGGCAAGTCGGGTGGGTTCGGACGAATCTGACATTCCATTTGAATACAAAGAGAAAATTTCCTACTTGCCCCTTTTCCCGATGGAGGCAGCCAGCTAATGGGATGCACTGAGTTAGAAAGGCATCTAAGTGGTTGGTAAACTCCTCAGCTGCTTGGTGCTGCCGGCAGCCGAAGACACCAGGGCTGTCAAAACCGCAGCCGAGATCAGCTCGGTTGGCCACTCTATTAAACGTGAAGGTTTACACGGTGTAGGCCTATACCTTCAGTTTGTTCGGAAACATCTTAAAAAATAGTTTTACTGCAAGCAGTTCTGGGAAGTGGTCCTCAGAGAGAGAGAGATAATTTGCAGCAATTACATACCACCTGTCTATTGTTGGCTACCTGTGCTTAGGTAGGCCATGGAGGTAATAATACCTCCATGGGTAGGCCTACATGACTGTAGGCCTAGCTTTAGCTGCGTTTGTATTGGGCTTTTTGGCGACGACCTGGGAACTGAAACCAGCCGGCGGATCGTCTTCACATTACTGATTAGCTAAAGATGATATGACCAAATGGATAAGGTGAGAAAATGAATCTTACCCTTATCTCTGCTGGTGTTCGTGCGCCTTGCAGTTAGCCTACTAAGAAGTGTTTTTAACTTTTAGGCTACTTTTTTGGTTTTATAGGTGTATGAAGAAAACTTTAGTGAAAGGCTTTTACCTTTTCACACGTCTGCTGGCATCAAATGTTACCACAGGTACTTCGGGTAGTCGGCATATTTGTTATTCACGGCAGGAGTTTGACCAGTCAGGTTCGCCGGAGTAGACATGTTGATCAAGAATGAGAAATCAAATAGGCGACTTCTTCCACACGTGTAATTCACATTACAGCTCCAGAAGACTTCAACGCAGCCAATTTCAACCTGGACACTGCTCTCCAGTACATTCACGGAGATCTTTCTTCCCCCCTCATCGTTCAACTGCGGGTGAAGCTACAACCAGTCTGGAAAAGTGACACTCTGGAGTCATTCGTATCGGTATGTGTTGATTTTCAAGCTGATTTTGCTTTGCGACTTGCTTTGCAACTGGGCACTCGATCGCTGTAGTGCAGACTATAGCTACACGTGATTTCCCAATCTCGTAGCCAGAGTTCCATGCCACATTAAACTCTGGAAAGGCCTAGACCGGTACTACTTTTGCACAATGCAAATATGCATTGTTCAAAGCGGATGAATTTCTGACCGTTGCACAACCAATTGCGTAGGGATTCGAAAGAATTCGTACCGGTACTTTTTGTTCCTTTATAAAACATTGAATACCCAACGGAATGTCAAAATAGTAGGAATTTTTACAAATACTTGAACAAATTCTAACTTTTGGTATGATTTATTCGGGTTCTGTTCGAAGTGTTTTTGATTTGAAACTACAGACTAAGTGTGGTGGGACTGTGTCCTCAAATAATTTGTAAAATTGATGAGCACAAGAATCTGGGTTCCAGCCTTTATCAGAGGTCTGAGCCGAGGAACGATGGTGGCGACCTCTTCAGATTGGTGATTTCCGCCAATGGCGAAGATGTGGTCGATGGAATTTCAGTCGGCAATCGATCGGCGACCGGTTCCTTGCGATCGTATTCAATCGCAGGTAGGCCTAGCCCTACATGTAGCAGGTTGCAAAGCAAGTCGCAACGCAGAAAATCAGCAGTTGATTCCTAGCTTTACTACTGAAGGCTCTAGCTAGGCTCAAACTAATACAGATGACAGCATTTGTCACAGAGTTGGGTAGTAGCCGCTTAGACCCATCCATGCGCCGCTGTTTGCAGGTGCACAGCCTTTTCCGAAATCATTTCATGGAGTGCTTTGCATGTGCACAACTCACAGAAAACATGCAGCAATAGCCTAATATGCATTTTTGAAGTCATGTGATCTGAAGTCTATCTGATTGGCAGCCAAAGACGCTATCTGTTTGCCAGCAGATCTCGCGTCGGCGCTGAATGACAGTGAATACTTCATGTAGTAGTAGGCCTACGTGAATGTTGTTAACCCATTGTCGTCTGGCATTGTCTGGGCCCGGTTTTTGTAAAAACTAATTTTCAATTAACGATTTCATAGCTATCCTCCGCGAGAGCTGGGAAATGTGTAGAACCCATGCAAAAGGATAACAGCAGTATGAAGAAAATCTTCGACAATAAACGTTATAAATATGTAGAGAAGATGGCACAGTTGTTCGCCAAGTGCCTCGGCGATTCGGGTGATGGAAAAAATTTCGCAAAAGACGTCATGGATGTGGAAACGTTCAATTGTGAGGTGAGATATTCTCAGCTGCAAGGTTGTTCTTGAAGGCCTACTCGTACAGGTTCCTCTGCTTTAACCCCGGCTTTAACTAGCTATTATAGCACCAGTGTACCAGAAGAAATCGCCCCAGATTCGGTTAATAAAGCAAGTAGGTTAAATTCCAGCCTTTCCCCGGTGGCCAGGGCCGTAGCTAGCTTTTTTTCCCTAGGGGGGCATTTTAAGCAGATGAGCTCTGCAGACGTGAGCAACGCCGAAGGGGTCAGTTTTGTGGGGGGTCTGGGGGGCCTCCCCCAGAAAAAATTTGAAAATTAGAAGCTCTGAGATGCAATTTGAGGTCAATTTCCTGCATTCTGAGACACGAACAATTATCCCATTTGATTTTGCTGAAAAAAATTTTTTTTTGAACAATTGGCCTGGGGGGCATTTGCCCCCCCCCCCCTGTCCCTATGCTAGCTACGGGCCTGGTGGCGACAGTCATATTGCAGCTTGTGACGAACTTTGAACAAGATCCATTCAGTGGTATTTGTAAAACCGCGTCCAAAAGTTGAAAATCCCCGTTAAATTTAACACCTTCCTCATTTTCTTCGACAATTTACCCTTGAATCGTTTCAGGAGAGACCCAGGAATGAAGGTGGTAACAGAACTACTTGGGATGAGCTCCTGGAAGAGCATCCTTGGCTTAAAAATAGTGAGGTAATCGTCCTCTTCCTCTGGCTAATGAATTCTCATTTTTTCTTCTTCATTTTTGAGGTAAAAGGTACCTACATCTCCATCCCAAGACACTTTATGGCTAGGCCTACATGTACCTAAAAATATACGGCGTGCTTTTGCAAGATAGGTCCTTGAATGTCGAAAGTGCTGAAAAAAACAGGTTGTGTGTCTCCAAAAGACGAAGATAATAAAAGGAAAATGAGAGACTGGAAAGTGTAGGCCTACATGTAGATTGGACGACAGGAGTCCACTAGGTCCACATAAACGGTATTAGAAAGAGCCGAATGGATTTAGTGCAAAAATATATACTCTTGGTGGAACAGACTTCAGAGAGAAGTCAGTGTCATAATTCCGTCTATGGATGATTTTGAAGACAGTTATGTCACCAAAGCACATGGACCGGTTGAATTTGACACATACATTCTTTTCAGATTGACTGGCCCGGCCTGTTCGAGAAAATGTTCCGGGAATGGAACCACCAGCCTTTGGAAATTTTCGAGAGTGGTTTGCGGGTTATGAAATGGCTCGAAGAAGCTTATAAAAAGCTCAGTATGAGGTGGGTTAAAGGGCCTCCACAGGCAGCTCGCTATTAGGCTACTAACAGTACTTCCACTATGCAAGAGATGGCGCTAGTGACCATGAACTCATGAATTGTGAATTAAAAGTTGACAGTGATGAAATTTAACTTAAAAATTGATGCCCAGGTCAGGTTGGATCCTCATGCCACCAATTCTGTATTAGTAATCATATCAATATGCCCCAAAAAGCTGCCTTTAAAATCATGGCCTCGTGTATGGCTTGCCCTACTATGCACGGTCATGTTTCTTTTGCCATCTATGACCATTCAAACCCATGAGTGGTACTTTTGGAAACTGATCTTACATAGGCTACATGTAGCCTACATGTATATTCACTGAATATGGCAAACGATTTGTTGCAGGGCTCTTCGCAACAACCTCATCTTCAATTTTATTCAAGATAATATAGAATACACGCCGAAGTGCTTCCGTGATGCAAAGATCAAAGCAAACATAGACATTTGGGAATATGGCGGTTACGGAAGAGGTATTCAGCATGATCTCCAACTGGGACCACGAAACCTTCATCAGCTTGGACGGTTTAGTTCAAACATATTTTTATTCTAGACATAATAAATGCACAAGAATAGGGTTTGGACAAAAGTTCTTAGGGAACTTACAAACGTCCTCACCATATGCCAGTTACAAACACTTCATAGAATGAACTTACCTTCATCAACTTGGACGGTGCATGAACTAGTCCATTCGCTGCTCTGCCCTTCAAAATATTTGTGCAACCGTAATGTTAAGGGGGGGGGAGGGCTTCGTGTCTGCAGCACACATATTGCCTCCTCTAACGAGGCCGATCACTGTGATAATCTTTAGCAAAAAGTCCCAAAACATTTTTCTTTCCATCTCTTGTTAAGGCGACCCGATGGAAGGTATCAGAAAATGGCAGAACTGCGTCCAACGAGAAGTGAATCCGACCTTTTCTCTCGGCGTCCTTGCGATGTCGGATAAGCAGAAGGATCCACCTATTGTTACGGATGAAAAGGTGAATATTTTGCAATCAGCCAAGCACCATTCCGTCGGGTATGATTTCCGCCTATAAAATCTGTTGATAGCGATGAATTACGCCACCCTTCGAAATGAAACCGTCCAGTGCTCTTGAGTGCACTGTCACATTGAACGAATAAAGAGGTTTTGACCTTGGCTTTGCGACTCGTTATTTTCTTGTGAGGAAGATGAAGTGTTATATCGCATGTGATTTCAGAAATAAAAATCTGTTGATGATGATGATTTACGGTATAGGCCTACCCCTCGGAAGGAAACCGTCCAATGCTCTTGAGTGCACTGTCACGGTGAACGAATAGAGGTTTTGACTTTGATCTTCTAAGAACGTGCCGACAGTTGTGGATCGTTAATATTTACTTGTATAAGATGTAACAAAAAGATGTGTGTATTCGTATATATTTTAGCTGCACACCATGGCCGAAAACATCCGTCAAGCAGCCTTGAAACGGACTCTCGCACTTCCGTGGCTTGATGACTACCTCAAGGAAAGAATTAAGAAGAGGGTACGATTGCTTCAAGTGTTCATTGAATGATAATACCGCAATTTGCAAGAACCACGATTCATCTCATGCCCCGTTTCTTAAAGTTCAATATTAAGTTTTTCCATTTCAGGTGGAGAATAAAGAAGTGATGATTGGGGGTCCCCGCCGGGTGATAGAAGATGAATTTGTGGACAAATTTTACGAACATGTAATTGATGAGAATTAAACCCTTGTAGTGACGTCACCTCCGTAAGCTCAGAATTTAAGATTTGGCCTTCACGAAGGTCTGTGCCGAAGACCACACTCAAGCACTGAGAAAAAATAACATAAGCTAAGATTTCAGCTTGCTGGGATGAAATCATCGGCACCAACCTGCCTTTTTATGTTTTCAGCTAGACATAAATATATCCGAGCCATTCCTGGTGAACAGGATCAACGCGCGGAAGTTTCGGTCTCTCGTGCAAGAAGTAGCCTTGAGATCTCCGAACATACATTACCTTCTCTACATTGGGTATGTCAACTGGTCACTCGTCGTCACATACGATGTGATTCCACGAACTACACACTGACGTTCCCGTTTCCATCAACGTTATACCGTAAACGGGTCCCTGACTCACACGAAGTGCAGAAGTGCCGTGCAAATGAATGCATTCTTTGTGAATCTTTTTTATAATTTTTGGTTATTTATATTTCTAAATGTTGCTTGAATCCTACTGCGTACTCAGTAAAATTTTTTGCTTACAGTAACATCAACGCTATAATGGTCAATGCCAGGAACATGGTCTATCAGGGAGGCATTAGTATGTTCTCTTATTTCGAAAAATTTTAGTTCCTGCAAGGAGCAATGAATGCCGTCTTGCAATCACGCAATCTATGTGATTGCTCCATTTTTTTTTCGCAAATTCTTTGTAAACACTATTTATGTTGGTGATCTTTTTCAGTAATGTATTGGCCGATTCTTCAGCAACCCTTCTATAATTACCATTCACAAGAGTAAGTAACGTCGTTCCCAAGCAAACGTTAATAATAATAATAATGTGTCTAAGGTCACAATAATGTGCCTTTTACATTTATTACAATTATTACCCCCAGCTATCCCCCAGCCAATATCATATCTCCACTCCCCGGGGACAAA
>NMRB01000057.1:451767-492129 GCA_002633025.1 Notospermus geniculatus
CACACTGTTAGAAATTATTAATTTTACAGTAGTAATTTTGCAGTAATTTTACAGAAAGTGCCTGCAGCAGAGTCCCCAGCACTTTCTGTAAATTTACATAATTTTTTTATGGTATGATTCATGTTTTCCTGTATTGGTTGGACTCCATTGGACATCCCATTATGATGCCTTCTGAGAGCAGTATGAAAATATAATTTGGTCAGCCTCCAGTCAAGTCTCTCTTAACATTTATTTAAGTCTGTAGTTTTACAGATCACTCTGTAATTTTACAGATCCAGTGCTGGGGACTCTGCTGCACAGATTTTCTGTAAAATATTCTGTTATTTCTAACAGTGCACATACGATGTGATTCCACGAACTACATACTGACGTTGCCGTTTCCATCAACGTTATACCGTAAACGGGTCCGTGACTCACACGAAGTGCAGAAGTGCCGTGCAAATGAATGCATTCTTTGTGAATCTTTTTTATAATTTTTGGTTATTTATATTTCTAAATGTTGCTTGAATCCTACTCCGTACTCAGTAACATTTTTTGCTTACAGTAACATCAACGCTATAATGGTCAATGCCAGGAACATGGTCTATCAGGGAGGCATTAGTATGTTCTCTTATTTCGAAAAATTTTAGTTCCTGCAAGGAGCAATGAATGCCGTCTTGCAATCACGCAATCTATGTGATTGCTCCATTTTTTTCGCAAATTCTTTGTAAACACTATTTATGTTGGTGATCTTTTTCAGTAATGTATTGGCCGATTCTTCAGCAACCCTTCTATAATTACCATTCACAAGAGTAAGTAACGTCGTTCCCACACACTTCAGTGAAGCAAACGTTAATCCCCCAGCCAATATCATATCTCCACTTCCCGGGGAGTATTACAGTCTCGGCATGAATACATATGTATAAAAAGCATGGACAGTAGGCTATATGTAGGGGGCCTATATATTTTTTCATAGTGTGACAGTCACTGCTCTGATGCAACATGTTAGAAAACTAGAGGTTTTGGTAAACACGCAACAGTGCTGGACGATAAACTTCGTACTTTGAGCAAATACGACCTGTAATTTTCCTGCTCCTTTTCTCTCTTCCACAGGTACCTACAGTACGGCGGTATTGGGGCAGTTATCGGGCACGAATTCGGACACGATTTTGACGGCGTTCGTGAGTAAACCTACCTTTACTTAACTGCTAGGAAATGGTTTGTCTTGCTGCCGATTTGAATGAAATTCATACTCATGGACACTGATGCTGAATGCTGATAGCAACGTGAATTTCCTTTTCAATTTCAGACACGTACGACACGTGGGCCAATCAAACTGAAGTACCAGACCTTGTGAAGTCCGAGACCTGTCTTCAGGATTACTATTATAATATTGATTACCCAGGATGGGAGGTTGGTATTTGTGGCAGGGTAGCCAGATTCTGCTAAGGTTTGACCATTCGTCGGCTCCTTTACTGGTAAGAAGGTGATAAAATTACAAATGTCAGGATCTTGTGAGAAAATGCAAGGGATTTTGGTGTCACGGGTTACTGACATCGCGCAAGCAACGTGTAAAATGTAACGTTAGGTAGGCTACCACCCTTGATATGGCACGGCTTAATACCACACCGGCCATAGAGGATTTCATTCCTGGTCTAGTGGTTGGCGCGTTGGCCTCTGAGCTGGTAGTTAGGCAACGTTGATCGCGGTCAGTACATGGCTGTGAGTAACCGGCGCGAATTATACATGACGATTTTGCTTCCCTGGCGAACCAAAATAATCGTACGGCACAGTGTGAATTTTCTCCAACGATTGTCTCCATTTTCTATGCATGGCTTACGTAGGCTATATCAGGCATTTCAAGTCACTAATACTGAACCAAACCTCTTCTCCAGCTTCCCAGTAGAAACAGTAGCCGCTTCAGTCTAGTATTTCTATCAAATCAGGGAATACCAGATGTCGTGGGGTTGTACTGGTCCTTAGAGGTACGTATTCGTGGTGTTACGCGAAAACGGAAATATCGCCATGATATTGCCCACTCAGAGAAGTTTTGAAACTGAGGCGTGAAGTCCGGCTCGTGAACAAAAACTGAAGATTATAACTCCCTGTATCGCATTTGGTGTTATGATCTCTTCCAGGCGTACAGGAAGCACGTTGCGGACAGAGGGCGTGAAGATGCCATGTTGGCCGGTCTGCCATACACACAGGAGCAGCTTTTCTTGATTGCAAGGGCGCAGGTACATGTATGGTATATAATTTCGGGAAGCCTGATGGAAGACCACAGACCTCATTTACAAAGCCTTCGTGTGACTCGCTGATCAGGTTTCACTGTGACCAGTTTCATCGTCAATCTCAAAAGCACGGAAAGGGAACCGGTGTAAATTACTTACACTTGTTACAGATCCATGTGTCAAACAATGGTCTTACGATTAAGATCCCACAGGCTTTGCCTATATATCGATGCAATCCACAAGAAAAATAACAAGACATGTCTGTCTTGTAGTTTGATAATCAAAGACGGTACCGCCAGCACACCTAGAACAAGTATATAAGAGGACAGTTCATATCTGGACAATAGCACCGGTGATAATTCTGATGATGTCATCTTTTGTTTTAGCTTTGGTGCAACAACGATGATTTTAAATTCGCCACAATTCGGTAAGTCTGGATTAACATTCGTTTCTCAGCATGACATTGAAAATTGTGGAGAAAAATGATTACAGCAACATCAGTCATTTGCCACTCTGGTAATTGGCTCGCACTTGTCCCAACTTACAATCAAACGGTTCACATCGACGGTACGTATTGAGCATTTTGATTCTCAACAGTCAGCCCAGCAGTTGTTGAGCCAGGCAGTGGCCAACTGTTCAGTTGATACTGAATGTTCACCAAGTGGTTACCAGCTGTTTCTCCATTATTTCTGAGTGCCGAAATATGCCAAGTGACACATGATTGTCATTTCTTTTTAGGGTCCTCGGCTCTGAAGGATTAAATCCGTATTTTCCGGAAATCTTCAACTGTCCCAAAGACGCACCTATGAATCCCGAGAACAAGTGTAACCTGTGGTAATGACTGATCATACAACTGACTCCGACATTTACAGTAACTTTATCAAATAGTGGAATATAACAATTACATAATTTGAGAGTTGTGCACAGCACATCAATTGCTCCCGTCTTATTTGCCCAGGTGTAACATCTGTGAGTGTTTCTGTAGCCCAGCGTTCCCCAACAATAGACACGGCCTAGAATGATTATTGAGGGAAACAATAAGAAAAACACAGAAATACGGGGAACACTGATCGACGTTACACCTGTCTTAATACCAATACACTAAAATCACAGTTGTAAGGTGATAGAAGTTTGGCGTTGCCGGAGTCCTGCTTCTGTTGGTGATGGTCAGCGTTTTGACCACACAGCAGGCTTTTGATATCTTCGAATCAAAAGTTAGGTACATGCAACATGTTTTCCATGTTACAAGTCGAGTGTATCGGAAAAGTTCACGGTGATGTAACCTTTAACGAATATTTATTTAAACCTATAGGCTTTTGGCAGCACACAATGCATGTAGTTCTTTGTTGGTCTTTGAAGTTCATGATGGTTTTCTTACTCAATAGTCGCCCCGCTGTTCGTATTTGACTGCATCCTCGCACCCAGGGTCTTCACAACGTTACCGCTCCTCTTCTCGCACTTGG
This sequence comes from Notospermus geniculatus, assembly GCA_002633025.1. Lineage (NCBI taxonomy): Eukaryota > Metazoa > Nemertea > Pilidiophora > Heteronemertea > Lineidae > Notospermus > Notospermus geniculatus. The sequence continues at coordinate 455,441 of NMRB01000057.1, forward strand.
TAACGACCTTAAGAGGCTGACTTTAAGGGAGGGTACGACGCAAATGACCTGAGATTCTCAGAATGATTATTGGCTGACGTACGGTCCGACCCAACATACGGCCTAAACAGATGTTAGTTACTAATTGGAAGCCGGCGAAACATTTCTTTCAGTGACTGCCGGAATGACTTCCCAACACTGACGTAGATGACGAAATTTATAGCAGAATTGAGATTAATAAGGAAGTTCATTGCGCTTAAAAGATCATTTGGTATCGTGTAACGAAAAGTATGTTCGTCGACATCCTTCAACATGTCTAAGATGAATGTAATGCAACCTGGCATACGGAGGATAATGAACGCATTCACCATGAACACGATGAGGATCGTGCTACCGTCAGGTCCCTTTTTCGCTTCCCGTGATTGTTGAAGTGAACCTTGTTCCTGCCCCATCCGTCTGAGGGCGAGGAGTACGGCGATATTCGGTGGTATGATGAGACAAAACATCGGGATTATGTCAATCACCGGGACCAAAAACAAAATATGGTATCCCAGGTAAAACGAATGTGTCATCGCGAATTTTCGTTTCAATAACCACAGTTGATATTTTCCACCTTCCACGCTCCATTCCCAGTAGACGTAGTAGGCCATGAAATGTGGGATGTATGCTATTGCCGAAATTACAATCATACAAACGACAGCTATCCTGGCATTTCGAAGGGTGTTCATCGCTTGTGCCCTTAGGGGATGGCAGATATGGACATACCTATAGTTTGAAGGTAAATTGTTAGAAAAATGATTCACACCAATAGACATGCTTCTTATTCAAAGTTTTATACAAGATACCATTTACTTTTCGCCTCTTACCTGTCAATAGTAATGATAACGATCATATAGATGGCACACATCTCTGTCACATGTGTCAGTGGGTACAGCAGCCGCATGTAGGCGAAAACATACCAGTGGAGACCACCAAGTCGCCGACCTTGTGTGTATAATATCGAATGCATTGTCGTATTGATGAGCAAAACGGACAATAAGTACATGAAGTCGAAAACTGACAAAGCCTGGAGGAGAAAGTGGGCTGAAGACGACCTTCGTTGACGTCTGAAAACAGCGAAGGTCAAGGCGTTTCCGACAACCCCGAAAGTGCAGATAACTGGTGTGAGGACGAGTTGTGATACGTAGTAGTGGAAAGGCCGGAAAATGGGTTCCGAGTCGCCGGAGGGTGGAACAGTTGCCTTCGGGACGGCTGTCGTCGTACCCCAAACGTCCAAGGATACGTTCATCTTCATTGGTTGTGTTTACAATTTGAAACCATAAAGAAAGAAGGAACCTGAAATCATTCATATCATTGGTAGATCAATAGACGATTGCTGTTACGATAAGAACAAAGCGCGTTTTAATAAGACTATAGCGGTGAAAATATACGGGAAAAATGATCTAAGGAACAGTACTGTGTAGGCCTACTTGAAGTGAAACACTACATCGAGCAATGCCATGATTTACTGGGCCTTGCGGCGATTTGTGTTGGTCCACGTATGCCGACGGACACATCGCTGGACGCTAAGTTCTCGGTATACGCTCATCCATCGCGTGGAGCACAGGTGATCCCACGAAGAGGGATTGGGCGTTTACCAGTCACTCAGGCCAAATGTATCCAGAACAAATTGAAAATGGAAGAATTTTATACGTAGCTGTTCGCCTCAAACATATCGTACTCATGTACAATGTCAGTGCCCATAAACACCCGATCTCCTTGCGCTCTGCAGTCGCGCAAAAGAAGGATGAGCGTTTTCTGGGTAGGGCCTACCAAGAAACAGACTGACAAAGAGGCGAGGAAAGAACCCACTACGAACCCAAGCCGACATATCGACTTGCTGATGAAGTTCAAAGGAATCGATTTGTGCTGGTGAAAATCGGTGGGTCGACTTCGCAGCACGGTGGCCAAAATTTCTTGAGCTGTTTTTACACAGCGCAATGGGGACCCTAGCTCACTGCCTCAATAGGTGTCACTAGTGGTTAAAACTATTGAAACGAAACTGACATCCCGGTCCTCATCAATTTCCCAGACAAAAGGCGTCCATTGTATAGGACCGGGTTTCGGTGTGCTGCCCTCTACGTAGCTAGGATACCCATTATTGTTATTTTCTGTTCGGTGGGCACTCAGCCTTGGTGAGTGACTCTAACATTATGTTGTGCCTCTTATCCCGGAGGGGGCGACACCACAAATAGACTATTTTTGACAACGGCCATATACATGACGATTACAAAGCACGTGAGTTGTGGGCGAGAATCACGAAGTTTGTGAAGCATGCGGTGAACGGCATGACCAGCTGCCGATAAACAGGTGCCATATCCGAGTAACAGAAGGTGGGCCAAGAATGGTGGCATTGTTCAGGGGGGGACGGACGGACAGACAGACAGACAGACAGACAGGCAGACGTCTGAGGTTATGATGATGCCTGCGGTCTGAAGCGTCGTACACGATGACCGGTGTAGGATAAAATCGTCGAAGTGAGATGCCTTGAGAAGCAAGATGGATTCTCAGGCTCTGTATCAATGAACAGGTCGGGAATGAGACCAATCCTGGCACCATCAACCAATCCCGAAAATGTCCGCTGGAAATCGTCAACAAAATTCATCGCATTGGATCCGCCATCACCGAATCATCGCTGAGTGGCCTCGCCGAAAAGAAACCCAAGGAAAATCAGAAGTGGCAACACAGAGTGGTCGCTGTGCACCAGTGTCGTTTCTGTCAATGCCTGAAAGAATATCCAACGTTGCAGTTCAGTCACCAACACCAACACCAGTTGGCATGGAGAATACCTACACGAAGTTGCTTCACCGAGAAAAGCCTTCACTGACCTTGCCGGTGTATTCAACCTTTATCCAAGTGCATACGTTGCGGGCGTGTTATGAGAACTGCAATGCGATATGGTGATTATTCTTGAAACAGATCACCTATAATCCGACCTGCTCTTGTTTAATTACACGGAGATCTTTTATTACAGACGATCAGATAAACTTTTACGAAATACTGCTCTTTCTGTCCAAGTTCCTGTATTTACCAGTGTGTCAGTGGGTAGGCCAACAACAGCCGCATATAGGCGAAGACATACCAGTAGAGACCACCAAGACGCCGACCTTGTGTGTAGGCTATAATATCGAATGCATTGTCGTATCGATGAGCAAAACCGACAGTAAGAACATGAAGTCGAAAACCGACAAAGCCTGGAGGAGAAAGTGGGCTGAAGACGAGCTTCGTTGACGCCTGAAAGAATAGCCAGCGTTCCACAGTTCAATCACCAATCATCATGGAGAATACCTACACCAAGTTGCTTCACTGATCTTTTGTTCCTGGGACAGTTTTTCCTGGGGACATTCTTTCCCTTTACACCTGTGTTCAGCCTTTATTCTTTGAAACAGATCACCTAATCCGACCTCCTCTTGTTTAATTACACGGAGATCTTTTATTACAGACCATCAGATAAACTTTTATGAAATACTCTATGAATGGAAACAAAACCACCCACCGAATCGGCATATGACACTAAAACAAAAGTTGAGTTACACAAGCTTCATTGCAGAGTGTAGAATTTCTGACTGCGTTGCTCTTTTTCTGTCCAAGTTCCTGTCTTTACTTATGACCTTCTTATGTCAAACTTGTGCCAATCTTGTATTCCCACCCATTCCACATGGCCATCTGGGCCATCTTTTATATTTATGTAATGAATGTATGACCCATGACTCCTCATTTCATTTCCAGGGTCCTATATAAGTGGCTCTGAAGGATTGAATTCGTATTTTTCGGAAATATTCAAGGTAAAGATGCACCTATATGAATCTGGAGAACAAGTGTAACCTGTGGTGATGACTGATACGATCGACTCCCATCAAAAATTCACAGTAATCGAACCGAAATGTACATGTAGGCCTACACATCTCTTACTTTCATCAAGGTTGCATATACATGTACATGTACGCTGGCTTAACGCTCTGGGCCATATTCATTGTGACGCACTTTTCCCAAAAAGCTGTGTACGAAAGGCACGATTGGTTAGCAAATATACGACGAAATTCAGCGAGGAGTCAAGAGTAACCAGATAAAGACCGGCCTTCCTGCTGAAGTTAGATAATGCTGCCGATGCAACGTCAAACATTCTCATCAACCGATCTGCGCAGGATGGCGTTTCACAAATAAAAAATAACATGATAATTCCAGTTGCCATGATGGCCAACTGGCGCTGAGCGACGTTCGTCTTCGATTTCGATTCTTCAAAAGCTTCTTTCTTCCGACTACTCACGAGGAGTGATAGTACCACACCGATGTTGAGGAACAAAAGAAGGGAAAGTGGCGTTAGGAAAAGGACGAATATGTAGACGAAATTGTCTGGTTGGAACCCTAAAGTCCGGTAGAGCCGGTGTACTCCCTTCGGGCGACATGGATTCCCTGGCTCGCCTTCATCAGTAATGTATGACCAACCATACCGCCATAGATTACCAGCAAAGGACAGGACGACGATCCCTCCGAGAACTTTGTTTGCTGTCCCACGCGTTGCGTAAATCTTCGCCTTTAGTGGAATGGTCAGATGAACAAATCTGTAATACGGAAGGCCAAGACTTGAAAACTTACCTTACCAACTTACCGTACCTACAGACTGCTGATCATGACAAGGGACGCAAACTGGACAAAACAACGGTTATTTTCAGGATGTGAGGATGTCATTGAGATGCCTCGAGTAGGTCTACATGGCAAACTTGCAGACGATGGGGCAATGGGGTTCTCCATTTGGTCACATGATGACTTATAGAGCAGAGGTGACACGTGTAGAGGCTCATTGTTCGAGAGGTGCGGTTCACCAAGCACGGCCAATCACATCTTGAATCGTCATGAATAATAGGTGGCATCTGTGTACCATACGTTCAAACCCACGCATATTCTCGCGTGGTCTGTTTCGCCGTGGATAACCCCATCCTATTTGGTTGTGCGTCTTCAGGCCTATCGCGTAAATTTGTAGAGATGCCTTTTAGCGTCGTTCTGGTAACCCCACTCCACAGAAGTTACGACTTATTCGGCACCAAATTGACAAACAATCGATTCTCTTCGCCTGTTTCTCTCCAAGGCGCCGACTTCTACAACTGGATTATATCGTCCGTTGTCAACCTACATTTTGACGGGTTTGGCGAAGAAAACCGTCAGGTCTTCCTTTATCAGAAAAAAGCTACATGTAGGACGTCAGCGAATCAAATCACAGCAGCCACATGCCCCTTGCACTCACTGCATGGTCGGTCATGGCATCTGCGACTTTGAAACCTCCGAAGACGGGCATCTATCTTTGGTAAACCGTAGAAGCGGCATTAGTTGATAACCTTGCTAATGCTTTTTCTGCTAGGGTTACCTCCATTCTGCTGATTCCAATACGAGGCCTGGCTAATGCTGCTCCATCCAGGGAATGCCCTGGGGCCATATTTATGAAGCCTTCGCAACTTTGCGTTCACGCAAATCCATTGTTTGGCTGCACATGCCCTATTGTTCACTGACTGCCTTACAATAGATTTGCGTGAACGCTTCATAAATATGGCCCTTGGTGTTCGGATCGCCAAGGCCTACTCAGTGGGAAGTTAGCTATGCGACTGACGAAAACCGACGGCGGCTCGGCATGATGCTACTGAGATTACCACAGTCTGAGATCGTTTGGCATGAGACATGATTTCTTACCTGTCTAAGGCTATGATGACCATAACGTGATTTCGTACTTGCAAACAGATATAGTATGGCACGTGGATAGGGTAGTACAAATAAGGCAAGATCTGAAGATCATCTCGTAGGAAGAATTCGTGGTCACCGATTCGAAGCCTGGCAATGATATGCCGCATAGTAAAGGTGATAAAGGAGACGACAAGAAGGGCGAGGTCACAACAGGCCAAGCATCGTAAAAGATACATACCAACAGCCTTATTCAGATTTATTTTCGTGAAGATTTGAATATTGACAATATTCAATAGGATTCCCAGCAGGCAAGTCGGGCCTATTCCAAAAACGTAAATAGAATGGGTGTACCTCGTATCAACACGTGGTATGCACAACCTTGGCTTCAGAGTGGTACTGATATCAACCATGGAGAACTTCATCCTTGCTGCTGGGTATACCTTTAGGTTTGCAGTGACACGAACTGTAAAGTATTTAGTTCTGTACAGCGTAGCCTGACAGTGAAGAGCAATAACATGCATTCGATAGAAGATAACTGAAGGCGAGTAGCGATTGAAAACCACAAATACATCCGAATTCCTTCAATAATGGACACACGTCTACACCGAATTCAATATATACCAATAAGTAATTTATCAGCATCCTTTGTAATCGTAGGCTTATAACGTAATTTGAGAATTCAAAATGTAAACCATACCAACTGCTTCTGTGTCGAATGAAGTAAGAGACTTCGTAAAAAGTCATTTTCTCGGTGTTACAATACCATATAATATTTCAAACAAAATGTTGGTGGACGCAACATTCATGTTACAAGTAGTGTGTGTCAGAAAAGGCTATGTAAGTAAGGTCAACAAAGTAATATAATATCATGGCATAAACCTCTTTGATTTTAGTTCATGATGCTTGTTGCTGATCCAAATTCCTTCGTTCCCTTTCGAGGGCTGTCGGGTGCGAAATAATGCGTACGTGTTCTCTATTGATGTACAATGCTGACTTTAACAATGACCTTTCCCCTCAGCCAATCAGAATAATCAATGCTGAGTAACACGCGCGCTGATAGGCTCCCATGATTTCGCACTCGACGCTGGTGTTTCTTTATGATGACGTGTTTCCGATCCAATTTACGGCCTAACAAAGCCATTACTGAACAATCGGAAGTCGGCGAAACATTTCTTTCAGTGACTGCCGGAATGACTTTCCAACACTGACGTAGATGACGAAATTTATAGCAGAATTGAGATTAATGAGGAAGTTCATTGCGCTTAAAACATCATTTGGTATCGTGTAACGAAAAGTATGTTCGTCGGCAGACTTCAACATGTCTAAGATGAATGTAATGCAACCTGGCATACGGAGGATAATGAACGCATTCACCATGAACACGATGAGGATCGTGCTACCGTCAGGTCCCTTTTTCGTTTCCCGTGATTGCTGAAGTGAACCTTGTTCCTGCCCCATCCGTCTGAGGGTGAGGAGTACGGCGATATTCGGTGGTATGATGAGAAAAAACATCGGGATTATGTCAATCAGCGGTGCAAGAAACGAAATATGGTAAGCTAGGTAATACAAACGCGTCGTGGTGAATTTCGGTTTTCGCAGCCACAGTTGGTATTTCCCTGCTTTGTCGCTCCATTCCCAGACGGCGTAATACTCCATGAATTGTGGAATATAGGAAAGTATCGCTAGGAGAAGCATACAAACCACAGCTATCCTGGCATTTCGAAGGGTGTTCATCGCTTGTGCCCTTAGGGGATGGCAAATATGAACATACCTGTAGGTCAAAGCGTAAATTTTTAGAAAGATGATTGAACATTCGGTATTGGTTGTTAGTTCAATGTCATGTTTATGTAAAAAATGACTTCTAAAAATTTGTACTGTATTGACCATTAACCTTTCATCACATTCTACTCACCTGTCGATTGTGATGATAACGATCATATAAATGGCGCACATCTCAAACATATGTGTGAGTGGGTAGAGCAGCCGCATGTAGGCGAAAACATACCAGTAGAGACCATCAAGACGCCGACCTTGTGTGTATAATATCGAATGCATTGTCGTATAAATGAGCAAAACGGACAATAAATACATGAAGTCGAAAACTGACAAAGCCTGGAGGAGAAAGTGGGCTGAAGACGACCTTCGTTGACGTCTGAAAACAGCGAAGGTCAAGGCATTTCCGACAACGCCGAAAATGCAGACCACTGGTGTAAGAACGAGTGGTGATATGTAGTAGATGAAAGGCCGGAACATTGGTGGAGGATTTCCCTTAGGGACGGCTGGCGTTGTGTCGGTCACACCCCACATGTCCAAGGATACGTTCGTCGCCATTAGTGATGTCTGCAGATCGAAATGATACAGAAATAAGGAACCTGAAATCATTCATAATCAAAACAGATCAGATCAGTGGACGATTGGTTTGAGTACAATATATACAATAAGAAAAGTCGTCTCTTGCAAATTTTCGACCCCAACCGAGGCCTTCCTTAGGCACTTTCATGTACAGATTCTGTAATCTCTACAAGAAAGTGCTGAGGAAGACCCCGGTTGCGGTCAAAAATTTGCAAGATTCGGAGTCAGACGACTTTTCTTATTAGGCCTATAGCATTTTGTGTGTCGCTCTTTGTGCTTCATTTTGGATATCTGCTCACATGTATACACCGGAATCGTGTGTATTAGGCCTGCTGGCAAAAAAGCTCTACCATTCACTGGGCCCCTGCAGAATATGTTACATCTGACGATCAGGCTATCGCTGGTCGCTAAGTTCTCGGTATACGCTCATCCCCCGTGTGGTGCACGTGTGTTCCCACGAAGAAGGAGTGGGCGTTTACCAGTCACTCAGGCCAAATGTACCTTGTAAATCGAAGGATTTAATACGTTTCTGTACGTTTCACCAACAAATGCATAAGTTCGCCTCGTATATTTTTGTCCCATCAAAAATATACGAGGCGAACTTCGTGACTCTTCTCCAACGTAAAGTACCCATAAACACCCGATCCCCTTGCGCTCAGCTCTCGCGCAAAAGAAGGATGAGCGTTTTCTGGGTACCAAGAAACAGACTGACACAGCGGCAGGAACGAACCCACCACAAACCGAAAACCAAGCCGTCGATTTCTGGTTCATGAAGTCCGATAGAACCGACTTCTGTTAAAAATTGGTGGCTCGATTTAGCAGCACCATGGATCGAAATTCTTGAGCTGTAAACTTAGCTGTGCTGACCGATTTTGCGAAAGGGCACACTGCGTATTTTACAATATATAGAAAAGATAAAAAAGGATCAGAAAAAAATACGAGCGTCCGTCCCTCCCTCAGGACGGGAACGTGTCCTGTCTGGAATTTGACAGGACTCAGTACGTCAGTGACAACGAACGCCAACACAACGTTCAGTGAGTGAATCTGCTCCCGACGAGAGGTACTCGCGCCCGCCACGGAGAATAGATGTTCCGCATATCTACTGCACAACAAAAAAAAAACCCGGGTATCATGGCAGTCAGCCTTCCGTTCATTTCCATCTGGCATTGTTCCTTCACGAACCATGAAAGGCATTTAATGGAAAAACCTGACAGGCACCGGTAATTAGTTCCCAACCACGTGACTACGAATGGATACTTAGCGAAGGTGATACCGAGGTAATGGACATGAAAACACGATTGGAAGTCGGGAGATTTAATTTAGAAATCGGTCACGTGCAAAAAGCTGACTCGGAATACCCCTGGTAAGGGTATACTACCTGGGGAAGCTTTGTAGGAGAAATTGAAATACGTGCAATTATAAAGAGCGTTTGCCATTTGCACAATATTGTGAGAATCATCAGAGTACTGTTAAGTAGCATGTCCCAACCTGTAAGACATCTGCGAGGTTACAAAGCAGGCGAGATGTTCGTGAGAATCACGAAGTTTTCGAGGCATCCAGTGAACGGCACAAGTTGCCGATGAACAGCATCCTCCCATAGCAGGGATTTGGTCTCGCTCCTCTTCATACACTCGCACATGAAGAGGAGCGAGGTAAAAACCCCTGCTGTGGTAGAATGGATGAACAGGTGCCATCTCCGAGCAACAGAAGGTAAGCCAGGAATAGTGACATTGTTCAGCGGACAGACATACGGACAGAAAGATGTCCGGGGGTATGATGATCTTCGTTTCGACATGCTGGCACACTGAAGCAGCGTATACGTCATAACCGTGTGTGCGATAAAATCGCTGGACAATAAGATGAGTGAGATGTTCGTGAAACATACTGACAGGAGACATGTGAGAGGCAAGATAGATTCTCCCAGGCTCTGTATCAGTGATGAACGCGTCGCCGGGTTTGAGAACTGGAATCGCTGTTCGGAAGAAATCCAGCAGGAAACTGTCAACAGAAGTCATAATATCCGCTATCGCCGAATCATCGCTGGCCTTACCATAAAGAAACCACAGGAAAATAAGAAGTGGCTACAGAGAACGTTTCGCTGCACAAACGCTGTTTCCCATCAGTGCCTGAAAGAATATCTGGCGTTGCAGTTCAGCCACCAACACCAGTGGTCATGGAGAATACCTACTCTACGTTGCTGGTGCAGAGGGAAAGCCTTCACAGAACTTGACCGAAGTCAACCTTCCACCAAGTGCACTGTGAGGACTACAGTGTTATATGGTGATTATTCTTTGAAACGCCTAAATTAATCCGACCTCTCTCATTGTTTAATTCCACACAGAACTTTTATTACATACGATCAGATTTCTAGATTACATGTATTTGATATAAAGTTATGAATGGAAACAAAGCCACCCACCTGATCAGCGTATTGACCTTGACATACGACAATCGAAAATTGAGTTACACAAAGCTCCATTGTGTGGTTTAGAGTTCCTGTTGACAGGAATGAACTGGTCACTTAATGGCCAAGGGATATTGGTGAAAACGTTGTGAAAATAAATCATAATAGTTATTACACACTTCCTTCTTATCATTTTTACCTTCCTATATGCCCCTTCCTATATGCCATTTTAAAGGAGCTTGGGTGTTTGAATACAGTGGAACCTCCCTTAGCGGACACCTCTGCCAGGAGGACACCTCTCTATTAAGGACACTCAAGTTCAGTCCCAAATTGACCATTTCTATTCATTTTGACCTCTGTAATCAGGACACCTCTCAATTAAGGACAGCATTTGTCAGTCCCAGAGGTGTCCTTAATAGAGAGGTTCTACTGTACTAGAGTTTTCGCAAAGCCCCCAAAACGCCAACGCGAACGTCTATGCTTTTGTTCGATGCTCTCTTCTCTTCTCTTCTCTTCTCTGGCATCGAACAATGGATTTGGCGTTCGCGTTGGCGTTTCGGGGGCTTTGCGAAAACTCCCTATTTATGTTCGCAGAACGCGAACATACTTCTTCGGGCCGGTGTAATAATGAATAATAATGGTGAGTTCTTATATAGCGCTTCATAGCGTATTACGCTCTCTAAGCGCTTCACACATTATTACCCCAGCCTATGATTCAGAAACCTTTCTGTAGAAACCAAAGGGCAGCCACAATATAGCGCACACGATGGACATTTCAGGCCAGTTGAGAGTTACATGTACAGAGTGGCACGGCCGGGGATCGAACCCGCGACCTGCCGATCACGAGTTCACAGCCCTAACCATTATACCACCGCGCTCCCGTGTCCCTCAGTCCGTGTCCCGCGCTCGGTGTCCCTCAGCAGATTTCCCTCTGAGATGATACCTCTATTACATCCCTTTTTGGTGGAAAATATCGCCCGTAGACTACACGGTTGGAAAGCACGAAAGAACACTCCACTCATAATTCAATATTTCTTTTCGTAGCCGTCACCAGAAGAACATCGCAAATCTCGCAAACATTCACGCAACAGCAGTCTCGCGTGAACAAACTAATAATCGTTGATGAATAATGCCAGCCGTATACGGTCAGATTTTTCCGACGATTTTTGGATCCAGATTCAAAGAAGACCAACATGCAAGCCTTCGTTGAGCATATTCAGAGAATTCGTTGAAAAATTTGGCCGTGTACGTCACCCTGAGAACAGGGGTTCTTAGCGCTCGCTCCCTTCGTCACCGCACACGACGAAGGGCGCGAGCAGTAAGAACTGAAGTTCTCAGGATGGTGCATGTCGGTCATAAGGGGAACTGCATACGGAGCTAGAGTGCGTAGGCCTACGTACCATCATCCTTTCACAAATTGTGGTGAACGTGTAGATTACATCACTGCCTGACTTGACACCAGTCGGCCATCATCCTGACAAAAAGAACATCTATATTCTGACGATTCTGCCGAGATCCTGAGCTTCTACTTTCCATGGAAATTCAACTACATTTTTCCTGAAGCCTATTACACCGGCAACAAATAGAACTCTGGCCTTATCATTGCAAATGAGTGGTAATTGTTCTCAAGAGAATTCGAAGCTTGGAAGGCAAATTTCGGATCAATAATCGCTGCACCTGGAAAAAGGCTTCGTTTGCCCCGATTTACATTGACATGAATAAATAACCATTCCAACGCATTTTGAGAGGTTGTACTCGTTGTCGGGAATACGAAGCGTTGCTTCATGGACAAACACATGCAACAGCAAGAATTGATTACCTGAAGGAGACGCATAAAATTCGACAAGAAAATGTCGCCGATGTAGCGACTTCGTATAACCTCAGTCAGTGACGGTACCATCAAGGGTTACCATAAAATTGAAAAAAAAATCTAGTCTTCTTCAATTTGGTTGCAAATCTTCCAGTCCAGTTGTATTGCAGATTTGAACAAAAGAGAAACAGTTGCAATAAATACAAGTAGACAGTATGAAAATGAAGAAAGTCTATTATGTTCGGAATGTAGCAGTTGGCGAAGCCACCAACGCCCCTTGAGGAGATCGCACAAAAATACAAGTGGTGAACCCAAAGAATCGTCGGTCAATACCGAATACCTCTCGGCGTGACCAAGAGGCAAAATTGTTTTCCCCACTGGTCAGATATCTGAGTTTCAGCGCGATATCTTTTTTTTTATTGATTCAAAAACGAGGAACCGTCGCATGGGTGCTTACTTGTACGTTTCCACCGTACACTGTACGGAAATCATTGCCAATTGTACGTGATACGTTTGAAGGTCCCCATCATACGTTTTGGAGATTTTTGGTCAGTTGTACGCAGAAACATCGTGAAACATGTTTAAAAGTAATCGTTCTACGTTTGAAAGTAGGATTTGTAAGGAATAAACATGACGAAGTTCACAAGTTGTTTTCGTCGTTCTCCAACTTAATTGTACCCAAAAAATGTAGAAAATACCCAAAAATATCATTCTATTAACATATTGTATCCAAAACATTGTCAAAATACGCAAACATTGTAAAAATATACGCAAACATTGTCAAAATACGCAAACTCAGTCAATTCATATATTGTACCCAAAAGTTCGGCAAAATACCCAAACTTTGGTAGAAAAATACCCAGAATTTTTTTGGGGGGTAAGCAGCACTGCGTCGTGACGCCGAACGGAGCCGCCTGAACCTGAACGCTTTGAAATAGATGCCGTTGGGATGTCGGATACGTTGAGAGATAGACTAAATTACAGCGTGAACAAACTAATAATCGTTGATGAATAATGCCAGCCGTATACGGTCAGATTTTTCCGACGATTTTTGGATCCAGATTCAAAGAAGACCCACATGCAACCCTTCGTTGAGCATATTCAGAGAATTTGTTGAAAAATTTGGCCGTGTACGTCACCCTGAGAACAGGGGTTCTTAGCGCTCGCTCCCTTCGTCACCGCACACGACGAAGGGCGCGAGCGGTAAGAACTGAAGTTCTCAGGATGGTGCATGTCGGTCATAAGGGGAACTGCATACGGAGCTAGAGTGCGTAGGCCTACGTACCCTCATCCTTCCACAAATTGTTGTGAGCGTATAGATTACATCACCGCCTGACTTGACACCAGTCGCGGCCATCATCCTGACAAAAAGAACATCTCATATTCTGACGATTCTGCCGAGATCGTGAGCTGCTACTTTCCATGGAAATTCAACTACATTTTTCCTGAAGCCTATTACACCGGCAACAAATAGAACTCTGGCCTTATCATTGCAAATGAGTGGTACATGTAATTGTTCTCAAGAGAATTCGAAGCTTGGAAGGCAAATTTCGGATCAATAATCGCTGCACCTGGAAAAAGGCTTCGTTTGCCCCGATTTACATTGACATGAATAAATAACCATTCCAACGCATTTTTAGAGGTTGTACTCGTTGTCGGGAATACGAAGCGTTGCTTCATGGACAAACACATGCAACAGCAAGAATTGATTACCTGAAGGAGACGCATAAAATTCGACAAGAAAATGTCGCCGATGTTGCGACTTCGTATACCTCAGTCAGTCAGTCAGTCTCAACCATCAAGGGTTACTATAAAATTGAAGAATTTTTTTTTTCTATTCTTCAATTTGGTTGCAAATCTTCCAGTCCAGTTTTATTGCAGACTAGACTAGGAAAGTACCCGTCAAATGACGGGTGGATTTCTAAATTGATACCAACCTAAAGATTAGTTACAGAAGGAACTATTTTGTTGTGGACGGGGATTTTCAGGTCGGATTTTCCTACTCGTGAGCACCCCACGGAGGGCCCCAGCTGTCCATGCAAGAAGCATGATTCTTGGCCTGCCAACACTGTTAGAAATAACAGAGTATTTTACAGAAAATCTGTGCAGCAGAGTCCCCAGGACTGGATCTGTAAAATTACAGACTTAAATAAATGTTAACAGAGACTTGACTGCAGGAGGCTGACCAAATTATATTTGCACACTGCTCTCAGAAGGCATCATAATGGGATGTCCAATGGAGTCCAACCAATACAGGCAATTTCTGTAATTACTACAAAATAACTGTTGTAAATTAATAATTTCTAACAGTGAAGGACATGGTCTTGTGATTTGTTTATTGACATTGCAAATTTGAACAAAAGAGAAACAGGTGCAATAAGTAGGAGGCCTAGTAACAGATGGTGTAGACAGTATGAAAGTCTATTATGTTCGGAATGTAGCAGTTGGCGAAGCCACCAACGCCCCTTGATAAGGAGATCGCACAAAAATACAAAAATACAAGTGGTGAACCCAAAGAATCGTCGGTCAATACCGAATACCTCTCGGCGTGACCAAGAGGCAAAATTGTTTTCCCCACCGGTCAGATATCTGAGTTTCAGCGCGATATTTTTTTTTATTGATTCAAAAACGAGGAACCGTCGTGACGCCGAACGGAGCCGCCTGAACCTGAACGCTTTGAAATAGATGCCGTTGGGATGTCGGATACGTTGAGAGATAGACTAAATTACTCCTTGGAGATAACTATTGGCGCTTGATGGTGATGCTGGCAGCTTTGAACATCACAGTTGGAGCTTTCAGAAACAGCAAGTCGTCCACCGTGCACAAGCAGAAGGTATTTGGTCTAGTCAACTTGGAAGATGATTTCCCGGCTCACGTGAACTGCTGATGCGAGGTAACTAAGCCATTTTGGAGTTAATGAACGAAATTCTTTTAATGTCGAGCTAGCGGTCGATAGGATATCAAACCAACATAGACACACGTGGATTATCAACACGTAGCAAGCTTTTGCCGGTGAATGACGACGTGCGTTAAATGGAGTACAATTCCTTTGGATCGGAATTCGGAATAAGTAAGTGTTTGAAGCAATGTTTTTTTGGGGGGGATGAGGAAGTTTTAGAAGACCGTAGGGGGACTACTGTCAAAGCGCCAACGGGTTCGTTTTTTCTTCCGCTCGATGTGATTATAACATTTTAAAATAAATATGTCTTACGTTCTTGCAAAACTCATGCATGCTCAACATAAGAGATTACACGCTAACGATAACGTTTACGTTAACGCTATTTCTGGCATGTATTTCATGTACAAAAACTATTGTTAACGTAAATGTTATCGTTAGCGTGTGATCTCTTAAAATCCCTACCGCCGAATCCCGTTCTTGCCGTGATTTGTTCTTGGAGACATCGAATGTGAATCGGCGACCAAGATTACCTTTTCCTTGCCAGTCTCTCAACAACCGTGACTAACCAAGTATCATTCAACGGCACGCCGGGCTTCCAAGGTGGATCCATGCCGAAAGCTTATGGTATTCATTACCAACTGGTACTTAGCCTTGTTCTTCAGCGCCTGCTAGTACTTACACCTTTTCTAGCAGAGTTTTTATTGAATTACCACATTCTTTTGCAAGAAAAGGTTACATGAAATATGATTTACTTTATGAAGTTTGTCCGTCACGTATCCTTCGCTTCAACTTACATGTGGCTTTGTACGGTATACTTGTTGAGTTATATTTACGGTATCTCACGTGTCATGACAAACTCGGGTCATTTACGGTCCCTACCCTCTCTCCCATGGGAGGGAAGGCGCATTTGCTTATACCCTGGTGTATCAGGATGCTTCTCACGTTGAAGCCAGCCAACTAACTGAAAGCAACGACTGCAGCTCACGAACGATCTTAACTGCCTGCAGCATTCAGAATTTGGCCTTTGCCAGTCACGAGAAACTCCATGAAGGCCTCGTAACTTTCGGCAAAACCCGTTTGGCGAACATCGCTCAGTGTTGTCCAGATTCGTTTCTGACATTGTACTGTGAAAATGTGAAAGGGGTAATCAATTTATTGCGATGTTTGCTGACAAACAAGCCACATTGACGTCTGCCTGATTGGGAAACCAAGCAAGTAAGACGAGACAAGATAGAGCGAGTAAGTATCCTTGATTAGGACGGGATGTGCCAATTAAATCAAGGTTTGACGGCACAGTGTCCTTGATTACGACGGGAAGTGCCAAGCATGAATATCACTGAAGTCAAGACGGCGGCAGATAATATCAGAGACGGATCTCGTGTTGTGATGAGACCCCACAATTTCCCACGCTTATGCCCCACTATCATACAAGTCTTTTCGCAATGCACAATTACGTATTGTTGATGGCGGTTGACAGACATACGGACGTACTCGAGACGATGATAATTAGTTCAATGAATAAGGAAACATACATGTACAGTACGTCATATTTACCATTTTACTGTTTAACCTTCACAAACCTGCAAACCGCTGAAATAAACCTGGCACAGCATAGGAAAAACTGTGCTGGAAAACTTTTATTAATTTGAGATCGAACGCTTGTGTATTTTGAGGTCGAACGAGTGTTTGACTATCGGCTCACCATTTTCATCATGAAATATTGCTGTCAAAATTTTGTCGTTACTTTACGTATCCTAAAACAATGTCATGACAGATAGTGCTGTGGTCGCGTTGATTGAGGTGTCATCCGCGTTATTTGCCAGAGAGCTTCGCCTGACAAGATAAGTCAACACTAATGAACGGCTGAGGCACAGATCATTAAGACCATGACTTTTTACCTTTTGGTTACGCTGGGGATTTATTCCCACTTTCTCATTATCCCGCTGAGCCACCTAATGACGGCCGCCCTTTGGCCTTCAACAATTCATTCTCTTCATGACCAACCAATGAGCCAAACCCACCTCCTCGCGGAGCTGGGGACCGAGCGCTGAGGAGCAGACAAAGAGGAACGCTGCATGAAATAACTTGCTTCCTTCGATAACCGGTCTGATGAGAAGAATCGTAGCCCTTTGGCTGCTTGGCTGGCCATAACCTTTCGTATAAGTGGCCTTTTTACTTCCGAAGTTCATCCATTTCAAAATCATTTAAGCCCAGATCCCCGCGAACTAGAATGAAATGGTCCATGGACCATGTGCTCACCCCTTTGGACATAATACCGGTAGTGTAATGACAGAGAAAGGTATGTACATGGTCCATGGACCATTTCATTCTAGTTCGTGGGGATTCGCCCGCCTATGTCGCCACAGTGTGACCTGGGCTTTAGATAAAACCGGTGACAGACTGGCGCGTGCGCGACGCGTCATGCAGGCGTTCCGCCAATCAGATTGGTGTTTCGTTCCGTGTTACCGCCTCCCTGATTGGTTGAACGCTTTCCCGACGCGTTGCTTACGCGCCAGTCTGTCACCACCTTAACGAAACCCAAATGCAAGTTAGAGCTGCAGAAGCTCCTTTCAATACCTGGCATGATGGGGTGTGATAGACGTGCTCATGCAGTCTCTCGCAAATGGGAGGTCTTGAACCCGAGATAATCTCACCATTAGAGAAAACGCCCCGCGGCTGCAACGCCAGAAGCATTTTAACGTCAAGATATCAAACCTTTTCGTTATCAGCTCTGAATGGCAAACGAGACGAATTCGAGACACACTTAACTGCAAAACTGGAAAGCTTAGTCAACATTGGAAAGCTTAGTCAACACCTCGCAGCATCAAGAAATAGTTACTCCATACCACACAGGCTGTGCATACGATGCTTAAAAATTGAAAAAACACTTTTACCATCCAGGTGCAAAAAACAGGCACTAATCGTCCACGCAGCTGCATATACAATTCGACGCTGCAGAAAACGATGCAACCGTTCTCATGAATAAATAAGTACATGTATTGGTTTCTGGCAAATGTCAACTCCGCCACTACTCGTCGTATTGCATAATTAGCTTGCCAACGCATACTTATCAATATTACAGAACCATTTCTCATTAGCTCGCGAAAGCAGATACATGTGTATGTGTCATTCGATACAGCAAAGGCTAATCCGGCATCGCCAATGTAGCATTTGGTTCATTACCTGCTAGAATAGAATGTCCCATTTGTACGTTCGGCGACAAAGAGGATTTACATTCTGGGACGTGCCTCTGTAGCAGTCTGACGGCACGAGGCAAGCGGTAAAGGAATTGTCTTGGGGATCGTCTGTAGCAGGTGCAAAAGGAATGGTATCCTAGGAACGTATGTCCGAGAAGGTTGTATTCGAATGATCATGGTTTCATCGTTCGTATTATTTTGATCCCCTTGGATTCCGAGGCATTGAGGTTCCTGTTACACCCAGTAGAGTTAACCCGCCAGTGGACTAAGTCCGCTACTGGTGACAGCCATCCTCGAAATAATCCACCCCACGGTATCCATGGAATGAGGAACCCGCGTGCCGTTTATCCCGCCAGGCGGCGCTGCGAGTGGTGCGACCGAAGCGACGCCACGTCGTGAAGTCAGTTCATCCGGTTCCCCAATGTCACTGAAGATCTTTCAGGTGAAGTTTCAGTTGAAATCGACGATGTGAAAAATGAGTACACAAGTAGTTACAGAGATTAGTGCTGCTGCTAGATAGCTAGCTTCCCTAGCACTTTGTCTTATCTCGGCGCAGACTGCCACAAGATAACCAAAGGCGAATAAGTCAATCGCAAAATCAATAT
Source organism: Notospermus geniculatus (assembly GCA_002633025.1). Taxonomy (NCBI): domain Eukaryota; kingdom Metazoa; phylum Nemertea; class Pilidiophora; order Heteronemertea; family Lineidae; genus Notospermus; species Notospermus geniculatus. Next base: position 474,399 of record NMRB01000057.1, read on the forward strand.
TCAATCTCTTTCTGTATTCTATGACATTCTTCAAAATCACCATGAAGAAAATTGACTGTTCGTGAGGATTGGTTCGTTGCTTTGAATCATGCTGGTGTGGTTATGGTTGGTTGGGCATGATCACTCGTTAGCACTTAATTAAAAGTACAGACGCAAAAGAACTGACGGATAATTTTGTCAATGACTTCAGTCAACAGCAGATACTGTGCCTATCCATCGTATTCCAATCTTTATGTTGGTGGCGGCGGTGTGTGTGATCACCGACCGAATTTACTCAATCCAGAAAGGAAATTCATCGATCCAAGGCTCGAAGCGATCCTTCATCGGCAGATATAGATGGCTTTAGATACGTGGTGAAGAAAGTTAAACGAACGGGAACTGGTACATCGAGTTAAAACCGTCACACAGTCACGCCAACGAACAGAATGAAACTCTACTGATGAAACCTGCTGACGTCGACCACATGGTGGCTTTACCCGGGTATACCGGTAAACCTTTTCAACGACTATGGTGGCCGAGTAACAGAATGAAATCTGCTGACGTCGACCACATGGTGGCTTTACCCGGGTGTAAACCTTTTCAAGAACTATGGTGGCCGAGTAGTTCTCCCACATGACGTCGTAACATGACCATCATTGTCCAAGCATGATATAACACTTCCAAAGGCATACGGCAATTACCTAAACTTTTGTGTCCATCGCCCGCTTGCGTACTATTTGCGGCTATTGAATTTAAGCGTCTGACGTAACAATCCTGAGAAGTGTTACATGTAGATCGCAATCTTTGTTGGAAATCCACCATTGATTTTCAAGCTGATTTTGCGTTGCGACTTGCTTTGCAACTGGGCAATCACCGTAGTGGACTACTCGCTAGACGTGATTTTCACCAATGGCGAGATGTGGTCAATTTCAGTCGGCAATCGGTCGGCGACCGGTATCAGTTCCTTGCGATCGTATTCAATCGCAGGTAACAGGTTCCAAAGCGAGTCGCAATGCAGTGGATTCCTAGCTTTACCATGGACGAAGTGAAATTACATCCACGATATATATTTACGCCGAGGATGTTGAGTGCTTGTAAGCAAAAATGAAACAAAAGGACTCAGAGCCCATTGCTCTTTGCTCGGTTGCTGGAAGATACAACCGAATCTCTTCGGCTACACCGTCTTTTACCATACCATTGAAAATATCAACCACAAAAAGTATGCACGGCAGTGTCTCAAACTAATAATGCCAAAGTATTTCCATGAACCAAGAAAACAAGGAGAAATTTGACTAAGATTGATTGTCGTCGCCCCAGTGGAAAATAATCCCCTTCGTGATAAGACATATCAATGAGAGAAACGTCTTACTCAGTGAAACAACTTTCGTGCTTGGACTCATTTCGGAAATGGTCACTTCGATTTCGCTAGATTAGAAGGGAGAAAGGGAGACGTGGGCTCCATTCAGTACGGGGGATTTGGGATTAGCCCTGGCCTCGCTTGGATAATATCGGCGTATTGATACACCGAAGAGAGTGTTATCAACGATGCCATGCACATGGGGCAACAAGCTTATACCTCGGAGACTGATGAATCTATAATGACATGTCAAAGGTGCCATACTGTGAAATAGTTGATTATATTCTTTGGGGAGTACTCTAGTTCAGTCTGAAAGCAGGCAGTTGATCTGAACAACTCCAGATGAAATAAATGTAAACCCAACCACTCTGAACATTCGGTTCATGATTTCTTTCTGTCACCCACGGCAAACCTTGGGAGGTGAAATTATTTCATGCGTTGTAAACGCATTCGTTTCTCGGTTTTAGTAAGCCCCCCCCCTCCCGTTTGATAAACAACAGGAAAGCAACAGAGCATGATTGTATCGTTGCAATGAATAGACAAGGCTACAGGCTGCGATATTGAATGTGAATTGTTTCCAGTGATGCTGCCCAACATTGTCAATTATGTGCCGTATCTCTGTTGATTCTAAGCACAAGGGAATCGGATAAATTGTCCAAGTCATTAATCATCATAGTTTGTCGCTCCAAAAATCGTTGCACATATCCCCAGGGCATTGCCCACCAGTTAAAAATTGATTGTTGAGTAATCCGTTTAAGACATTTATTAGGTAGCTTACGGGGTGCACGAGACGGATATGATTTCATTGGAATCTAATCTTCCCAAGTGATGGGTTTCTGGGTGCGGAATTACCATGTTATTGATTGAAAGAGTGTCACAGTACAGTCTCCAGTCCTGTTGCAGGGAGGTATTCAACGTTTCGACGGCTCCATCTTGGTTTTATGGAGATTTCGTGCGTGCGCATTCAGACCTAGGCAAACCAAAACATGTGATTGGTCGCGAAGTACGAATTTGTCTATCAGATGCAAGTACGCATGCGCGAGTTTGCGAGAAATCCAAGATGGCTGCGACCAATCGAAACGATGATACTATAGCACACCTCCTGCTATAAGTCTATCAAAGCGACCCTAAGCTTTGCCATCAATGTTCAACATTTGGAAGCGATAGAATACATTTAATTGCCACTGATAAGGACAGGGCAGTCCATGTGACAAGAACGAGGAGTCGGCATGCTCCTTGTGGCCGCACACCACCAAGAAGGCTAGAGGCTTGGGGTTGCCCTCAGTTTGGTACTGAGCCTTAATCATCCCATCCAAAGACACAAAGTGTTATCAAAATGCACTTTAGGAACAGGCCACGCCTTCTTGTGAAAATCCCATCAGTTACATATCCGTAAGACCATTTAGGTCAGCTGGAAGAGGGTCTGGCCAAATCAATACAAATTTGACAAGAGCAGGTCTCCCCAATGATAAGCCTCGTGTGATTGGTTCCCCAGGGAGACTATAGCCTGTGGTCGGCTTCTAATGGTAATGGTATTAAAATCTGTACATGACAGTCTCTCTGTAAGCTCGGAGATTTGCTAAATTATGTATGCTGTAATATAACAGAACATGCACATGGGACCTTCCAAACGCCTAAGGACAACATATAGAGATCCTAGCTCCGGAAAATTAATGAGGGTGCCAGCAGATCTGACGGATAGAGCGTATGAATCCGATGGAGTGTCACACGTATATACGTGGAGCAGCAGACCAAATCATATCATTTCAGTTGGACGAAGTCCTATTCATGACCCGGGCCAGTTATAGATATTGAAAGATGATATCGAAATAAATGTCAACACAATTACCAATAAAGAAATAGATGTCCAACTTGAGGATGTAACTTCTACGTTTCCATGGTTACTGGCTTAATTTCTGCTCCTTACGGCTTTCCTAATAACTGGTTTTGTATCGGACTTGACCGTTGCTGGCGTGATGGGGCTTGGAGTGTCACAATTGATCCCTTTCACTGGCGGGGGAGATTCGAATGTAACTGTCAGAAAATCGATGGCAAATGTACCTTCCATTTGACACTTCCATCAAAAGATTAAGGCAAAAGTTAGCAATTACTCAGTGGGTTTTGCTATAAGCACAGTCAAGTGATGTACAGCATTGAGATGAGATTCGTGAACGGACATAGTTGCTTTGAAAAGTTCGGAGTAATGGCGCATGCTCACTCAATCTGCTGAGGCGAATGCACCACAGAGAATTGCAAATGCGCATGTGCAACGAGAAAGATGGCTGCCGGCGGATCTATTCATCTCCCAAAACTGTGATAACCGCACCCCGAGCACGCATGCGCATTACATGATTTCGCGGTCATGATTCAATCGACCCCTAATTAAAGTAGGCCAGTGTCGGCCTGACTTCGACAGTTTCTGACGTTGAATATCGATTCATGCAACGGCACTTCCCCCGGAAACGACTTTGAGATCATTTAAAAACGTGATGGTTGACTTACCAGTTGACTCTATAAGAGGGTTTGCACTTAGAGCGAACTAGGCCACCAACACGAAGAGACTTCGAAGAGCTTGACGTGTCTGCTGGATTTATAAGGAGATTCAAGTAAACATGACGGCATCTTAACTTGTAACCAGCGTAATTGATTTCCTCTGCATCGCTTGATATTTGCATGTGAAGGATTATTAATGAATGTCATTGCCGATTTTAGTGACAGTGATGGCCTTGTGCACTCTGAATTTAGAGACGGTCGGATTTCAGATGCGCATGCACCTGTGTACATGTATATTAAAGTTGCACAGAATCGTTCACATGTACATGTACGTTACATGTACAGCCTGGTACATGTTCAATGGGGCACTGTCTTGTAGGCAGTACAACTGTAGTAGGCCAAAGTACAATACTAATGTATGTAGAATTTCGAGTTAAACGAAGTTTGCTGAAAGATGCTCCAGAAGACGCAGTCATGGAAACGCCAACTTGGATCTATTTCATATATCACTCTAAGGTCTGGATGTGATGCATAGTCCCTCTCAATGCTCAAGCAAATACAATGAACAGAGGGGAAAATGTGTCGTATCTATGGAAATAGGGAAATAAAGACAGTATTCACCAAGCTCTGTTTCAGTAGACTCAATACATTGTGCCATGGGCTTACCAACCCGCTTCTTCAATCCAGAGCAGAATATTATTGCACAAGTTCAGTAGGCTATGCATATAGTAGTCTACTTAAGACCGCCCATTCTTGCGGTGGGCGGTCTTCCTTGGTTTTACTGATCTTGTCTCTTTCTCTCCATCCAATTTGTTTGGTTTCAACAGCATAACCACTGATAAATTAAGTCGATGTCGCGACTAAAGTAACTGGAATTGGATACTTTATCAGTCGGCGACACAGAAACCAGTCGCATCCGGGTGTCATTCAAGGCCAATAGGCCTATGATGTTTTTATCAGTTTTACATAAGTGTTATATTATCACTTCGGTATATCGCAACCTACTTCTGTGTAGGCCTAAGTGATGTACGTATACAGCACTTCATGACTTGGGAAGTCATGTAATTAGCCTACTCGGGTAAGTTATCGTCTTGCGCGACATTTTGCTCAGCTGTCGTGCTTGGTGCTCAAAGACATATAAAATTGTGTCGAACTGCGACTGGAGAAGATTAGCATGTCCGGAAATGACAATTCGGCCGCTGCCGCTTCAATATTCGTAGGATAAGGTAACATCTTTTGACTTGGTAAGTGCCTTAATGTCACTTCTTCTTTTGGGCGGTCTTCAAATTGACTGCGTTTCTTGGTATTCCTACAGCAACGCAAAGATGGCGGCTTGCGAAGCTCATCCACCCCATCACAAAAGGCCAAACCCCGTAGTAACCAGCAAAATAAGTTTTCGAGTCGATACCGCTAATACCTTGAGCAGTAAAATTTATCTGAAAATATCGTTGAAAATGTCGATACTGTTCCTTTGAAGTATTGCCACGGGCATCAATGGGTAACCAGAATGTCAATGATAAAACAAGATAAGGGAATTCCACTCGTAAAAATGCTAATAAATCATCACTGAATAAACTTTTTTTTCACTTGTAAAGTACCATTGCCTTCCGGCAGTATGTGTGAGTGGTGGGCTACTCATGTCGTATTCATATTCATGATTTTGCGTGACTGGTTTTGTACGGAAATCAGGTAAAGAAACGAGTTGATGAATACAGAGTTTGGAATAACATGTGCCGTGTGTGCGTATGAAAGGATAATACACCTTCTGCTAGACGAAAGAAAATATCACGTAAATTGGAAAGTCGTTTCAGCTGTAAGTCTCAGAGTTTGTGTTTTGTTATTCTGACGCTCGTCAAGGAATATTTACATCCGACCACGAACATTGAGCACTCCAATGTTGAATTTCATCAGTCGATGCCCATCAATATAAATCAATTGGAATTAGCTGAAACATCGTCTTGTCGTTGGCGGAATAGCGATATGCATGATATAGGGGTCATTTGGACTCTCTTGGGGGATTTTCCGAGTGGCTCAATGGCGTTTGATACTGAGGAAGATGGACAGTGTACACACTCTAAAAACTAAAGAGTTAAAGTAACTCCTAAAGAGTTAAAGTAACACCTAAAGAGCCTGTACAGTGAGTGCTCTTTAAAGAGCACTCACTGTACAGGCTCTTTAGGTGTTACTTTAACTCTTTAGGAGTTACTTTAACTCTTTAGTTTTTAGAGTGCACGCAGTCGTCGTTCATCGAAGACTTGGAAGGTTGGCCATCCTCCCACAGCAGAGGTTTTTACCTCGCTCCTCTTCATCCACTGCGAGTGTATGAAGAGGAACGAGACCAAAGCCCTGCTATGGGAGGATGGGTTAGGCAATCAACCCTCAAGCGACAAGCCCGGAGAATTTTCCATCATAAAGAGGAATAATTCACGAGTGATGAATATTCAACCACACACGCGAGGAACGGAAGAGAATTCTTATGCAGGAAGATTCTAAATCCAAACCCCGAAGGCTTACTTTCCCGAACGACGTGTTTTTAAGATAAATAAGATTAATATTTCTTTAATAATTGTTACAAGACGAAATTTTCCTCCCTCTAAGTGCTCTCAAAACATAAGAGGATTCTACAATAGGCGTATTTATTTGTCTACAGAACTTAAGAATTCATGGAGATTTGTCAGCGACAAGGAAAGGTAAACATTTATTTTCTCACTGATTCCCACGATGACCGAAAACTCATCTTCAAACCCCTCTTTTTCCATTGTGGACTGCCTATAATGTCAACTCATTGGTTCGCAGATAAGAGACTGTTTCTCAGCAACAAACGTTTGCTCATGATATCTTATCGACTGTCTGTTATGTTCTGGGTAAGAAGTGACCCGAGGCAATGTTGGGGTCATTCAGTTGAGGACAGGAGTAGGAAAAATCTTCGGCTATCCCGAAGCAAGGTTTCTGTATCGAATTCCAATGAAAACTGACCAACGTCGAGGAAGAGACGAATGAACCAAGAAGCCTGGGACATCAGTCGTGTGGAAAAACTTATCTGCCAACCGTTGCTGGCACGGATAACTAGCCAACACGTATCATTCCTACGGCTCATTATGGCTGTGTCTGTCAACATCTGCAGGACTAATGATGGATGTATTCCGCCATCGGTTCTACTTTTAACTTGTTGTAAAAGGGCCACAAATGCCTCGGCTTTGGCCCCTTTTTAAGTTATAGGCCTATTTGTATACCCTTTATGTTCGGAAATAAAATCAATCGTCAATCAATATGGATGTATCTTTCTATCATTCTAGGATGACAACTAAAGATGACCGTCCGCCAGAGATTCAACGTGCTGATTGTCGCATTCGGGCTGGTCGTGTTGCTGCAGGTGTATATCGCGATGGATACGGACTCGCTGATCCGAAGATATTACTGGACCACTGCCTTCATTGCTGGTAAGTGTACATCTGCTTTGAAAAACTCTCAAATGTGGCTCCCGATCATCCTGTTCAATTGCATACGACAGGACTTCTAACCCATTCCCCAGACCCGAAGGACTGTAATACCCCATTGTAAATGGACAGAACTACAGAGTAAGAACGGACAAGCAGTATTCTATTCTGTGGGGAGGGTCGTTTTAACGACATCCTTATTACAGCACCAGTGCCAGGAGATTTGAAGTGAAAAACAAGACTCTGTCTTCTTCCGTAGGCAAAAATAGGACAATAGGAAAGGGAAAACGCCTGATGGTGACCACGACCGTAAAAGGTATGCATCAGAAGGAACGCAGACCTCTGTTGAACGCATCAGGGACGCAACAGACTCCGGTGGCGGGCAAGGTCTACAGATGCGGAGAAAGAGTGAGTAGGTCTGAGGGATTTACACATCCCTCGCTGTTTGAATGGGTTGGAATAATTTTCTGTCTGTGTGTACATGTATACATATCAATTCATAAATGGCGGGAATCATGTGAAGATCTAGTACATTTTATGTCCTGTATGGAATCACGAAATCTAAGGTGAGACTCCTCTCTATGGACTCACGAAATCTAAGATGACACTCCACTCTATGGACTCACGAAATCTAAGGTGAGACTCCACTGTATGGACTCACACGAAATCTAAGATGAGACTCCACTCTGGACTCACGAAATCTAAGGTGAGATTCCACTCTATGGACTCACGAAATCTAAGGTGAGACTCCACTCTATGGACTCACGAAATCTAAGGTGAGACTCCACTCTATGGACTCACGAAATCTAAGGTGAGATTCCACTCTATTGTTCCTGGAGTCAAACCATATTTCGTATGACTTATGAAATTAATCTTAAAATAATATGACTTGCTAATATTCCAGGCGACAATGACTTTAGACCCCGAACCAATTTTCTCCCAGATGGGCAGGGACTGGCACTGGGATTGGATCCGCCAGCGCATCACCAGCCTCTGGCCGGAATGGCGACAGCAGGGTCAGACGCTCAAACCAAAGTTAGACAATATCAAGAACAGGAAAGTAAAGCGGGTAGGTCGAGTTTCAAAAGAAGGGTAACTGGTGCTGAAATGGAGCGAGATTTAGAAAGTAGGGGGGGGGGGAAGGTGGGGTATAACGAGATACTTAACAAATAAAAGTCTCTAATACCCCATGAATTTGTTGTTGAGCAAAAACCTTTATATAGGCCCAGAGGGGTCCACCAGATTTGGGCCCACACACACATACTGCTTAATAATCAAATACTCCAAGCCACTTTGAAATAATGCACTCTTTTTCAAGCATGTGTTTTTTTCCCATTTTGCCAGTTAGGCTCGCAAAACACACAGGTTGGCATTTTTGCCCATCGGAGTTTCGTTAGGAATACCGTACCAAGATTACGTCACACCGTTTGGTCTGAGGTTTACTCCGAAAAATTAAGACGGCTTTCTTTCTCTCACCCGCAGATTCTGATCCTGCCTGGGGTGCTAACCGTGACAGGGTTTTCAAAGCCAAATGTGATCAAAATGGGCGGCCCTCTCGGGGACCTGGTCCAGTGGGCAGACGTAATTGCTGGATTTCAAATTCTTGGACACCAAGTCATCTTGGCATATGACATCAATAAAGTAAAGTCACGGTAAGTCGAAGAAGATCTACATGTATAACGTGCATTGGGCGTTGCCTCTGTGTTGTCGACAGAATACTGAAATGTACATGTACCCATGCACACGCATATTCTACAGCGTCCGTCGCCCCCACCCCCATAGGCACACAGACAGCTTGAAGAAGGTCTTTGGTAGCCAGCTTTCGGAAGAACGCCGCATTCTTCAGTCAAGAAAACGTTCATAACGATGAATATTCTGAATGTGAAAGTATCCATGGGTTTTTGACATTGTTCTCTTCCTTTCACCCTCACATGCTAATCGGGTTTTTTTAGAATTGCGGCAATTGGCTTCCATAAACTATGCAAAGATGGCGGATTTGACCTCATCTACACCGACATTCTCGGTCTAAAGCGGTTAGGCCAGGATTACAAAAAATATCAGTGAGTTGTACAACATTTATTTCTGATACGTTACTTCGGTTATGATACATGACCTTACTGCCGTCCACTAAGGAAGAGACGTTTGAAGGTGACACCTGTTATCTAATTTCTGGGGAATTTGATAACTTGCAAAGTGATTCGGTCCCAGTCTTAGTGTATCATTGAATCTAGTGAATCTATTTGCCACCAGGTGTCGTCTTCGCGTGATTGATGCCTACGGGACGGAAGCCATGTTCAACGACGTTACTTACGCGAAGACCTGGGGGTTCAGCTCAGCGTATGGACTTTTGGGACTCAACCTTAAACAATTTTATACCTACTATCGTAAGTAGAATGCAAATGGGACCGGTTGTTCATTCGTCCATGCAAGAGAGTTAACAAAGTAATGTACGCAAGCCAAGAACGAAGTGGATTTCCGTGTTCCTTGACCAACAGTAGAAAAAATATTGCCGATATCGAGACTGTTCGAAATCTGCCATATTGGCCTGTTCCTTCTCCCAAGAGTACCTGTTCCAGCAGACGATCGTATAGAGAGGCTTAGATCTGTACCACTCACGTCACCAACTCTCTTCTTACCGGCAGCTCATACGCCCGATAATTCCTTCATGGGATTTGTTGTATCCGCAAGATACACCAACACCGCCATCACCAGAAAAGAAAACATCTCCATAATCTACACCAAAAATCCGTCGCACATAAAGGTATGTTTCAAACCTCACCCTTAGTAGGCCTGTTTGACGTTTTCAGAGTGGGCGCCACCTCTTTTGCACTATTCTTGTCTTATAGTTGCGCCCCCACCCCCATGTCAAAAACCTGGATCCACCCCTGTGCCCTATAGTTTACGATGCCGATGTCCTTTACCCTGTCCTGAAGAACCATTGCAATGTCAAGGCTCGTGTGTCCAGCCATCAGCGTGGGAGGAATACTGACTGGAGAATCGCATGACCCTTATTGATTTCAGGGCTATAACTTATAGGGGTAGACATAAATGCATAGAAAAATTAATAAACCAGTGCTCAACAGCTCTGGCACAATGGATATTTAAGGGGTTTTGCATGCGTCTCGTCGTAAATGACTCCCATTGGCATCATCAAGATAACTAACGTGTCTATACTTCGTGTCGACACTTCATCTGTATCTCGGGCCCTTACCTTTCGCAACGTTCTATCTACAGGATAAACATCAACTGATAAAAGCAATCCAGTCCATTTTACCAGTCCATGCAACCATATATAAGTCGGACTCTTTACCAAAAGGGGTGAAAAACCACGGAGTGGTTAGCCATTCAGAATACCAGACCTTGGCAAAGAAAGCAAGGGTAAGTAACGGAAGTACATGTAGTTCGTTGACGACGACGACGATACCTTTTTCACGCTTTTAGCGGTCAGTCAGGCTTCTGACCTTTTTTTTATTGTAATCTTTAGACCGTTCATATCTATTCAAATATATCGTTATCAGCATTACAAAGCTCTTTGACCACGTGAAGGGTTTTCCAGGACCGCCACACTCACAAATGCTTTGAAATATACGAGATGCCGGTTATTCTTCCAGATTTTCATCGGTGTTGGGTTACCCCTGGAAAGTTCGGGTGCCCTTGAATCCATTGCTAAGGGAGCCGTGTTTCTGAACCCGGTGATATACAAGAATAATACAGTCATAAGGCGTATTTTTGATACAAAACCAACATCAAGAAGGGTAAATACAGAATACATACTACCATTTCTGATTTGGAGTTGATCAAATTTACCGAGCACTCGACAGTTACATGTACCTTATCGCATTGTATACCATTTCAAATTGAATCGGCATTACTACTTCTCTCTCTTTTTGCTTTCAGCCTACCAGTCAAGTTTCTTACCTAGAAAAACACGTCGGACCTCCTTATGCATTTACTGTTGATATAAACGATATTAAAGAAGTTAAAAAAGTTGTTCAAATGGTGCTAAATTCTAAGGTAGGGCAAGAAATTTTGGTAGGACGATCTAAGTGGCATGGGATACTCCCGAGGGATACCCTGAGCGTGGAGTAACATGCGATCACTCGGTGTCCGACTTTCGCCTGTTGATAGGCTATGCAATCTTCCTTCAAAGAAATGTAATCGAACAACCTCTCTCTCAAGATAGATACTTTGGTGCTGGTGGTTATCACAAGCGGCAGGTCCCGGGTTCGAATCCCGGGCGATGAGGAATGGGGTTTGGTTTCGAAACTCTATAATCGAAATTTATTCTCACTTTGCAGCAAATCCTGCCATACATTCCACATGAATTCACAATAGCTGGCTTCCTCGACCGTCTGAATGCATACACAGAAAACCAGGATTTCTGTTATGCAAATGCCAGCACGTGGCCGCCACTCAGTGCCATGAAATCATTCCTTGCCGACGATGGCATGTCCTGTACTGACTGTTGTACCAAACAAGGTACGTCAAAAGCAGGGCTGAATGTTACTGCTTTCCGATGTTGCCCACTACACTCTTCAAAGCAGAGCCAATAGAATATGAATAGAATTGACGACCGGAAGTAGTCAAGTCCGGACCTGCTGAGTGTGGAGATTGGGCTCATACTGCCATCAGCTACACCATACTCATCAGATGTGATGAATTTGATCGTGTGGGGGGAGGGGGGAGGACATTACGAATGTTGTTGATGAATCAACAATTTCAGAGGTGATCCTTGACGTTCCCATTTTAAACCTTCTCTTCCTTTGAGAGGGCATTTTACGCTGGGTTTTCATTACAGGTCTTATCTGCGAACCAGCTTATTTCCGTCACCTAAATCAATATCCGACATTCCGCAGGTGGGTTTCGATCGTTGTCAATTTCATTGCTATACAGCAACATCATACTTTGCAGCTAATGCCGCCATACGGAAATTAATATACCAGGGCTGAGGTGACATGGTCCAAGATGGCGGTTACCAGATACCGATCGTCACATTAGCCCTAGCGGTGCGATCGGGAACTAAATGCTGAAAGCCAGACTGGAATCGCCGCAAAGTCGAGTAAACCAGAATTTCTGACGAAGGTGGCGAGGTTCCTGTTCTAGTTCAGCTATCCCGTTGAACATCATGAACATCTGTGACACACCAAATGTACAAATGGCTCACTAAGTAGTATGGGCGATAGGTTTGATGCATGTGTTATCGAATGTAATCTATTTTCGACAGGTTCGGAAAGGACTGCCATGAAGAAACGGAAAATGCCGATGTCCTGTTTCCTGCTGTTCGTCAGGTTGGAACCAAGACGCTGTGCATCCTACAGAAAAAGCTTTCCTTATTCAGCTGTGCTAGAGGAAAGAACACATTCCGGAGAATCTGTCCGTGCAGAGACTATGTCAAAGAACAAATAGCTTTGTGTAAAGACTGTTGACGCGGGCACAAACAGAAGAAAAGATTACATGTATTCAAAGCAGCTGCTTAGAAAAGACTGTGATTACCTCATTGACAGAGAGGTGTACGGACACGCCGGTTGACAATGGTTTCACCGTCGCGAATCCTTTGTGAAGCTTTTGTTAGCCGACGTGTCCGTTTACCTCATCTGCTGATGAAATCTGCTGATGTCAATTTACACCCATTTGAAAAACGAGAATTGGAAGGGTTTCCCTTCAAATCCATCTTCGATGATCGAAGGCCGATCTGCTCACACTACGTTACACCGCACATCACCCTTCGAGAAATTGGCCGGTCCACGGCGTATCTGCCGCCTCGAGAAGAAGAGGCCAATCAGAATTGGTGTTGTAAAATTTGAATCGTGGTACAAAGAGTTGTAGCCGAAGACCCGATATAAAGTGTCATATGATTGGTCGACCGGTAAAGTTGGCATGGTGCCAAGATACGCCGCCGACTGGTCTATTTCTCGAAGGGTGATGTGCGATGTAACGCAGTGGAGAGCAGATCGGCCTTCGATTATCGAAGATGTTCAAATCAGGCGTCTCGAAATCCACAAAACCCAGCGGGATAGTTGAAAACAATCAATTCGCCAGTATGACAAGGCCATCAGCAATGACGATACAGAGGAACAAACACACCGGGAAGGCACGTACATGCCGTTGAAGATTCCTAATTAAACGTAATACCCCAGAGGACAGAGTTTTTCCGATACAGCCACGGGGTTGGGGTGCAGTTTTGATTGGGGGTTGGTAACCATGGATATTTTGCGGTGCTTGTGGCTACTTCACGCAGTAAAGGAATAGATGAAAAAGACGAGACGTCGTTACATGTATGTAAAAGAATACTATATGTGGTTATAATATCAAGGTAGAGGGTCATCGAGTGGGTCGTACATGATGTTAAAAGGACACCATAACATAGCAATAAATTTATAGTTAATGCCATTGTTGTTTTCAAGGAATGATTTCAAGTCGGTTGGCTTCACAAGATGTAGTAAGGGTAGGGTTGATGTGGCGGTATTTCAAAGATATCTGATGAAAAAGGTTCTTTTTGGAACCGTAAACTTGTGGTTTGTCTATTCTTAGAAAGTTCTTTTAGATGACATCGAAGAACTCTTCAAAGAATGTGCTGTTATTGGCGTGATATATGCCTTGACATCGATGAAGTCTGCCAAGAACATGTCCATGTAGGCCGACATGGGTGCGACAACCTGGTATTCGTCCAACATCCACGTTCGTCAGGCCTGTAGACCGATGGCTAGGAATCAATCGTGCCTTTACTGGTTGATAGTGCAACAGATGGCTAGATTCTCAAGCAACAAATCAGTAACGCATTCCATTCGGCATCTGGGCTGCCAAAGATTCCCACGACGGCATCAAATCCGCATCACCGTCATCTGCCACACCTTCGGCGCAAACAACCCGATGTTATGCGAAGTATAACACTTTGTGTGGCAGATTGGGCAAGCCTAGTCTTTTTACGAGGATACCCCGCCAAAGGTGAGTTTTTGCTTCGAATCTTGATCTTTCCCAACAAGGTACCCGTGAATAGGCCGACGATGTTGACCGCTGGAATGTCGACCAGCACACAAGAAACCACCTGCTCCAATACTATCATGAAATCGGAAAGAAGTTCTTGAACAGCGATTCTTATCAACGAAAATTGATTTAACTTTCAGGTTGCAGTCAAGCAAGGATGAGGATTCTCGTTTTCTTTTTTGTGTTGGGAGTAGTTCTTGAAGCAGGTGAGACGTGCTTCATAGTTTTTCAAAACAAGCATTGATTCAAAAACACGTGTACACCCAATGAGCAGGTTTATCTTAGAAAGCTGTAGAAATGAATGCTAGCGAACCACTACCAAAAGTGATTTTCGAAGGACGCTAACGTAATATGCCGAAAATGTTGGAATACAATTCGACTCAGCTCCTGGTCTACGCTCCGATTATATTTTCTTTTATCCAGTGATTGCTGAAGAAGATGCTAAAGGTTGCATCACAGTGATAAACGGAGTGAAGAAGCGTCTGGTTGCGGACCAGTCGGTGGTGATCCGATGCAACACTATCAGATGCATAAAGGGCGAAATAGTCAACGAGTACACAGGTGGGTGATTTTGGCACATTGTCGTTTCTTGGTTCTGTTTCTCGAAGCCAAGTTCTCGAATCGATGCCTGGCCAGCGATAGCCTGGTTAAGTAATATCTTGGTCGGGCCAACACAATGGTTTCAGAGAGAGCGTTTGCTTTGCAGCGCTCAAGAAAATGTATACATGTAGATGACGTCGCCGAGTGGCTCAGAAGAATTCGGCGACGAAGAATATTTATCACTGTCAGTGGGGTTTACCAACAAAGATTGCAGTGACAGTTCTCACCATGACATAAGAGGCTTAATGCCATTCAATGGCCGCTGGCACGCAAGCTGGTCAAGCGGCCCATGGACACAAAAAGTTAGGTAAAATAATTGTCTGAGAGGGTGTGTTTGGTAATAATAGTGTTATATCATGCTTCGATTATAAATAATCATATGGGAGAACTGTTGGCCACCATCTTTGCTGGAAAGGTCTATACGTTGACGAGCAACAATCTATTTCAATCATTTCAATCGCAGGTTGTAAGGGTCCGAATGGTGAGTGCAAAATCCGCGGTGATCTTTGGACAAACAAGGATGGGAAGGAAGTCATCTGCGCGTACAAGGACGACAAGTACGTTGAAGAGGCTGCCCCGGTGAACACTCTGAACGCGCTGAAGAAGATTGATAGGGCAATTGAGGAGATGACGAAGGAAGAGACCGAGAAGGAGGAAGAGTGGGAGGAAGTGATGGAGACGGAGATTGCTGAAGGTGATGTCGGTGAGGAGGAAGATGAAGAAGAGAGACTTGAAGATGAGGTTGAAGAAGAGTCGGAAAGCCTTGAGGATGAGGCTGAAGAGAGTCTTGAGGAAGAAGCTGAAGATGAAGTGGAGAGTCTTGGGGATGAGGCTGAAGAGGGTCTTGAGGATGTTGTAGAGGAGGCGGAAAGCCTTTTCGGGGCTTTGGAAAGCAGGATGTAGATGATGCAGATTTCTAATGAGATCTGGGAGAGGATGGGGAGAGATAAGGAGAGAGTGGGTGTTGACGAGGATATTGACAAAGGGGAGTAACACCATAAAATTTATTACCTAAGAAATCACTGGTTTCAAAGTGTGGTCTTCACATGCTTGCTCTAAGAATTGATCGTATACGAAACATAAATATCTAATTTTGTGATTTAGTTTTCACCTATCTATTTGTCCCGTAATGTATACATGTATTTCAATTTTCAAGCTGGCGGCTGATTTCGTTTACAATATAGCCCCGTTTACACTGAGGAAAAATAACCGATCTCGGACCGGTCCGAGCACGGATCGCTTTTTCCGTGACCAGTGTAAACGGGGCTATAGACTTCGAATTTCGGTCCTCAAAAATCTGCCCATATTGTACAAGCAAAGCAACTGCTGCCTTGGTCATGGGGACTTCCTTCGAGCTGCATTTCTTATTAACAACACGTCGATGATGTACACTTTAGTTGACTTCTTAAATAAATTTCGATTTGAATAAACCATCAAGAAGTGTGTTTTGTTATGGTTTATACTGCCTGATGTGACGTTGTGTACGTGTCCCTATTCTGGGCCACAATGAGTCGACCAAATCTCTTTGTATTTGTCGTTCCAACTGAATGCGCAATTATAAAGAAATGAAGGGTAAAAGGGAAGAAAGAGACAAGGCAGGGGATTGTGCTGCCACCTTCAGAATTTTCCCGGAACCTCGAAAGGTTTGCAACAGGTCATGCCATTCAGACGTTCGCAATCAGGATCTAGTTGGCTATCCTTTTTCTGTGGCTTTAGTCATTGGGCTGGCGTACCAGTCAGTCCGTTTACCGGGGCTGTGTGAATAGCCCATTGGGATTTCTGCCAGAGATTCGCGCGGTGGAAAAAAGGGACCATTAATGGCCGATGTCACGTGACAAAGGCGCTGACCCAGTTCTTTGATTGTTCTGACACGTTCCGATCAATAACGACCACAGTCACTCCACAGGGACTTGACGCGTACGGGGTATGATGTTGTCAGCCCCCACGAACAATGTCCCGGCCCGAGAAAAATCTCTCTTTATATTTTTTCTCGGGCCGGGACATTGTTCGTGGGGGCTGACAACATCATACCCCGTACGCGTCAAGTCCCTGTGAGTCACTCGGAGCCGCGGTGTTTCTATCAATCGTATTTGTGAATACGGACTTTTCATTCTGACTGTGGTGAGTGGGAATAAAATACAGTGAATACCAGTGGCAGTGGATTATTATTTGTGGTTTGTGAGGACTCGGTTTCGCAATAACAGGATTCCTTTCAGGTTGACTTTTTGAGTCGCAACAACAGGATTCCTTGCAGCAAACTGAAAAGAGTCATGATGGAGTCGCTAATCCTCCCGATGCTACTCTTCATCGGGTTCGTGTCCGGAACAACCTCGGTAAGTTTCGAATCGGGTTCTGAAGCCTTAAATTTGCATGGATTCAATCCCTTACACCAACTGGACCTGCTGCCTTTACTTTCTTTCAGATTGGTTTTCAGGTCAGGCATCAGCCTTGGAGGCCGTCGGTAACTTTAGAATCTCGTTATGTTGTTGCACGGAACGGATTCATTTTTTGTACCATTATTCATCGACCTGCCTTATGCCATAGATTTCCAAGCCATAATGGCCCTCGGTAGGCTACGTTCCGAATCTGGTTATGCCTCTGCATGGATGGTAACCTGTTTAACCTGTCTTTTGTTAAAGATTTTCATGAGGACAGGTAAGGGAGAGAAACAATCAATCTATTAATAAAGACAGCACATCAATAATGATGGTCTGACTTATCTTTCGTTGTACGTTTGTACTTATCGATGATGTGTTTTCATGGTTACACATCTTTCATTTTCATTTGCATTGAATATCGTTGTCTATAAATCGGAAAGTCGTCTCCGAATACTCCGTCTGCGAAATATTCGGAGACGACTTTCCGATTTATTGTACATATA